>KI911116.1:1706660-1783586 GCA_000482085.2 Cladonia metacorallifera KoLRI002260 | reverse complement strand
ACAATGGATCCCCCCCCCCCCCCCCAATCGTACCAGTCATACCTCATCCGCCACCCCATACAGGTCATAAGGGAGTTGTTTATCGGAGGGTTCTAACATAAAAATTCAGAATACCAAGGATGAATAATAGATATAACGATCATTTGAGCTAAATTCCATGATTATTAAAGTACTTTCAGTAGTATGCACCTATCTTTCAATACTCGTTAAGCACTAAACCCATATAAATAAGTTTAGAAAACTTCCCGTTTCACCTGTCCTCAGCATATATTAGGCGACCAATTCTCATCCAACAACAAATACAGAAGACACACGTACGCATTCAATCGAAGATCTAAACCACCCACACCCGGAAATTCAACCAGGCTGGCTTACCAGTAGCATACCCACGGCGTCATAAGGTTTATAGTGGTCATCGTGCTGGAGAAGTTTTGGAGGCTTTGGAGTTAGGACTTTGAGATACTTAAGATACAATTTTTGGGAGGTCTTGTATGAGTAATTAGAGACATCTGGGTATGTTAAGTCTCAATTCCCAGCGATGTATGATCATATTACACGAAATACGCTCAAGCAGAATGCGATTACAATTAACGATTAGATAGTACACCGAGGCAGCGCATCTCCAACGCTTGATCCCTCCGTCCATATGACAATATGCTCTGAACAATGCTCCACAAATTTCATATGAGGAACTGTACAAGGCTGATAACACTACCATAACTTTCTCGACCCCTTAGTTTGCGGTCTTCCAATACTAAGCGGGCCACGAGGACTCCGTTTCCTCTTCGATGTAGATGACCCCGCGCCTATTGGAGGTGGATAGATGGCACTAGAGAAATTTGAACGTTAACCAACTCGAGTCTCACCATGTAATTCTGCAATGGAACATTGACATACCCATGATTATTATCAAACGCACTAGCATTAGTCGCCAAAACCTGTCCATTCAGATCAAGCGGATTCCTCGTGTTCGCAGCCGCATTGCCCTGGTACGCCATCCCATAATGCTTGCACGCCTGAATATGATCTGCGGGAATAGTAAGGTGTCCTTGGAGACGGTCTGGAGCTTCGACCATGGTGGCCATGAGACCGGAGCTGATGTGGTATTCGATGTGGCAATGGAAGAGCCATACACCGGGATTGTCAGCGCGGAAACGCCATACAGACCAGCCGTTTTTGTTCAACATGACTGTGTCTCTGCGGATGGGGGTGGCGGAGACGTTGGCCATGTAGGTTCCAGGGAACTGGCCGGTGTCGGGGTAGGATCTTTCGAGGACTTGGAATTGATGGCCGTGGAGATGCATGGGGTGTAGGTTTTCGTGCTGGTTGTTGATGACGAGCTCGATGATCTCGCCGTAGTTTAGGACGAAGGGATTGGTGTTTACGCCGTATACGGCGGGGTCTGTGCTGTAATTACCGACGGAGAGGGCAGTGTATAAAGAGGGTACCTTCTGTGGCAGGTATGTTATGTCGTTGATGGTAAATCGTGTGATACCGTCTATGCTGGCATTCTGCAAGCTCATGGTGATACGACGGTCTACCGGCTCTAGTAGTGGTGCATGATCGTACGGTGTAAGGGCGACATCATCAAAGAAATCAAACTCGTAGAATGTCAGTTGTGGTGGAAGTGGCTTTGCCTCGTCGTACACAAGCCAGGCGGTTGTGTTGCCGTTCCAGCCTGGTATATCGGGGATGCCGTTTGGTGGAAATAACATGTTAACGTCTAGTGTTGCGAATATGACGAAATTCTTATCCGTGTTGTTCTTTGTCGTGATAAGGACACTCCACCGCTGCGCGGGCGCTATGCGCAGATTCTGGTCACCTAGGAAGTGTTGCTCAGTGTAAGTGCCATCGACCTCAACTGCAGTGAAAGGATGACCGTCAAAGTAGACTGCGACCCCAGGGAAGTTGGCCATGTCGATCATATGGATAAGGTATGTCTTGTTAGGTAGTACTTTGATCGTGTTATTCTGGCTGTCATTGATTAGACCAGACTGAGGAATGGGAGCTTGGCCGGCTTGGATACTATTGTTCGTGATATCCGCAGGAGACTGATAATAGTTGAGAAGTGTGGGCATCTGCTCGTGGTACCAATCGGAGAAAGTCATGGTGATTTCTTCATCGAAATGATAGGGAAAGTTTGGGTCATGAACAATGAGCGGCCCTCGAAGACCATCAGGATATTGGCCTTGGGTGTGTGAATGGTACCAGTAAGTGCCGACTTGGTTAATCTTGCAAAAGAGTCAGTTTCAGTTTCACACATGAATCAAAGTTGCATACTGGGAAGTCGTAGGTGAAGCTGCTGTTTGGTGGAACCGGACATTGTGCTACACCAGCTGAACCGTCCATGGTCGCATGTCCATACTGATTAATGCCGTGCCAATGAAGGCCGGTTGACTCGTTACCAAGGTTGTTGTGGATGGTAACGACAAGCCTGTCACCCAAGTCGACGTCTATCTGTGGGCATGGCCATTGTCCGTTGATGCCGATTACAGGCCGAGAGAACCCATCAGGACTTGCGGTCACCCAGTCTATACTCCAGTCATAGTAAACTGTCTTTGCCAGCGCCACTCGACTACATACAAGTAAGAAAAGGGTAAAGAGAAGCATGGTGTTCAAAAGGTATGAAAGACAAAACTAAAAACGAAGGAATTCCTGAACGTGGGCATTGCATATCTTATAGGCAAGGTACCACTAGATATTCCCAATCTTGCGAATTATCACGAGGAGGAACGAGGCAAACGCGGTCCAAATGACTGGGACCGAGATGGTTGGCAGTCACGACACGAGGCCGATGCACACATGTTTCTGTACGCATTAAGCGAGCATTGGAGAAGTGTAGGCCAATAAACTGCCGGTAGGTGACCGAAATGCGCATAAGTGGGAGCTTTAGGCTGCATGTAGCTTGAAAAGGGTTTCGATGCGAGTCCTAGCAGCGGTGAAGACAATATGAAAATCTTTTAATGACATAGTCTAATGTCATGGCACGCTGGACAATGTGGTAGAGTTGTAAACCAAAAACTTTTCGGGACATTTAGACAGAGTACAGATGTTGCTGACTTTGACCGACGCTTGTACATTCGATAGCCGACCAGCCGAATGCCAGCAACCATCACACCCTGATCAACTTTAGAATGACTTTTCCATTCGCATCAAGCTCATATGAGGCATTCGAGGCGTTCAGAATTGTTCTTAGCATAAATGCTACTAATCCCAACAGACCAGCGCAACCCCGTACTTGATGCCGGAGGCGGAGTGCCAGCGCGTTGCGACAGCTGGATGTGTCGCATTCTGGTCGCTCGCATCAGCAATGGGCATCCAGTTGAGCCGCCTCGTCGATGGCAACGATCAAGCTGGTGGACGACACCGCTGTCGCCATCAGCCTGATGAAGACAGAGCAGTGAAGCTTCAATTTGGGCATGGCCTGTTTCCCAAATGACCTCACCTCGTTGGCGGCAAAACAAGCGCCGCTTGGCCGTTCCGGGAGCTTTGCCAGCGGAGCAGCTCGACGACACAACTACATCGTTCTCGCTCTTTTCGTTGTGTATTGTCTGATTTTCCCGTCTTCGGGCGTCTAGTTTTGTGGTAATTCGCTCCATCTGCGGTGGTACGAGTTTTGCTTGACGTAGAGCTATGTCTCATTGATACCGCAATGGACCGACCAAAACCGGTCACCGACGATCATTACGAGTCCGAACCACAGCTCCTTGCTCCCTCGATTGCAATCTCGCGCAAACCCTCTCGTCGAGAACAACTTACACATAATGAGATTAACCCCCTCCTTGCAAATCTGTCGTCGTCATCCACCTTGGAAGCTCTTGCAGCGACCGGAGCTGTATCCGTTGAAGATAGGCACCGTTGGAGTTCGTTGGAGAAAAGCGTTGCTTTAGCGTCGACATCAGAAAGAGCTTGGGCTATAAAGGTGTCTTTGGCCCGTCAAAAGTTGATCAAATGGCATGAGGAACTTTCTAGTTGGCCATGGTCATGCAAAAACCCCAACGGCTTTGAGAAGCCGCTATCTGCACATAAGCTTAGATGGTCCAAAGAGGAATACTGGGGTGGTCTTCCGGCAAGGATAGCTCTACACTATGAGGAACGTGTTGAGGCTATCAAAGATGACATGGAGACCTTGGAGGTGGAGGACCTGAAAAACTATGTGCGCAATATGTTCCTTGGGGGCCAACATGAGCCACTAAGTGATCTCACTTCTTTGATGACTGAAGAAATCGTGCAATCTCTGCCCACGTTGTCACGGCTGAATTCGCTCTTGAGAGACTGGTCGAGCCGGCTGTTGATACTACGTCAAACACCGGCCTTCTTGAGAGACTTGATTGAGAGCGACAGATCGATGATCTCCGCGTGGAAGGCTATTGGAAATTCTGACGAGTATGTAGCATTGCCAAAGCTGGATCTCACCCGAGAAGCGTTTCTCCAGATGCAGGCCGATCTACAAAACCAGATAGCACGACTAGCACGGCAGTTAGACAATATGCTTGACCTGGACGAACAGGATGAGCTGCCCCCTCAATGGGCTTTCAGGATGGATGAATTGGAAAAGGAGTACAGCGCATGGGTGGTCGAGGCCTGGCAGCTGGTGTTGAATACTGAGATGAAGGCCCAAAGCATGGAGTTAGAAGCCAGCCAAAGCAGATCCGCAATACGAGCTAGAGTGAGGACTCCGTCAGAAATCTCAGAATCTACACGTACCACAGCCGCCGATGCGCATTTTGTAGGGACAGAAGAAGGCGCAAACAGTGGATCTAATAATTCCGGGCAACATCCCAGAAAAGATGGGTTTGGGGATGAGCTTGCAAACGAGCATATTCCCGGCAAATCGGAGCATGTTGTGGTCCAAGCAGGCGGTCCTTCGCCAGGAGCGAATGGGGATATGACTCTTGAAACAGGTGCCGGCCAGTCCTCTGGCACAAGTCTAGACACGCCAGGATCAAGCGGTCTGGACCATGTTGAAACTCCTGGGTCAATAGAACCACGGCTGTACGACCAGTCTGTAATCGGCCCCAGGGACGTCGCGGACGCTGGTCAACGCCAAGGTAATGAATCCCATGTCAATGATTTTGAGCGGACGCTGTCGCCAACCTTGTCACAACGACGAGGCAACAGACCGAACCCTTTAGTACTCGAGAAGCTGCCAAACGCTGAAAGTACGACCTACTCAGACATGAGCTCAGATATCTCCTCTGCTGGGTCTGCAACCTCGGACTATTTCTCAAACAAATCGAGCCCTGAAATTCTTGATGCATCTGTGGTGGAGTACATTGGCTCACCGGTCTTAAAGAGTCCGCTCTGGGGGACTAATGAGCCTATCACCCCGCTGGATATAGTTTCTCGGCATTCTAGTCAGCGGACTGAGCGTGGGGAGTCTAAATTTCCGCAGCGTAGCAGCTGGTCTGGCTTTGCTTCGCCTGTAAGCCAGCGTAGTCGTGCTTCCACCTTTGTTCCAGAAAAACCTGTCATCGAAGCTCAAGAGCCGGCAAACGCGGAGCATACCCATCCGTGGAAACCAACGCATGTGAGGACGAGGAGTGCCTCGATGCAGTCTATTGAGGTCGTGCCTAAAAGCGAAATCCGAAAGATCATGGTGCGGCGAAGCGAAAGCTATTCGTCGCCACCAGGTACATCTCGCTTAATTCCTGCTTTGACTGGTCAACAGATGCAAGAGAAGGCATTGGCGGAAAATTCTGGGGCAGGGCCGGAGACACAGCCAGAAGAGGCTGATAAGCACGATTCAGACTCATCTGAACCGATCACCCTACCTAAGAGTCGGCACAGATTCGAGCAGGTCTCAGATCTTGAGCCTGGGTCCACTCCCGTATCGATTCTCCAGAACAGCTCCGTTGATACGCCAAATGGTACACCTAAGACGTCTAAGGCTGCCGCATTCGGACAAAAATCCCAAAGCGTAGACGATCAACTCGAAGCTCGGATAAGCTCAATCCTAACCAGCATTCCTGCGCATATCCGACTTACCAGTGGTCCTGAGCCCGATGCACCGGAGGTCACTCATACCAATCCCTTCACAGGGTCAAAGGCACCGGCCGCTCGGCCAGCAGCCGCGAGGTTGAATCGAGCTATTACTTCCTCGCCAACCATGACCCTAGCACCTGCTCAGCCCAGAACCTCGAAATCAAAATCGCAGAATGGTGAGCCTGAGATTAAACTTTATCATCTACATCAGGCTGGTAAAGATGTACCAATCAAGCTTTTCGTAAGACTGGTTGGGGAAAATGGCGAGCGCGTCATGGTCCGCATTGGCGGTGGCTGGGCGGACCTAGGAGAGTATTTGAAGGAATATGCAACCCATCACGGGAGAAGAGCAGTCTCGGATTCCCGTTTCGACATCCAAGGACTGCCCTCATCGCCTCTCGCGTCTCAAATCTCACCATCAAGTCGACCAGTAACTCCTTCCTCTGGAGCAAGCTCAGCTTTCGGTGCAAAACGACAGCAAGCGGTTTCAGGACAATTCGAAGCGCCACATACGCCCGTTTCTGATTCACAGATACGCCCAGCTTCCCGCTCGTCTTGGACGGAGGAGGATTCCCCATCTCTTGGTCTGGCGGGGCCTAAGACTAAGAAAGTGGGCATTTCTCCAAGAAAGCAGGCATGGGTTGAGGAGATGCTAGATCAAGCTAGGCAAGGTGGCGACGTAGGGAAGGTTGGTGCTACGAAGCGGGTTTTTCTCAAATCAAAAATGGATGGTCAATAAAGGGCAGGATAGGTATTGCGTGCGGTATGAAAACGACATGGCTTCTTAAAGAGCCTGGAAACACGTTAATGGCGTTTTTAGAAAGTTTTGGTTATTTCCTGGTGTTTGAGAAGGGGTTTCGATGGAGCGGTGATACCCCCTACCTGGACTCAAAAATGGAGGATTTATGGTAGATTGGTCTTGTTCTGGCAGGCTTGATGCTGGTTCAACAGACACCTGTATCTTAATAAGTAATGAATGCAACATACGAGTTATATATAATTTGAGGGTGTAGAGTGGGCGTGAAAATACTTGGGATGTGGGAATTGGGACGTAAATGTGATGAGGATCCAGCTTCGCTGGCTTAACAATGCTATCTGCGGAGCGACGCTTCACGAAAGGGTGTAATACCAAAAACTTATGAACTTCGAAGATCGCGCCTAAAAGCTACTTCACGTAAAACAGAAAGTCTCAATTCCTCTATTTAGTACTTTATTCTTTGCAAGATAAGTTGATCATAAACCACCATTCATCCTATATGAGCTTTTATTACTTAACCTATACCCCAGCACTCAAGTCGTCTGTAATTGAAGTATAAGTATTATGATATCTCACTTATAAACTCCGTAAGATGCCGCATTGTGCATGCTGTAGGTGTTTAGGAATAATCCTTGAAAAATCCCGGCCCAGGTCTTGGCGTGACTACGTAAGCAAGGTCGAACGGTCCAGGGGCAGTTTCGGAGCTTTTAAGCCGCCCCCGCCCCCTAATTACGTCCTTGTGAAACCACGTTGGCGACCCGTTGATACTGCATACAACTTTTCCAGATTTTGAGATTACCGAACGAAGATCTTGGTCAGATCTATCGGTGGAGAAACACCACAAACCCTCCTTAGGAAGACAATCCCTGGTAAGGGAAATGGACAATGACTGGATAGAAGCTGATGACCCTGTCTGGGATGAAAAGCCTACAATTACTGAACTGAATCTGTGCGGCAAGGTCTCCTCTGTGCAACCTCTAGCAGTGTCATCATGTGCGTTTTAGCTGCGTTGTATCTTCACCTGCCGAGACTTTGAAACGCATATTCAAACGGCGCATAAGTATCGTGGATTACCCGCACCTGTCGCAATAATCTTCGCACCCCTAATTGCGTACGATGCCTACTAGGCGATGATCTCCCCTACGCTGGGTACGATCGACTCTTTTAACTCGCCCAAAATATTCTCCACTGACACCGAAATTAGTGGAGCGAAGGGTTTCTGGCTCTTAAAAAAGAAGCAGATCCCGCGGTGCACAGCCCTTAGAGTGCCTAAACAAGACATGATTTCGGACTTCGAACACATGCCACACGATAACGGTAAGGGAGAATATGCGCTCAAGCATTGTATTTCATGATGGACGGGCTTGGTCTTGTCTCTGAAACCACAATCGTGGTCCACGTTTTCATGTCCTCTAAAGCTTCGCCCCCCCACCCTTGCCAAGCTTGTAATATGACTATCAGACGACATCTTGTGGCGACCTGTGTGGAAACTTCTTGTTCACGTTACCCTGTTTCGCTTCCAATACGTGAAGCCGTGTCTTACCCGTGATGATCCCTTTATGTCCATTATGATTTTTGCCCCTATGGAGGACGTTTCGTGATAGATCGATTGAATGACCTAAGATGGGCACACGTCCCGAGTGGGGAGAGCATCAAACTTCACGAAATATTTCCTTGTCCCAGGCCGAAATGGAGCTACTGATTTTTCTTTTCTTGTGCTTTGGACTCTGCACGGCCAGGCCTGATAATGCTGGCACATTGTCTGGCCGCGCTGGGGCTTCGCGTTCCGTAGCAGTCATTCTTGATCTGAATGTGGGTCCCTGGCAGTCCTGTTGAAGGACCTGAGCTTACCGAAGCAGTTACAATCCGGCTATAATCAATTTTCGAGTTCCGACCAGACATTAATGCCCAGTCACGCACAATTGCACATCTATCCATCAGACACAGATGGAGCTGTGCGGGTCCAGATACTGTTTGGCTCAGTCACGTATGTGGACATGCTCGACTTCGCCCAGTACAGTCAAGATCCTGGCGTCTATCCCGGCTTTGGTTCAGCTCGGAAAATCATTTCTGTGGGTTCTACGACTTTCACCAACGCACAATTAATGGACGCGAACAATAACGGAATCGGTATATTAAGAAGCCTGTGGACAAATCCTAGCGGGCCCTTTCAAGGTCAATACTATCAGGGTGTATCTGATTGTATGACATTCGTGGACAAACTAGTCAATGGTGGGAACCTTGGCACGGGCATGACAGGCAATGCTCAATGGGACACCTATGTTGACCTTTACAAGCAATGGGCAGACACCAAAATTCAGGCAAATCCGAATTCAAGATATATTGAGAATAACGTCGGTCTTCGTAGCCGTCTAGCAGTAAGCTCCGATGCAAATACAAACAGAATAACTGTGTTCCCCGTGAAATCTCATGATTCGGCGCTCATTCAAGCCGCTCCAGCGACTACAGAGGACGTTTCAAGCGATCTCTATCAGGATCCACTTGATCCCGGCAATATCGACCTGATACCTATAGCAAGTCCAGAAGAAGAACACATCTTGACGCCGTCTAAACCAGGAGGAGGATTTTCGGCATTGCCAAGTCCTTTCGAAAATTGTCAGCGGTCCTT
Source organism: Cladonia metacorallifera KoLRI002260 (assembly GCA_000482085.2). Lineage (NCBI taxonomy): Eukaryota > Fungi > Ascomycota > Lecanoromycetes > Lecanorales > Cladoniaceae > Cladonia > Cladonia metacorallifera. The sequence goes on along the minus strand of KI911116.1, from coordinate 1,774,215 downwards.
TATCCCACGTTCTGGTTCCTTAGCTGTGCGTGCATGGTATTTGCTAGCACGATCAGGATGTTCTTCTTCACCTCCCAATGACGAAGCATTAGACGAGGTTACTTTCGCAAGGATAGATGGAGTCGCGACAATGGTGTCGATGACTAGCCAAGCCGCTGTCCAAGCAGTGGGTATCGCAGGTGCTGCTCTTGGTGCAGCTGTGGTTATTCTAGACCTCGTGGATGGCAATTGGAAGGGAGCTGCTTTTGGAGCCGCCGTAAGTAATCCGAGTGGCCGCATCTAGCTCACTGCTGACAATACAGAACTTGGCTCTCGGCGTTGCAGTAGGCATTGGTATGGAAGGACCGATAGGATGGCTAATTGGTGGACTGATAACGGCATTTTTCGCCATCCTTCCAAGACTCTTTGGCGGACATACAGCCACTCAGCCAAAAAACAACAACATAACGCAAATAATCCAATATCAAATGTTCGGCGACGCTAGTCATACGTAAGCGCTCAATCACGCCTTGGCTTGTCTGATGATGCACTAATCTTCATTTCAGTGGCAATGAACAATGCCAGAAGACAAATCCCGCTTGTCAAGCCGTCTACGGACCTGGTGTCATTGCCGTCAGCTTCGATTGGGAGTATTTTGATGCGGTTGCCTTTTTAATCAACGCTAACCAAGGCTACCCTATGACGATTCCAGACATGGCAAGGGCTTTTACATTCGACAGTAATGGCAACGCAACAGTACACTGTGACGGTCCAAAGCAGAATGCAAATGCATATAGCTCACTGTCGAATAACGAAGATCCAAGCTTGTGCTACAACCAGAAATTTTCACTGAATAGAAATTCTATCATCCTACCCAACATTGATCAATCCGCAGCCGCCGTCTACAACCGGATTATACCTAATCCAGGAGGCGATTGTAAACTCACAGATGATGCAAGCAACTCAGTGTACTTCAGCGGTTATAATGTGACAGCTACTGGTCTTCCTGTGGCAATTGCATGCAATATTACCGCCGGCACGAATATCAACGGCGTAGTAGTCCCGCTTGGAGCACCAGCATCACCATCAGGAGCCACCGCAGCCATACCATCAAGCCTTCCAAGCCAACCATCAAGTACCTCTGTCATGCCGTCCGGAGTCCTCCCAGCGCTATCAGCAATACTCCCAACCCAAACATCAGGAAGCCCATATCCCAACAACTCAGCCATCCATATCTTCTCCCCCGGCAACGAATCCACCAACGGCCAACCAGGCGCCTACATTGCCCCTCCCCCCGCCACTCCTTTTCAAATCCCTTTCAATTCATCAAACAGCGTCTGCTTCTCCGGCCCCTCCGCATCCTCAGCCTGTTTTCCGAACGGAACATTCACCCTCCAAACCGGCGAATACGGCTATGCCACCACAAAGATAACCGCCATGACTGTCCCCCCCGGTGCAGCTGTCACGTTCAAATGGCTTGCTGAACAGACTGTCCGAGGCGGCGGCCACTCATCATCATCCACTTACCAAGCCGGCTCCTACAACTCAACAGCGGACCCCGGCTGGGCCTTCACCTACTCCCAATACGTGAACGAAGCCAACCACGGAACCATGCTCGTAAACACCACATCCCTCACCCAACCCCCCGCAGCGTGCCTCTTCTCCCTCCCCAACTTCTCCGGCCAGGTTTTCTGCCTAGGCCTTGGCGGAGGAAACTTGACTGCCAGTCAGTCCAACACGGCGCAGAGTATTATGCTGTTTGGAGGTGCGACGGCCTATCTTTTTGCGGAGAGCGGCTATGCGGATGGGAGTGAGATGGCTGTGAGTGCGGATGTGGCAGATTTGAAAAGTGAGCCGTATGGAGTTGATGAGACTTTCAGTCAGAGGGTTAAGGCGGTTTGGATTACGGAGCCGGGGGCTGCTGGGCCGTGATATGGTCGGGAGGCGCAGGGAGGGGAGTGATAGTGGGAAGGTGGGAGGGGGTGGAGGACCCAGCTGGGCTGGACCGCGATGAGGAGGGGTAGATGAAAATAGTGTGGTTGGACTGGATCCAATGGAGGAAGGGCAATTGATCATCATCGCCGCCATGACCAAGGGCCTGTGGTAATACTAATATGTTCATATATAACAACAATAATCATAAAAATCCAGTATTATATCATCGGTGGCAACGAGGTGCTGGTAACGAAGTATTTGGTAGTCACGGTGGTGATATCTAGTATCTACTATCAAGAAATTACGTCGCCGTCCATAGATACCATCGCCGTCCGTGGATAGAGCATATCCATAGGGTAAATGAAACAAGTATCCTGTATCGTGACAGTCGGTGTTGTATTAACAAAGCTATACGGGGGTTTGAATGAAGAGGGGGGGAGTGGGGACCCTTGTCTTTTGGGTCAGAATTACTCTTTCAACCCACTTGTTCAGGCTTCCTGTGTAACACTTGAAACTTGCGGGGCTACTGCCTGGGATCGCATTAATCGAAGCAGCGGGTCTACATAGGTTAAGTGATCTCACTATATCATTTACCCAGCTAACAGCAATGGAAGTCACTCCTAAAGTACGTGAATTCATAAGGTACGTGAATTCCTAAAGTACATGAACAGATACTAAGTACATAATTAGGATTGCTGGGTACGGTTGATCTTTTACTGTTCCCATTAACATTCCGCAAAGAGATGTTCGTTTGCACTTGAATGAAAGGAAAGTTACCAATCTTACAACCTGATCAAGCAAGGTTCACACATATACGGTAGGTTTTAAGTTGAGTTTAATACTTACCTAGGTATACTAAAGCAGCATATGATGTTTATCACACATTATCTAGTCACTAAAAGACTATATTGAAAGGGATAGAAATCTCAAGAGTAATAAGTTTTTAAGGTAGTTTCGAAAGCTATTCACCGGTTATCAGCTTTACATGCATAACTCATGCTCCAATTCTTACGAATCGTTAGTATTAACAATCTTATCGCTAGTTGAAACTACTACCAGATTTACTGACCCACGGGTTCTCTCGCACGTTTAGTGGCCATCGCTGCTCAAAGCAGCTATCATTAACCTTAACAATCGCAGATCTAGCTTACTTAGTCCTGCACGAAGTAGGGATAAGCTAGTTAGGAATAAGAGTAATCAAGATAACTTCTCATCTTTTTAATACTTGTAACTGTGACAAATTCATCCAATTCATACTTAGATACAAGGCACTTTTTAGTATGGCAGCTTGGAATCATAATATCTTCATCCAATTGATACTTGACTACCAGTTACTTTCGGGTGTACTAGAAGTGAGTGGGAAGCCAGGAGTAATCTGAGAAGAACAAATAAGGAAGAAGATGGTATATATAAGTGATCTAAGAAGATTATCCTCTCTAAGTGTTGTAAATCCTTTCATTGTCTATCATTTCAAGCTTAAGCTAAGTTTCATTGAGTACGGTAGTCAGAGAATAAAACATAAATTATATATATAAAGATATTTTGGAAGTTGCTTAAGTCTTATTACGGTTCTCTAGAGCAGCGTTCGCCTGCTATTATATACTTATTTAGTGTGAGAAGCTGCGGTTGAGGCTTAAAGAGTTACTTATCAGGTTTCAGCTCCATATTCTTATTACAAGCGAAAGGAACGTTCCGAGTATGTCCACTAGAAAGAATGCAAGCTATTCATAACAATGTATTCGCATGCGGAAGGTACAGAACCTGTCTATACTAACAAATTCAGAACTTGGTATCCGAAAATGGACAAAGCAGAATGCAACCCCCTAACCAGGCAGGCCAAGTATTCTCCAAATCAACCCTCCTCAAACATTTCCGCCTCCTGAGCCCCTAGGATGGAACCTCAGCGCCGAGAAACGAAATATCTCCCACTCTTGTCCCTCTTCTTTCCACAACATCTTCTCCCACTTCCCTCCCTCCGCTTTCCCCAACCCCCCCTCCATCATATTCTTGATCGTACGAATAGCTTCCCTCACACTCTCCCACTCAAACAGTTGCGGTCTCGAAAATTGCGAGATCTCGTCAGGCCACTCATTAGGCCATGGATCCACACAGTCGATGGCTACCTCCACTTCCTCGAACCCCGTATAATCTCTCAGCTTGCCCAGAACATCAATCTGAAATTTCTTCTTCGTGGTTTCACCCCAGCACTCGAAGGATACGGCGCATTTTTTGCGATGCACCTTCTTTCCGGAGAACTTATTGAGGATTTTGCTCTTTGGGGTAGGGTAGTCTTTCCAAGCATTGAAGCGTGTATCAACACGAATGGCGACGTTGCGGATCTTGTTGGCTGTGGAGTTACTTGGATTGAAACTCGGCTTAAGTTGTTCTGTATACGTGTCGTAGAAATTTAGATTTAGACGACAGATGCCATGCTCGAAAATGTCGATGCTTGATAAAATGTCCGCTTTGATTAATGATGAAGTTGCTATGATGTTAACACTTCCTTGTGCAATCATGTGCTTGTATATCTTGATCCGAATCTCTTGTGGGAGGTGGCCTAAGGTACCAAGTCTCTGATCAACTGTCTCGCATTGCTCTAGTGTTGATTTTGAGGACATCCTTGAAATGAGCGAGATAGTGATGATAGAAGGATGTGTTATGGGCCTCTAAGATCCAAGTGATCGAAGTCCTTGAAGTGTTTGATGATGATCGTGCAAGTTAGATATTCATTGAGAATCTGCAGAGTGAGAAATAAGAGAGTTACGTTTCCTTAAGTAGGGCAGAAAGAAGTATCAATCGCCATGTGTGTACCTCTTTTGTGTTGCAAGGTCACTGATAAGGTGGTACAGGCTGCTTTGACACATATTTCTGGGAATGCCTTCGCCAACAGACGTTGACAGATCCATAGCACAAGAGAGAGGAACCTACCAATCAACTGAACTAGAGTGACGAAGGCTGGCCAGGGCACTCTGTCGACGAAGTGATAGGTTGGATTCAGATGACGTTCAACCTGATACCAAAGGTAGCAGGCTTATCAATCTTCGGTCATAGCTATTTTCAAATACAATGTATCGACACTCCAGAACTGTCACCTAGATTTGTACGTGTGCAAACTTGCTCCCCAGCGCCTTTCAACCTCCCTCTTATCCTAGCACAGATCCGAGCGTTTGAAGCTAGTAACGGGCGTTATCATCCCAAAATTCACTCCTCCGGCGATCTGTCAAACCACTTTAGTTCTCTAGTACCAATGACTTTTGTCTGTCGTGATCGGCAAAAAGAGGATTATACCTTCTGTGCGTCGCAAAACCTTTTATTTTCTGCCTTTTCAGGCTCAAAATATATTCTACTGGGTAAAGTGGTAAGAGGATAGATTATGAATCGGGTAAATAGAGAGGTTGTTAAAGTTACTTCTACCAGTAAACATCTCAACCATTCTCAAAGATTACACGGCTCCCACCCCCCAGGATACTTCTGCCAGTAACCATCTCAACTATTCGCAAACATTGCACGGCTCTAAGCCCCCCCCTCGGACGAAAGGTCATCGGTGTGAACCCATCTCTCCGCCACTTCCCTCCCTCCGCAAGGAACATCGCCGGAACCAAGACACTCCAAATCGTACACATCGCCCGTTTCTTGTTTTTGTACTCTAGCATTTGCTCGTCGGAGAATTCCGCGACTTTGTCAGGCCATTGCCTATTAGTCGATTGCCCAAGGCATTCGACGGCTACGACCACCTTCTCGAATCCTGTGTATCTTTGCACTTTGAACAGAACATCTAGCTGTTCCATAATCGTCGTCTCACCACTGCATACGAAGGAGAGGGTGCAGGTTTTGCGCGGCACCTTGTTTCCCATGAATTTGTCGAGGATATCGATGTCTGGGGGGGGATCGTCTGGTAAGGTAGCTGAATTGAGACCCGTGTTAACACGGATGGCGACGTTGCGGATCTTGTTAAGCATGAAGGGGCCCGGCTTAAAGCAGGGTCTGAGTTCTTCGGTGGCTGCGTTCCTGAAGTTTAGGTTCAGGCGGCAGAAGCCATGTTCGTAAAAGTCCATTTCCGATACCTCTTTTTGGAGGGTCAGTGAGGTTCGCATGATGGCTAGACTTCCCTGCGCAATCATGTGCTTGTATATCATGTTCCGAACCTCTCGCGGGAATTGAGCTAGGGAGCCAAGTCCCTGATAATATTTCTCCCATTCCTGATCTATCGATGTTGAGGTCATCTTTAATGCCAGCAAGATTATAATGCTTCGAGAAGTGTATTATAACGTTCGTGCAATGTGGGTATTATTTGGAATCTGCACTGTAAGAAACGAGAGAGTTGTAGAGAGAGCGATGGGCTAGGTATGCTAAAGTAGGGGACACAAAAGTGTTGTTCGACATATGTGTCTCCCTTGTACCACCATTGATGAGGTGGTACAAGCCGCTTTATCACATATTTGGGGGAATGTCTTTGGTAGCACACGTTCACACATTCACTGTTGAAAGGAGATTCCATAGATAGTAGATAAGAGTGACTAAGGAGTGAAGGAAATGTCCAGTCCTGTGTCGCTGTTTCGGTTAGATATCTTAGCCCAAGGCTAGTAGCAAATCGAAACTATTCACCTCCATCGCAAGAACTAAATTTCGCGTCCCTGACCGGCACGCACGGTTACACAGTATGCTTTGCGGGAATTCAAGTGAGAGCCCACAGGCAGTGCTGACTGATGCGAGTTGTCACTACGTCTTCTAAGCATAGGTCTGGGAGGTGAAGGCTCAATATATTCCAGAGACGTAATTCAACAACTTTGTTGAATAAAAGTCTACCATCTCTCGGGGAGTTTGGACGGATTGGCCCTTGTAGGACCGGGGTCGGCTCCCCATTCTAGCAGCATCTTTACCACTTGTTTGTGGCCTCCAGCTGATGCTGCTTGTAGAGCAGTACCGTATCTGCCACCTTGAGCATTAACATCGGCTCCTGCATCTAGCAGCAGCTGTACCACTTTTGTATGGCCTTCAACTGCTGCTGCCTGTAGAACATTACCAAAATGCCCGCCTTGGACGTTAACATCAGCTCCTGCATCTAGCAACAGCTTTACCACCTCATAATCATTTTTGACTGATGCTGCCTGTAGAGCATTACCAAAAAGGCCACCTTGAGCATTAACATCAGCTCCTGCATCTAGCAGCAGCTGTACCACTTTATATTTACCTTTGGTTGATGCTACATGTAGAGCATTACCATAAAAGCCACCTTGAGCATGAGCATTAGCATCAGCTCCTATATCTAGCAGTATCTTTACCGCTTCATAGTCACCTCTTCTTGATGCTGCCAGTAGAGCACTACCACGATGGCCATTTTCACCATTAACATCAGCTCCATTTTCCACGAGCACTTCCACACTGGCAAAATCTCTCCTTGAAACGGCAGCACCTAACGCAGTCGCACACAACCATCCTTGTGCATTGGCATCTGCACCTTGCTCTAATAAAACCTTGATGACTCTCCACGTCGGTTCCGATTCCGCAACTCCTAGGTGCAACTCTGTCGCGGCGGCTGCTACCAGAGTATGTCCGAACTTTCCACCTTTCATATTTATGTCCGCGCCAGCCTCTAGCAGTCGATGAAGCGCATCCAATTTCTGGCCATCGTATGCTGCTATGGCTTGCAAGGCATTGCCATATTCACCACCTTGCGCATTAGGGTCGGCCCCTGCCTCTAGTAGTATTTCCAAAGCTTCTAAAACCCCGTACACTGCTGCCACTTGTAGTATTCCCGCGCCTTCTGAGTACGGTACATTAGGATCAGCACCATCTTGTAGCAGCTTTTTGACAAGAGCAACGTCACCACGGGCTACCGCGAAGTACAAATCTGGAAGAGGGTCGCTATTAACTGGTGTTGACGACTGGACCGATGTCTCTGAGACCGATTTTTCATCAAATCCTCGGCTGGGGTAGCTCATTGCTACGAGATTCGAAGATGTCTGAGACGATTCTTTGATTGGAGGAGGTAGCGCGAATAAAGCCAATTGCTCTAGGTGACGGCTGACGTGCTTTTGGAACTGCTCGACAGGCACGCCTGGAAATGTAATTGTTTGCGAATCCGTGCTCAGGTCTACCGTTTCTTGAGACGCGCAGTGGCTCGTCCCATCTTTCTTGTATATTGTTTGCCAATCGCAAAAGACGCATGCTGACATTGGGACGACCCGCGGATACTGCTCAGTGAGCGATTGCATGGAAGATATTTGTTCTCTTGTGTACGTCGAGTCGTGCTCCCTTGTATGGTCGTCTTAGGACTTAGCACTCTCAAAGTGCTCCAAAGAACAGAGACTGCATCGCCATTCTTTCCGATGGTTCTCAAGTTCGTGCCGAGTCCACTCTCGTCGACTCTGGAATAGATGTGCAGAGCATTTCTCGAATGTGCACAAATAAGGTTCCAGGTCGCTGAGGACGTGTTTTCTAAATCAGACCACAAGTTAATAAATGTAGTGAGATGTACCACTAAAAGTCCAAAGAAACATTTTGGGGCTTGTGATTGGAGAGAGCAATGGCAGAAATACTTAGACAACACGAGGCCATCATTCTGTGAGAGCGGCTTCACTCTCTGTTGGTCCGTAATCCCCACTTTGGGAACGCGCAGAAGTTACAATTAACATCAGACGCTCAATAGAACTTCAATCTCGCTAGGTACGTTCCAGACGAGGTGAAAAATTATACGTAAATCAGATGTATGACTGAGATCTAATATAAATAGGTGAATTTCGTTTAACTCACTTCCAATGACTAGGCTTTCTGATAACCTGTATTGTGTAGCAGTATGGACACTCCAAAGGCTTAGCGCCTGCAGACTCCTTTGGCGGATCAGGTATCGGCCGAGCTTCCTGATCATGGTTATCAGCGACTGAAGTGATATCTGAGATTTCTGAAAGCCCGGCGTGAGAGACTGTGTCAAGTTGATTGTGCGAGTCTGCTAAGTATGTTGTAGCCATCGTGGACGAAATCCGGCTACGGTCCGCTAAACTGCTGGCCACGTCTTCCACCTTCAGGCCATCTTGCACTAAGATAGTGTTGATGCCAGGCTTAGTTGGTACTGGGTTATGATGGTCCAGGGCTTCTTTGAAAGCGCTTGAATCGTTGCTATCGGTAAGTTTGCCGTGGTGCCTCTCTCGATACCGTAGAAAGTCTCGTCGGCGAGTGATAGCTCTTCCCAATCTCTCTATCAGCCATGGTTTTGAGCGAAGACGAGGATACTTTTCGTAAACATGATTGATGTCGAAACTGGGGTCAAGTGGAGATAAAGATGCTACTCGAGCGTAGCGGTCGCGTGGGGCTGATCTCCTAATAGATATAGAGAGTCTCAGCAGGCTTGTGACGGTTTCAACAACAGCCAAGAACAATTGTTGGAGTTCGGAGGTAGGAGGTGCTTGCTCAGCTAAAGAGCTTCCTGAATTGCTTGAATCGGACAGTTCACTAAATTCATGCAATTCCTCTCCAGTAGGTTTATTGGGAGAGCTCTGTAACTGTGGTCGCTCCCCGCTGACTATCGAAATACCTGGAAACCTTGTCATTATTTCCCTCCTCAAAGGCCAATTGATGTGCATTTACACTGATTCAATGAACGGTTAAGATCACGCAGGAGCTTAATAACATGATCTTTGACTCTGGTAGCTTCTCGAAGACGATGCTCCAATGAAGAGGACCTGGACGCGGGCTGAAGAGCTCCAATGTTAGCTGCCCAGACCTTAAACCTTCCAAACTCGTCCTGGGTCGCGACTGCAGATAAGTGAGACTCGGAATCTCTTGAATGATCAGAGGCTCGCAGTAACTCAGTCAGTCTACCGAAGTGCTTGAGGCAGAGGATGCCCGTAGTGGCAATGGATTCGTGAGCATTCACAGCCTCCAAGGGCAAGCCCCTGGAACTGCTATCGATTCTTTCATCGAGGGCCTGCATAGGGTATCTCACGTAATAGTATTGTTGAGGCTCGGTGCAAGATAGCCACAGATAGAATCCGTTGGAGGTTCTCGGATCAGATGGGCTCTCATTGGTCAGCGCGGTTTCAGCCGCAGACGCTGCTTAGGACGACGAAGGAGAGCAGAGTACATGATTTACGTCGATCAGACACGTTCAAAGATTATTCACGGTTAACCTAGCCTCTATGAGCCCGGAGGTCTAGGACAATGATAAGCTTCCAAAAGCCTAGTAATCATGATTACGGGCGTTGAGACCGCTGGCCTGGTTTTGGCGGTATTTCCACTACTTATATCAGCGCTCGAGCATTATCGTGAAGGATTCGAACCTCTAAAGGACTGGTGGATGTTCCAAAAAGAATTTTCAGCCTTCATCCATCTTATCGGCGAACAAGCTCTCTTGTTTGATGAGAATTTGGAAGAGCTCCTTTCGCCGATCATCAACTCCGATGCCGAGATGGCTGAACTCCTGCAGAATCCGATGGGCTCGGGTTGGAGAGATCCTCAATTAGAAGCTAAGCTTAGAGCTCGACTTCCGAAATCTTTCGAGATATACCAGAGCATGATTTTAGAAATGAAAGCGTGCCTAGACAGAATACAAAAAAAATTGGCTATGCAGGAGGGAAAGGTACGAGGTGCTTCGTTAGATGATAGATCCCAATAAGTTAATTTGGGCAGATACTATGGGTCAATGACCACGACAGTGCCGTTACCAGCCGAATAAGGTGGGAGTACGAATTTCGACGAATTAAACACGTTCTATCAAGAAAATCACGCGATAAAATAGTCAGGGACCTAACGACTAAGAACGAGGAATTACAGAAGCTCTTCAGCTCCAGTGAGAAACTTTCGGGTTATAGGGTCCAAAGAAAAGCGCCAACAAAGTTCAGGCGAATTAGGGAACAAGCATCTGCGCTATATAACGTACTGGAGAAAGCCTGGAAATGCTCGTGCACAGGGACAACTCCACCACATCAAGCCAACCTGCTACTGGAGAACCGAAATGGCACTGCAGGCAAGGAAAGGGGGTTTCAGTTGGAGGACTCGTCAGTAGTGCGACTGAATGTGCTTTTACTTCTTAAACCAGAAACAAATTGTTTCCCGTCGAGCTGGTGAGAAACAGAAGTGGTCTTACCGGAACCCGAAGAGGATTGCTCCACGCCTTCAATAGCGTCGAAGTCAAAGCTTGTATCTTCCGATCCCAGGCATTCCACGATGAATGTCCAATTGCATTCATCGGTTTTGACAACAAAGCCAAGACAGGTAGGATTCCCGGATGTCGTTGTTCATCCTCCACCAGAAACAGGATATCGAAATTTCGCGAGGCTAGTCCAGATAGACGACCTATGTTCAGCAGTCATGCACGGACACAGCATCAAAGACGCTGTGGAAAAGCCATTAGGATACCTATTGGATGACAGCAATCGAAGACACGCATTTTACCCTTCAACACGACCTCTAGTCTTTAGCCAACATACAGAGGCTGTGACGCTCGGATCTTTGATTTCTCAAAGTCAGAGATCAGAAGGATCTGGTGGGGAAAAAGCAAGGATGTCTCGTCTAGAGCGATACTCGACTGCAGCAACTCTTGCATCTTCGCTCCTGCAGCTGTACAACTCTCCGTGGGTGGGAGAAAGCTGGAGCAAGAACGACATTTACTTTTTGAAAGCTGCAGAGGGTTCACCTATCTTTGACAGGCCGTATATAATTCGCAGATTCAAGTCGAGTTTGGATGGTGATACCATTGCGTCCGGCAACAAGGCGTCAATTCGTGACAACAGCGTTAAGAGCATAGAGGCTTTGGGAATCATGTTGCTCGAGCTTTGCTTCGTAGAAGCCATAGAAGACCGACCATTCCGCAAGAAGTATCTAGGCGCGGAAGGTCAGCCTAACGACATGACAGATTTCTGCACCGCAAAGCAGTGGTGGGAGGACCACGCTCTCGGGGAAGGAGGTCCGGAATTCCATACGGCGATCGCACGATGTCTTTTCTGTGCCTTTGCCGCAAAGAGCACCGGACTTGAAAATGACGAGTTATGTGCTACCCTGTACAGCGAAGTTGTTGAGCCCCTTGAGTCTACTTTGCGGCAGTTTACGTCGGAGGTATGATGTGTGTTACGAAAGATGGAGTGTTCTAAGATGGAGTGTTCTAAGATGGACAAGGGCGAAAAATTCAAGGGAAGGAGGCGAGCGCTAGGCGTCGGGTTTGGGACGGTGTTTAGAGGGATCGCGACTTCCAGCGTTGCCCTTTGCAACTGTTCGGCGGCTAGAGAGCTCGCGTCGTCTCCTGCAGATAGACTCAATCAAGGGATACAATTCAGCTATCTCAGCTATGGTAAAAAATAAATCCGTCATGGTAGAGACTTGGTGTTTCGTCAGCAAGGAGTCAACATCGACTAACCCTATTTAGAGGCACCACCTAAAGCTCCAGGGCCTCGCCCCTAACTTTTCGGGTCGTTATCCCTAAGTTCTAGGGGTGAGGCACCTATAAGAGCTCTACATACTGGGTAACTATAGGTCCTCGAGGGGCCCTGGAATTTGGGGTTGAGGCCCTGGAACTCTGGGGTGGAGCCCTAGAACTTTGAGGTGGGGCCTTTAAGTAGGGTTAGTCGATGTTGACAGTTGCTGTCAAAATACCAAGTCTCTACCATAACAGACCCTTCTTCTACTATAGCCGAGCTATATGCCTCCTCAAACAGGCTTATATAACACCAATAAAGCATTAAATATGCCCTGCCAATTGCAGGCTTCTCAACGGGTTTGCTTGCTTGGCAGACAATGATATGCTAATTTTGACGATACTATTCAAGTCATCGTGCTAAGAGCATCACCCGTGCTCATGATGACTTGAGAGGGGATGCTAGAACCCTCTAGAAGCTATCTACATTGACACCCCATCGCATCGCTCCGAATATTCGTAGGAGTTAGAGCAAAACGCGTTGTATTTTACACAAAGCAGACAAAAGCCCCGAAGATGCGAAAGAGGTATCAAGCGCTGTAAGACGCGATGTAGTACTACACTCAAGTCAGACATCGAGGAGCTGCACGGGAATTGAAAGAGAATTACGGTAAGCACAGACTCGGTGTCCTCATTTGAGAGATAGACGTAAAGGATCAGCGCATGCTCATGACAGAAGCCTGTAGAGAGACCGTCAGCGTCGTCCCCAAATCCTCAGATCGCCATATGCCTTCATTCCCTTGCTGCAGGTCTTAAGGGTCCTAGACTCACAAGCGATGACCCTTCCTCCCAATCTCCCAACCCCAAGCACCCTTCCCCAGTCCCTACCCTCTACCCTCACCACGCTCCATGCCTCGTCTCCATGCCTCTGCTTCATCCTCGTACTAGCATGTCCCCTTATGCCCTCCTCTCCACCCTCAACCTGCTCAGGATCCAATTCAGGATTCGTCAATCCCTCCCATTTACTTTCGATCTTCAACGCCGGAGTTTCAACACCAATCCTCAATACGCCGTGAGCATTCGCAGAAAGAATTAAACGAGAGGAGGATGTAGGTGCATTAGCTGCTCGTCTGTCGCGTGTAGTGGAGGTGGAAGTCGAGAGCGCTAGTTTTGTGAAGCGCTCGGATATGGCTTTGAGCTGGAGGAGTGGGGGTAGCATTATGTGGACGTCTGGCTGCGGGCATACAGGCTCATGTATCGATGCAACGGTCGCTGGAGCTAGGACTACGACTGGTATGTCCTGTGTGATGGTAGTCTCGCGGTCATGTGGGAAGAACCCTGCCGCGTTGGGCTCGCCAAAAGAGTCATTGGCGCTGAGGTCTTCTGGGAAGGGAGCGTTTTCTGGATTGAGATTTGTGGTGTTTATTGGATTCGAAGGTCGTATGGAGGCAAGGTTGTTGGTTATAATCGTTAAAGAGAGGAGGGGAACATTTTCCTTCTTGGTCAGTCGGATTGAGGCAGAGGTTGCATTGAGGGCTGAGCGAAGGGCTCGATTGAGGGCAAGTAGCGGGATCCGGAGGTTAATAGTATTGTTCTCAGCGGCTGATTGGATTGTATATGTTTCGAATATAGTCTCCTAGGAATTCTATCAATGCTTGACGCGCTTTGGAGGACGAGGCCCAGCAACTTACGATGGCTAAAACCCTAAAGAGAAGTTAGGCCAGGCATTCGGTCAAGTAGAAATGAGGACCGTACGCCCACACTTGACTGCCCTGCTCCGGCACGACAGTGAAGCGCAGTTGTTCGTTATTGAGCTGTAACCAGACATCTTTACCTAGCAACGATAGAGATGCTGTCAACCCTGGAACGTGCATTAGCGCGTAGCTGCAAGCATAGTCAATTCGAAACGGACTTGTGAAGGTACTGATGTTTCTAATTGAGGCCTTGAACCGCATGGTGTACACACAATAGGTTAGATTGACGCATTTTTAATTGTAAGGTAGGATGACCTTCGACTTTGATATCGAATGTTAGCCCTAAGGCTAAGCCTAAGGTGGTTTCTCTCCTAAAAGATATTCGCTGATGGGTTGACTTGGCAGTCCTCAGGTCAGTGCAAAGCAAGCCATCTAATGTTGAAATACCTCCATTGAAATAATCTCTAATTGCTGTTTCTATTGACTCTGACCAAGAATGTATCATAGCTAAGCCTACGGACTTGCGTTGAATACAGCGCGACTGAATGGGACATCTCCAGGCACAAGGAGCACTTTTTATTATGTAAATACATTACGCACAAGCTATCGACCTAATACAGCTTTGTACAATCCTGGCTGGCGGTATTTTGACTCCACGCAACAGCCAGCTATAGAATCCTTCGACACGAACGTAAGCGGCTGTTTAAGTGTTAAGTATAGGGAGGAAGTATAGCCCCTTCGTACCGCAGAAGCTACTGCGGGAAGAGGGCCTGACAAAAACGTTATTGGGAGCCAAAGTCGTGGGGCGAAGTCGTAGTCATTATGTGGTTAGAGATGTAGTTGCAGAGAAGTTGTGTACGCTGGCAGAAGCAAGAAAAAGTGGTTTTAAGCCAAACGGCCATTCATGCAAGCTTTTTGGCCTCGTTCCAACTCTTTCAAGCCTCCCATTCTGTCCAAGTCAAGTGACTGAAATCGCTCAGCGTCGGATTTTTGGTATGGTGGCAGGTGCTCATCGTTGTATGGCTCCAATCCTACACCCCCATTGTCGCTGATTCTCACAACGACGACACGCCCAGAGGTGCGCTTCCCTCCTTCGTCCTCCTCTTCAGGAAAAGTGATTCGAATTTCCGGCACGGGGCTTGAGGGCGAACTTGGTTGAGAGGTTTCATTGACCATAATCTCCTTCTCACTGTATATATTGATGGCTTGGGAGCGTCGCCCATAGGGCGAGGCGGTCACAGTGAGACGGCGGTGATTGGAAATGCCCGAGGGACCAGTGGCTTGGAATGGGAGATCGGTGAGGTTTTGTTTGGCCTTTCGGCGCGAGCGGAGGATGATGAGGCAGGCGATGAGGCAGAGGCCGAAGCACAGTAGAATGACGAGCGCAACGAGGAGGTTCATCATTGTTGGCGTCATGGTGCTGCTCGAGCCGTCACGGACGACGAGTCTAGGGATTACAGCCATTATTCTGAAAGAGTGTGTGTTACAGGTTTGTGCAAGGAGTGTAGTTGGTCCGGAGTTGTCGAAATGCAATGCAGCATAAGGTTTGGTATTTCTGCAAGTGAAGTGGCAGCGTCAGTAAACCGCTGAGCTCCCGTATTAATCAAGTCCACTTACCGTTGAGTCGCGCTGGGCGTACGAAACTGCTGGAAAGGGCGATCACGACAAAAACCAGTTTGTAAAGAAGGAGTGGATGGCAAAGTAGACAGCTGAAGGAATGAAGCTGCCACCTGCACAATTGAGGTATTCACGACGAGTGCGAAAGGGTTGAGGGAGAGGGAAAGAATGCCGGCAGATTAGCATGTTGTGCTTGTTGATGCGCCAAGCATCCAATTTCCGAACGCCTCAGGCGCTTATAAAGGGGCACCATCACATCAGCAAATCATCAGTTGATTGCGCCTCACAGATCATGAGTTCATTCAATGTGCGATTCTTTGAAGACCTATACTCTATAAATTTCATTTCGCATTATTGTGGTGATGAAAAGTTTCGAAGATGTAGCACCTCCCACCGATATCAGCAGCACTCATAAGGTATTGCAGATTGGTATTGGGAGTAAGTTCATGCAGCAATGAGAGTTAGCGCTGGCTTTGCCTTGACGCCAGACGGATGGTATTGTTCGTTTGCAAAGCTGAAAGACACGATCCTAAGTTTCATAGACCGCCAGGAGAGCCTGAATAATGTGCCACAACGCTACAGAAGCATTTCTGTCAGGAGGCTGTTGAATGAATCCAGCTCTTGCAATCCTAGCAATCGGGTAACAAGAACCCCAAGCGTGAGCCAAATATTCCAGGAAAACGTATGGGCTGGGTTTATCTCCCAAGGCTCGACTTCCCTAGGATCATGGTTCTGTAGCCGGGAGGACTGGCGCACGTTGGGCTTATTATTGAACATCTGAATGGTGACATTGCCTTGTCTTCTGCAGCCAGCCATAAGCATGACAAAGACCTTTCCGATTGAGCAATCATGACGACAATGAACCCATCTCAATCGAGCTGATGAGGTGATGAAGGAGGTGTGGAGAAGAAGCATTAGATATCGACTTTTCGCCTTTGCTCGCCCGACGGGAAGGAGAAAAGTGATGCATCGGATTTTGGCCCTTCTGGGACGATTATGTAGAGAGTAGAGATAATAAATGGAAGGGCTTTGTTGACGGTTGCTGGGTCGTACTCCCCACCCGAGACCATATCGTAGGGTTCGAACGAGTGTCGAGTGATCAATGGTATTGTCGATTATTGCGGAAGCGAAGGTAGAAGTTGAATGCATTCATGCACAGCAATTGATTCTGGTTGGGTCATCTCAAGAATTTTAGGTGTATGGCTTGC
Source organism: Cladonia metacorallifera KoLRI002260 (assembly GCA_000482085.2). Lineage (NCBI taxonomy): Eukaryota > Fungi > Ascomycota > Lecanoromycetes > Lecanorales > Cladoniaceae > Cladonia > Cladonia metacorallifera. The sequence continues at coordinate 1,757,437 of KI911116.1, read as the reverse complement.
TGATAAGAGGCGTCGACGGCCACGGCAGCTATGATCTCCCACCTAGCAATGTCTTCGGTCCCTTTTCTTGGCATTCAGCCCTATTTCAAGGGCCAGCCAACGGGTTTGGGGACGTGTGTCTTGAGATGTCATCTTGATCTTACCATCAACGATTGAAGGAGGAAAAAGAGGTCCGAAATAGATCGAATCTCTTCACACACTCCCTGAGTCCCGATCAAGTTATTGCCAGATATTCCAAAGTCCAAAGCAGAAGGGTAGATCTCAGATCCAAGGACCTAATCGCTAGTAAATTCACAGTGTCCCCGCGTGGCCTATTTTAAGGACTTGATCAGTGGTGGACAGGCTTAGCTGCCGTCCCTGAAAGATGATCCCCGGGGCTTGACAGGCTGGTTCAGCTTAGGCCAGCTTAGGCCGACACTCTAAACCGTCTAAACCCGCTGCAACAGCTGCTTCCATCGCAACCTTCAAGACTATCATTTTTCTTTGTTCTCAACCCACTCACTCAATCTAATACACTCCTTTCCCTCCCAATACTCACATCATGTTCGCACAATAGAGTCGCCCTCTCGGCCTGCCCTCATCGACCAAACTCAAATCCGATCCTTTTCCCGATACGACGGGCCCCAAATCTCCTAAACATTCCTCACGCGCACAGCCGTGCAGGCCCCTTGCCTGTCTCTTCTCTCCCAGAGGGCACCCTGCCCTCTCCCTCCCTCTCTACACATCATCCCCGCTCATTCCAGGCTCCCTATGTGGGCAACTGGCGGTGAAACCTTCTGGACGCCCTGTGCGGGGATAGCTCAGTTTGCGTCCAATTACTGCTCGGCTGCCTGCTGATTCAAACTTGTCCAATTGTACCACCCAAACGCTGAGGCTCGACACCTTGCATTCGGCTCCTTTTATATTAATCTTCCTCTCCATTCCGGTTCACCCCTCGTTGTCATCCGCCTGTACATGGAATTGCTCCCAGCATCTATAGACCGAGGATCTCCTGTGTACGTTCTTTGTCCGCCTTTCACCAACTGTGTACTATAATCGATGGCGTCGGGCTGACAGCTTCGCATCTTCGCAGCAATAAACCTCCATTATACATACTGGACAGCCCTGTACAAATCCGTTGTCGATACGATTCCATGCATCTTGCCAGCACAGATCTCCACACCGTACATTGTTCACCATTTCGCCTGCAACCAACCAAGACCCTTCGCATCACAGGTAGCGACAATGACTTCGACAGTAAGCTCATATGTCATCAAGAACGCACAATATGGATGGGTAGAGTTGGCTGACAGCTCTTCTAGCAGGCTAGGAATCATGCTGCGCCATTCAGGTTAGGTACCAGCTCGTCCAACAACAAGACGTCACAAGCCTCAAATAAGACATTTACCTTGGGGGTCGGTAATGGGAGTGGCGCTTGGAATGGTGGTATCTGGTCTGGCAACGCTATTGGAAGCGGCATGAAGAGCAGCGTGCCGGAGAATGCTCGGGCGCAAGGTGAGTCGGGTGTATTCTTGGCCTGTCCGGCAGACACTGATATCGTTACTTACGTAGATGATTCTCACGATCCCTCAGGCCATCCAGAAGCTATCACTGGATCAGGGTCCTTATTGCTCTCATCGGAATCCGATGGCTACAACTTGCGGCATGGGTCATGGGCCTCAGTCGATGATACATCGCCCAGTCTCTCGCGTGTGCACACAAATCACTCCAACACATCTCCTGTCCGCCGTCAAACAAGTAGTCAGTTGGTTCCGCAAGCTTTCGCTGATACAAATTCGGCCAACTCGACGTACTTTTCGTCCCTTACACCAGCCTCCACCACAATCTCGAGCCGATCCTCGCAAAAGAACTTTTTGGACCCGACATCGGGTAGTTTTGTCGCTTCTGGAGCTTTCGAGCCTAACAATATCAGCCGCTCTTCTCGGCATAACAGTGATGAGGAAAACCGGTATACAGCAAGGAAGTCAGCCTTTGATGGAAACGATACTGGACTTATGATACAAGCTGGACGTCCTTCAATGAACACCGGATATAGTAGCAGTGCCGCATCGCGTAGTGGTAGTCTACCACCATCACGCGGCGACGCCGGTCACCCACGACACCCTGGCGACCTGCATAACGTACAACAGGCTCGATTTCCGGCCACTTCAGGACCTTCACACAGAGCAATACTTTCTCCACAAGCTCAACCATACATGATGCCTCCTACTGCAGCTCAAGGAAACAAGCTCACGGAGCAGCTAAGTCCAACCCAGGTAACTCAGCTTCTGGGCGAGTTTGGAAACCTTAATGTTGCAAAAGAAAATGTACATCCTACTTACCCCGCGAATCGAGATCAGTCTTATGGAAACTCCTCTAGTGCCGTCAACGGGTATCATCAGGATTTCATGGCGAACGGTAACGAAATCTGGAACAGGGAGGAGAGTGCGCATCAGGACCAGCAGACCCCGTTTTCTCCTGCTGACAGTGGAACGTGGTCTTTGGTGTCCAATGTGAATAATCACCGCAATGCGCCTCATGGTGGCCAATACACGCATTCTCCGAGCAACAGCGATGCACGCCTCAATCCTCATAGCCCGTACTATTCGACGGCTGGTACTCCACCCCTGTATCAGCAACGTGTACCTTCACGATCCGGCTACAATGCAGGGACTTCGACTGGACAAGCCGCATTACTGGAACGCAAGTTAAGAGGTCTTCAGCAGGAACAGCAAGGTTATGTGATCCCTCCACCAAGTCAAGTGCAGTTCAGAAACCAATTTCCACAACAAAATCTCTATGACTTTCATCCACAACATGGACTGCGACCAAATAATTTCAATTCCTATTATCCGATAGCCTCTGCTCCTAACGTCTTGCCTCCTGCTCAAATACCCAGAGGACCTGCTCGGGATCACGATCTTGCACAACCTGTTCGAAGTACTTTGCTGGAAGAATTCAGGAACAACAGTAAGACTAACAAGCGCTATGAGCTTAAGGTCAGCAATCTAAGCTCTTGTTGGCGCGTCTCGTATCATGCTAATATCTAGAAGGACATCTATAACTACATCGTTGAGTTTAGTGGCGATCAGCATGGGTCACGATTCATTCAGCAGAAGCTTGAGACGGCAAATAGCGATGAAAAGGACCAGGTGTTTCGAGAGCTATACCCAAATGCGATTCAACTAATGACCGATGTTTTTGGAAATTATGTTATCCAGAAGTTCTTCGAACACGGAAACCAGTCGCAGAAAAAAGTATTGGCCAATCAGATGAGAACTCACATTTTGACCCTTTCAACGCAGATGTACGGCTGCCGGGTGGTGCAAAAGGTCAGTACTCTTGCAGTCGAATCTTTCGGAGCTCGGCTGACATTATCAGGCTCTCGAACATATACTTACCGACCAACAAGCTCAATTGATCAAAGAGCTCGAAAACAATGTGCTGAAGTGCGTCAAAGACCAAAACGGCAACCACGTAGTCCAGAAAGCCATTGAAAGAGTACCCGCCGAGCACATCCAATTCATTATCAACTCCTTCACTGGTCAAGTGCAGAGTCTAGCGACTCACCCCTATGGCTGCCGAGTCATTCAACGGATGCTCGAACACTGCGAAGAGCCTACCCGAAGTGCTGTCCTCCTGGAACTTCACCAATGTGCGCCGTCTCTCATTGTGGATCAGTATGGCAATTATGTAACTCAGCACGTCATTGAGCACGGCAGAGAGGAGGACCGAAGCAGGATCATTACTTTGGTCACCAACCAACTCTCAAACTTCTCGAAGCACAAGTTCGCAAGCAACGTTGTCGAGAAGAGTATTCAGTACGGATCAAAGGAAGAGAGGCGGAAAATCGTGTCCACCTTAACAGCAGTCAACGAAAAAGGCGAAAGTCCTTCGCAGTCTCTCATACGCGACCAGTATGGCAACTATGTGATTCGTAAGACTTCCCAACGTTGCCCAAACTCCCAATACTAACCATCGTACAGAAAAGCTACTCAATGAGCTGAAGGGATCCGAGCGAGATGAGTTCGTAGAGCTCATCAAAGCCCAGCTGGCCCTTCTCAAACGCTTTTCCTACGGAAAGCAAATTGCTGCCATTGAGAAACTCATTTACACCACACCTTTTACTCCACCGCAGCTGCAGAACCACTCCGTACTTCCTACCGCCATTGACACCTCCGCCGCCCCAACCCCACCACTCTCGACTGGTGCTGCCCAGTCGCCACAAAGCAGCTCAGTGCCGAGCACTCATCGCAGCTCTGTCGATGATCCCGACGGCTCCCGCAAGTCTAGCGGTAGCAACGCCGTCGGCGTCATGACTCCAACCTCAACATAGTCTTCCAAGACTTTACGAAATCGTCTAACGACGTAACGCCCCTTCTGTCTGCGCCATTCGACGTATAAGGATTTAATTTTCACAGCTTGCTAAGAATCGTCAGCTCATGTCCGGATAGTAACTCTACGAACAAAGCCGACAGTATTGCTGCACGCACTTATTCAACTCCTTACTGTATTGATGGATGTCGGTTTTATTGTTCATGAGTAAGGTGCTAGGGATGCAAAAGAGGATTTCTGAGATACCATGATACATCAACTAGGGAAAAACACTGTCTAATTTCGATATGGACGGGATTCTTGGCTTCGTGTGCCTATGTCGGCTTCTTTTCTATTATACATAATACCTCTTTCGGATATGTGTGCGCGAGCGAGCGAGCGAGCGATTGCGTCAATAGGTATCTCGGTAGGCATAGATAGATAGCTTGTACATATATTGATTTAAGAACGAGCTTTTGCGCAACATTGAGTGCATGGTTTTCAATGCGTTGAGGAGACACAGGAACTCATTATCTAGCTAGTTAGGGTGGTGTCTGCTAAAGACTAGAAGACTTCACCTATCAACCGTACATGTTGCATCTCACTCATGGATTCCCACCATCCATGGATAGGAGGCCCGTTGGTGGTAGAAAAGCCATCCACGAGATGTATGGGGTATCCATGGAAACTGCCTCCCATCCATGGACGGTAGAATCCATGAGTGGGATGCAACTTACAGCCCTAGAAGGCCCAGGCCCAGAGGCCCCTAAAAGTTCACTGAGAAACAAGGTTCGCGCCAAAAAGCTCTTGCTCCGGGGGCAAACTTTATCGCCTAGGCGACACGGCTCTACGGTCTCTGGGGGCATACCTTACGTTCCCCTTGATTCCTCTTGGCGGTATCAAACACCCCTCTACCACTATGAACACTTGAGGGTCATTGCCTTTGGGCAAGGCGCCCACAATCTACGTAATGGACAATGACGCCAATACGCCTCAATCGCCCTCTTCTGCCCACTGGAATGCAAAGCTCCAATTACCTATAAGCTGCGATCCACCTGGCCCTCAAAATCCCCCAAAGCAGCGGGCATGGGTTGTAAGAGATCCCTCAATTCCCCTTATCACTACATGACGTGTCTCACAAAAGCCTCACAGGTATTTGGAGCAACAGGCCACATAGGCCGCAGCATAGTCAAGTCCGCCCTCTCTCACAATGACCTCGTAACAGCAGTCGGCTGGACCTCCGAAGACACTATCGCCGGCATGTCCTCTCTTTACCCACACCCACCTAATTCCACCTCTCCTCCTCCCTCGACCTCGTCTTCCTCCCCATCTTTCTCTAGCAATCGTGCTCCCTACCTCCCCCTCCTCTGCGACGTCCGCGTTCGCGAAACTGTCGACGCCGTATTCAAGACCTCCCTCGCGCACTGGGGCAAAATGGATATAGTAGCCAATTGCAGCGGCTACGGCGTCATAGGCGCATGTGAGGATCAAGATGAATACGAAATACGGAATCAATTCGAGACAAATTTCTGGGGGGTGTTGAATATCATACAACTCTCCTTACCCTACTTTCGGGAACGAAGAGATGCAGATGGGGAGAGGGAGGGGGGTCGGTATTTGATTTTTAGCAGTACGAGTGGGGCATTGGGGGTGCCGGGCTTGGGACCGTATTGCGCTACGAAGTACGCTGTCGAGGGGCTTATTGAGAGTATGCTCTACGAGACGGACGCATTTGGGATACGCGCTACGTTAGTAGAGCCGGGACACGTGAGGAGGGATGATCCGCCCTCTGCGACCTCGCGAGCGAATCCCCTCCCTACGTACGGGCATTTCTTGATTAAGCCTGCTTCGGCGCCGTACTCAAGCCCTACGGCTCCGGCCGGGCATGCGAAGAGGATGGTCCAGTGGCTTGGAGACAAGCAGCCTACGAGTGCGGTGAAGGCGGCGGAATTGGTGTGGCAGTTGGGACATTGTAGTTATCCACCTCTTAGGCTGTTGTTGGGGAGTTTTGCTGTGGAGAGCGTGAGGGATCGGTTGAGGTGTGTTACGGAGGAGATCGAGGATTGGAAATGGCTCTGTTTCAAGGGTGAAGGGGATCAAGGTGGGGTCGATGGTGGTGGCAGTAGAAGGGGGAGTGGCAAGAATGAGGAGGAAGACGAGGATGAGGATGGAGAGGGAGACGAGGAGGGGAGAGATGTTAAGGTGGAGGATGGAGATGCGGGTGATGTCGAAGAGGGATGAGCGAATCTCTCGCCATCACTAATACATCTCGTACATCGCAGCATCTCCCAATACCCTACACTTCCACGGCCATACGAGAAGAAGTTTTGGAAGTTCTATGACAGCGCAGCATATTCGACTACTACGTTACATAAGTCCCATCAGTCGACAATACCGATCTAGCATTCACCAAACGCGCGAGTTTCGTCACCAGGTTTAGCCCATCCATGAGAGTCTTCTGCTCAACCTGGTTAACTGTGTTCCACGAATGTTTCGGTATAGAAAGAACGCGCGAATCCTACGCCATGGAAGCATTCAAGATTGTTCAAAATTACCTCCGGCCGCCATCTATTCCTGTATGAAAAATCCAACAAACTCTAACCTCATGGACGTCATCGTCGCCACTTCCATGCCTAAGGTCCGATTACCGAAGCCTAGGTATCGCTACATTTATGCTAGAACGCATGGACGCTCCTTCCGGGTGACTGATTTTACTCCTACGTGATCTAGCAGGAACGGGGAATTCGAAAACATCTGTTTTCACTGCCACCTACAGCCTAGATTATATGTTGTTTGCTGCTTATCTTTTCGGGTTTCTGGTTAAATTTTTACACAAAGTGTGCGGTATTGGGACTTTGGTACTAAAATTCGCTATGCTCGGTGGAGCGAGGACAATTACTAGCTATTGAGGCGGTACGAGGGAATATGCGATATTCGGGACTGTTTCTGTGTGACCTATCCCAGTGGATGAAACCACTGCCATCAACCTCACCATGGAGTTGATAGGACAACTCGGAGATTCCACCAGTGCGGCAACCACCTGCACACTGAGTACGCTCTACGCTTACCATAAATCCACATTCGAAACCTCCTCTATCTCTCGCCTCCTCGATACCGCCGGCAACTTATGTGTTTTCAAGAAAGTGGTGTTGAGATTTGGCAATAGGCTTAGGATAGCTGAGGGAGACTACCCGATTTCTCCCACCCAGCTTGCTGCAAAACGACTCAAATCTGACGAGTGGGCGCTTGACCTATATGGACAATGGTTGAAGGATGCAAAGTTCCGGTGCTTGGGCCCTTGCGAAGAGTTCTACGATAGTGAGGGTTTCTACTGCGTGGTGTTCCATCCGAAACATCAAGTGGATACGGGGTCAGACTAGGGTAGCACCTTCACACAATTTACGGGATGCCTTAGTGGCATAAGCTACATTTATAAATATTTAGTTATATCTAAGCCTGTTTACATACAAAAAATCGAGTCCTTAAGTCTAGAATGCCAAACATTCATTGCTTAATTGTCTATCTCTGTGATATTTCCTAGGAATTATAAAAGATAATCTAGCACGACAATACCGTTATTAAGTCTACAATGCCGAACATTTGTTGCTTCATTGTCCATCTCTTTAATAGTTTCTAAGAACCATAAGATATAATTCAGCACGATAATACCGTTGTTTAGTCCTTGGTTGTATATTTTATTCCATATTTAAGTCTAATACTAGTAAATCTTAAATAAAATCAAGTCTAATTTCAAATTATTCAGCTAATAATTAATAAGTCGATAGCTTTATTATGCTTAATTGTCTTAGCTTCAAAGACTTAATAACTTAAGTCTTATTTTTAAGTACTTGAGAAACGCTTAACAAAGGATTCTATCCATTCTTTTACAACACCTTTGAGCGAGAAACAACCCAGGTGTAGGTTTTTCCACAATGACAATGAACACAGTGGCAATCAACACAAAGACAATCAAGACAGTGGCAATTACAAAAACGATTAGCACAATGACATTTGCCACTTAATACAATCACGCTTAATCTGATGGTGATACTTATAGACTCAAGACTTTCCTCATCTTCAACTACCATCAACCGGCTATCAACCTCCTCCAAAATCAAGCAACAAAAAACTTCCTCCAAGTTCAAACACCAATTAACCTCCTCCAAGTTCAAGCAGCAACTAATCTCCTCCAGGAGTAGCACGTTCTGCCCCTCTGAGCACTCCTGCTGTCCAGCAAGTCGCAACACCTGTCTCTCAAGCAGACAATGACGCCTCCCGTTGAATGCAGTGGTTGGACGAAACCCGCTGCCAGCGGAAATCAATACACATCTCCAGATCTACTGCTGAAGTCTAATTTCCCTTTCTTCAACCTGCCTCCCGAGCTCCGCCTTATGATATACTCTGACCTCATCAAATCCGGGAACTTGGAGGTACTGCGTCTCTGTCAGAAAACACACAATGAGGCAATCGAATTTGTTTCCCGAGATGGTATCTATCGCGTGAAAACAAAAGAAGATGCGGACTTTTACTTCGGCTACTCGCCTGAAGCGTATAACGAAAGAAATCGAATTAGAAAAGAGATTCAGAATGTCGAGATCCATACTGATCTTAAGAACGTCACCAGTCTTAAAATGTGGAACCCCTTCCCAAGGTCTGCCAAACTGAACTTCATACCCCCAACAATCAGCGGGAAGAATTGCTGGATCCATCTCACCCATCACGATATGACAACGGAAACTAACTTGAATGTGAGGCTCGCTATCATGATCAGAGCAGTTCAACAATTTGACAATGTGTTCGTGCACCTCCCCCGGACTGATCAATCGAAACAAGTGGCCCAGTGGATCCTTGATAAATACAGAGCTGATGCAACTAGCCCTCCGATATGGAGTAACGACCCTGACCCAGCGAAACGGTGTTTGATGTTGCGCGATCGCTAGGGATGTCCAAGAGGGTATTTGACCACGGAGGAAACAGATGCGGTGCCAACATGGCGACGCTGGAAGCTGATTTCAGCCTGATGCCCTAAACATTGCCTGCAATTTTTGATTTAACCATGCCTTGGAATTTGCGTTGAGATCAGATACTCGAAGTGCTAAATTAATAAAAACAAATTCAACCCCACCTATGCGCTGTCTCCACCCGTCGTTAAGAGCATGAGTCGCCGGGTTTGCTACATCATAAGCCATCTTGATGCATGACTTTTACCACGTAACTTTCCATGATAGGTTTGTTAGACTCATTTATTTCTCTGGCTTTCCTTCCATAAACCCTTCATCAGAGATGTGACCGCAGTCGAAGTAACACTAGATGGCAGAAGGCCAACGAAAAACTTCTGCACCGCATGTCCCACATACCCTACAACCACTGGTTTCCCGCAGCCAACGCGTTGTAGTGCGGCTCTGGCCATTGTCCTTGCGTTGGGTGTGAAAATAGAGGCTTTCCTTTTATTGTGGCTGACATCTGTGACCCTTCCAATAGAAATAGCCAAAACTTCAACATTCTTGCCTTCTGATTTCAGTTCCATAGCCAAAGAACTGCTCCAGGTCATGTTAAAGCCTTTCGAACCGCCGTACATAGTCGCATATGGGACGCAGAAATCGCCCATAGACCCAATATTCATGATTAGGCTTGGACTATTCGTCTGAGTGAGCTTGGGTAGGAGGGCCTTAGTTAATTGCGTCGGGAAGCGAGCGTTCGTGTTAATGATCGTGTCTACCTCTTCTGATGTCGTGTCCACCAATGGCGCTACCTTTACGGCAGCACCCACGTTGTTGATCAGGACGGTGAGATGAATGTCATGAGAGTAGCCACAAGCTCGTCTATTTGCTGATGGGAGATAGATGAGGCATCCGCAACAAGAACACGGAATCCAACTTTCGGGAATTGGTTTTGTAGTTGTGCCTTTATGGTTTCCAACTTGGTAAGATTACGTCCGTGTAGCACAACGTTGAAGCCTTTCTGAGCAAGTTCTTGGGCGAAGGCACGGCCAATGCCATCACTGGCACCTGTCACGAGAGCCCAGGCGTCGGCATCATGAAGATAGCGCTTTAATGAGGATGGACGTGCGTAGAGATGGATGAAACGGAGAAATCTGATCGCGAGGAATGATGTCGATATGATGCCGATCGTTGCGAGGGTCTGAGTGATCATCTTTATGGATGAGAATTGAAGAAGGCTAGAGCGTTAATTAATAAGGTGTACTTAAATACGATAGCTGCATAATTGTCCACTTCAAATGTTGCTCCACCTAACAGAATAGTCAGACTCAACAATAGAAATAAAAATGCTATTATTATATGTTATAAAGCTAGACTCAGTACTTGCTAGGAATACTTAGGTTTTAAGATTCGATTAAAATTCAACATGAAAAGAAGTCTGGGATAGATATTCAAGCTTTTTGAAGTAAGCGATTTGCTGAGGTAAGATACCACTTTCGGCACTGAGCATCCACTTGCTGTATAGCCAGCCCTATGAGGCAGAGGGCTGGAAAATGGGCCTAAAGCTACGGAGAATGAAAATATTAGTCTTGATTTGCACTAACAATTTTAGCGTGCCAAGTACTCAGACCTATCCGCTTACCCCTAGGAGGGTGCCTGGACAACGCCCGCTTCAGGGCGCGTTCATAGGGGGCTATTATAGCTTTAAGACACCCTAAGTGGGGGACTTCTCCCTAAAGCACCCGCTAATAGGTCATCAATTAGGCTTTATAGCCCCCCTAAGATACGGGGATGCTCTAGGGGCCGGCTCCGGAGCTAGGGTTAGGGCTTATACAGAAATGGTTAGCGCAAATCAAGACTTTTATTTCCATTCTCCGTAGTTGCCTAAGCAAGAGAATAGCGCCCCGGAGCGAGTTCAGTCCAGAGCCTGCTCGCTTCATGATGGTGTAGAGCGAACAGATAGGGGTTATCCCTTTTAGTAGCGAACTCCCATCAATCGACGCGATTTCGCGCGTTGTTGTTTAGGTGAATCCGCGTTCATGTTCAACTTTACCCGTACGATCCAGTCTACTACGATGCCAGTGCGATATGGGGGCTCAAATGGTGCCGTTACCAAATCATATAGGCCTTCAGAGTCTCAAAGGATCGCAAGAGCAACCGCACGCAAAGTGAATGATTTGACTCAAGATCCTGAAGAGGATGAAGCTGGAGGACCGTCTGGAGCGGAATCTGATAAGGAGTCCGAGCAAGAGCAAGACTCTGAAGAACAGGGAGTTTCGGACGAACAAAAGGAGTCTGAGGAACGAGACTCCGAGGAACAAGGGGAGTCTGAGGGGACTGAAGAACAAGAGTCTGAAGAACATGAGAACTCAGATGATGATTCTCAGAAATCCCAGTCGCAAGAACTCGAACGATCACAAGACCTTTGGACCATGCGGGCGTACCCTGGTATCTCCTACTCTGTGTCTCGTTACCACCATAGACCGTGGGGTGGAAGAGACGAATTCGGAACGGTTGGGATTTTCAATACGGAGATAGAAGCAAAGTGGGCTGCTCTGGAAGACTACAGGGAAACTTGTGAGAAATGGGTGGACGGGTGGGAATACTATTGGGAGGGAGATCTAGGAGACGAGAAAATCACCTTAGTTGCGAAAGTGGAAGACTATGAGGTCCAACAAGAGACTTATAGAGGTACAATCAACAGGATAAAGCACAGGGAGAAGCCATGGTCGCCCTATGTCACGCGTAGTGAGCCTCGGATAATTCAAGGGCAAGCTGAAAGCAGTCACGTATACGTTGTAAAAGAAGAGCGGAGGCTGACCATGCGACCCTCCGAGATCGGAAACACCTTTTCCAGTGAGCTTGGGGATCTCATAGAATGCAAGGTCCACGGCATTTATAGAGAGGAAGATGACGCGAATGGGGCTGCGGTGGTCATCTATGACGGGCTTAGGGCTCTGGAATTTCCAAAGACTAGTAAGGCTGAGAACATTCACGGTCTTATGTTGATCAAGCTAGATGACCATGATGAGAAGGTATCATACTTGATTACTGTTGAGAAGCGGCAACTACTTTGAGCCGGCAAGTGCTCCGAAGCAAATTATAGGACCTGCCTATCAGAACTTGTGGAAGGCCAGCGTTAGGTGTCTTATATTTGAAGGAATAAGCATCACTTCTACAGACCTTTGCATCAGTTTCGCATTCGGACCCATGAATCGACCAAATTCTGTCTCAGCCACCACAATAATACAAAGACACTGATACAAAGTATGTCTTTCAAGCGCAGGACCAGCCTCGCAAATTTTCATGTCGGGCGAAGCCCTTTCGGTGTCTTCATTGTACGGAAAATATGCTGGACTATTTGTATTGGTCCTTTCATCAGGTCTCCATTCGCCAGAAGAGAATCCTAGTTCGACCACGCAACCGTCGCGCCTAAATTTCCGACTGGTCACAGGGCAAATTTGTTCGGGCAATTTCCTCCTGTTGGAATGTCCAACAGTGGATAGATCGAGGAGCAGAACCCTTGTTGGCTAAGAGATTGGCAACACAGTTAGGCTGCAGTATATCCCCTGCCTTCTCGCCCTCACAACAGTCCGCCCCAGCCCACGGTGGCCAGAGTGACACGCAGCAGATATGAGAAGCAGTCCCCTACTACCCAGGCAGCAAGTTGTGCGACTGAGGGCCTGTTCCGCGGGCATCCACCTAAGACTAGCTAGTCCCGTTAAAGTCGCGTGATCAGTTTCCACTGATAATACCATGTTGGCCAGGGTTACTGGGACGGTACCTTCACGACTCCTGAGAATACATATCTAAGCAGGAAAAGAAAAGCACCGGTTTACTTTGCCACTGAGGGTAGCTTTGTATAGATGACGTCGATTTCGTCGGGTTGTTGCACAGACCTTGCAGCCCAACGGCGTGAAACCCGTTCCTAAGCCAGTCAGCAGTAGCCATGCTTCCGTCACATGTTGCAAGAAAAATGTGACACCGGGATCGATGACTACACAGCTCTTGACTATATATTGCTGGCCTAACCCCGTACCTCTTCACCTGCACCTACTCCATTGTTCTACTGAGAATTCTTTTTGAAGCCGCAAGAAAACAGATTTGCCCAGTCGAAAACAACAATGCCCTACACCGTTCTGATGTTCGTCACCCGCAGGCAGGGCATGACACCTTACCAGTTCATAAAGCATTTCGAGGAAGTTCATGTGCCATGTGAGTCTCTAGTGTGACCGAGCGCTCACACAAATACTGTTGCTGGTCGCTCTTGTTCTTGACTCACATACCAACAGTGATCTATACAATCACCGGCCCGCACTTTCCAAAGCATCACAACCGCAGTTACATTCAGCGCATGCCAGATAACTCCGTTAATTTATCAGAAAGCGACAACAGCAATGCAAAGTGGCCTGCCACGAGCCTTCTTGGGCCTGGGCCGGAGCCTGATTTCGATGCCCTCGCGGAGTTGGTCTTTAATGATTGGGCTAGATGCAAGAGGTTCTTCGATATTATCAAGCAAGAAGATGCGCACCGAGTGCTTGCGGCGGATGAAGAATCGTTCATGGATCGTGGGAAGACTAAGGCTGTTGTGCTAGATGAAGTCACTGGCAATCGTAAATGTGAACAACCTCCGCTTGAATAAATCGTCGCGAAACCCTGGCGAGATGCTGATGGGAAATTATTGAAAAGGGGTGAGTTGCGGTCACTTTTGCCTTTGCGGTAGTGTTCAACGACACTAGCAGAGGCCTGCTTGTTCCTCAATAGAATGAGAAGCAGTACCAGCCACTTCATCAATGCTCAATCGAGCTTTTCCACACTACCTGTATCTCTCAAGGAAATGGACGTTTCAATTAGTGACTTTTAAAAACCATCATAGCTCCAATCCAGATGAATTATAGATGTTCCGACACGACTGAATAATCCGCATCATACTACATTAGGAGTCCATCACTTCCTGTACATGCATGGTGGCGCACGCGATATATGTACAGGAGGGTAGTGGGTTGATAATATGATATTTGCGCCCTGTGGTCCTTCGGGAGAAAAGGCATGGCGATATCAGGATACACAGAGCGATTGCGCACATTTTAATTTCGTGTTTAAACCCAGTATGTAAAAAGGTCAATGTTGGTAATCTGTAGCACCTAAGATCCGACGAATTCCTCGCCTTTCTCGGCATGGCGGGCGGGTGGTCCGATCGGCTGGCGACGACAACCGATAATTGTGCTACTTGTGACCAGCTTATTGCACTGGCTCAGCAAGACTCAAAACATCTAAAATATCATTTGATTTCAGATGAGAATAATAACGCGTAAAATACAAATGCCGAGCCATGCTGATGGTACTGTGGCTGGCGAAAATCTAATCTTAGCGCGCGCTAAAGGCGTGTACCTCTCATACAAGGCTCAAACAGAACGACGCAGAGCATGCATGAGCATGTGTATCAGCCTCACACGCTAGTCCTTTGACACCACATTCTTCAATTGATCCGGCACATGTCCAAACATCTCTCTGTCATGGCCCCTTAGCCAGTCCACCAAGCAAGCCACCCATTACCATCGAACCTCCCCTCCCGTTCTCTCCACTTCCCTACTCATACAAGCGAACATGGAGACCACACCACTAGCCTCCCTCTCCCTCACCCACGTCCACTACGTACGTCCCTAAATCTTCCAGAATAAAACCTTTAAGCTCACCTCCCTCCATAGAATCCCGCCGACCCCCTCTCCTACCTCTGCGCCTGGCTCGCCCTCGTCCCCCAAGCCCTCTGCGTAATCTACGTAACCCTCATCTGGTCCACCCGCGAAATCGAAATCCTCCTCATGTTCACCGGCCAATTAGGTTGCGAAGCGCTCAACTTCCTCTTAAAACGGCTCATAAAAGAAGAGCGACCAAAACGTACCCCAGCCTCTCCTCTCCATAAAAAAATTTCCATGAATTGGATGTCGTAGGATGACATGGGGTCGCTAATGAGGAGTTTTGTTATGCGTAGAGATGTACGGCAAAGGCTACGGCATGCCCTCCTCCCACGCGCAGTTCCTGGCCTACTTCGCTACCTCGCTATCCCTTTTCCTCCTCCTGCGCCACCATCCCCCTGCTCAGCACTACCTTTCCGAACGCCCATATAGCCACAAACCTCTCAACCTCCCTCAGAAAATCGCCCTGTCGCTCCTCACATTCTTCCTCGCTGCCGCCGTAGCAGCAAGTCGGGTCTATCTCAATTACCATACTCCCACTCAGGTACTCGTGGGGTGTATAGCTGGGGGTGTGAGTGGATTATCGTGGTTTTTTTTCACGGAATGTCTAAGACAGATGGGGTGGTTGGAGTGGGGGTTGGAGACGTGGGTGGGGAGGATGGGGAGGTGGAGGGATTTGGTTGTGGAGGAGGATTTGGCGGAGGCGGGGTGGAGGGTTTGGGAGGAGAGGAGAGATAAGAGGAGGAGGATGGAGGGGGTGGGGGGGAAGAAAAGAAGGTGATATACATGGGAGGCGTTGTTAGTCATGGATAGATTCGAGGGATTTACCTCGTTATGGGGTGGATATGTAGGGCATTTGATATGTCGGAAAGTGTCATGTATACAGAACTAACACTTAACTATTCGTTGCTAATAATAACCCTAGACAATATCACTTTAGAGGTTTCCAGTCCTTAATTATAGCTTTTCTCGTAAGAGAATCGAGCATAAGTTACGCATAAAACGGGAACGTTTAAGCCAGGTCCAAAACTTATTCAGCTCCTCTACAGCAGCAAATTTCTTATCACCTGCTTAATTCAGTACGAAATTGATATTAGGAAGGGCTAGAAACCTCTAAAGATAAGATTTCTAGGGATATTGTTAGAATCGACTTATCAGGTATCAGCTCTATATGCATGACCTGTGCTCCATTCTTCTACTTGACAAGTGTATGTAGGAAGATATCTACCATTTTAGACGAACTTGATAAGTGCTGAACCCAACTTTAACTATCCCTTTATATGCATGAATTATGCTCTGTTCTCTTAGAATCAAGCGATACCGTGGTATGTCATGCCTTTAAACAACCAGTATTTCGCCACCATCTGGCCCCCGAGAGATCTCATAGCTCAGCAACGTGTGATCATAGTATACCATCATTAACCGAAATCGGCGTGATGACCTGGTTGCGATTCTTGGTCCTGTGACAGTGGCCTCATGGTTCTCAAGCGCGCCGCCATCTTCAGGATTCGTCTCATGTCCCTGGATTGGACCGATTGCGATACCCATCAATGCTCTATCTGGTCTGCAGCCCTGCTTTTCTTGGGATTGAATCGGAAGGATGAACTCGATCTTAAAGCCTGATTCAATATAAGTTTGCCATCTTGTCATTGTCAATATACCGACACGGCCAGCCTGGTTTCCCACAGCGACAATGCCAAGTTCGGGGATTTGGAGCACCATGTTCAACCGCTCTATCTGTTGGAGAAGGCGGAGCTTCGAAGGGTTTGGGATGGCCTTTCGACAGATTACCCGGTTTTGCAACCCATTGAAAACACCTATTCTTAGATCAGATCTGGGAGCGATGTTGCGCCACAGATGGATGTCCTTTTCGGTTGTATGTAACAAGCTGAAAGGAAGTAAAGGGTTTTTGACCGCAATTTTCCGCAATTCTTCTCTAATTTCACGGGGCCTTCTGGAACGGCGGGCGGGCGTTTTACCAAGGAACGTGGTCTCGTTGGGACCAATTAAGTCTGGCTGATCTACTACCATGAGCAACCTCAGTTCTACACACTCAAGTTTCATGGCTAGAAAACCTACCATCTGGCCAAATCTCGGTAGCTTGACTGTCTTCACTCTCTCCAGAATCGTCATCTTCCCCTTCCGCTTCGCTATCGTTCATTATTCCGTCTGTGGAGGCCAGGTTTTCGCTCTGTGGATTGTAAGGCTCCCCCAAGATTTCTTCATCAGGAACTTCACCAATTTCCTCAAGTGAGGCGGCATCCTCCGGGTCGACATCCTCTGACATGGTCTCGGGCTGCTGAACGATCGGGAAGGCCTGCATAGGGACAGAATGTGGCACTGACACAATAATTAGAAAAGCGGGATGCGAATGGGAGCTATCTGCGACAGAGTGGGCACCTTCTGTAATGTCCAGAAACGTTTCCGAGATATCAGTAAGGCAGCTGCAACCATAAGTCTCATCTTCGCTTTGCGTCAATTGAGATACTCGGGGGTCTACGCAGGCCAACCCCCAGCCACGCGTACCCAGTGCACTGCCTCCAAAGGCGAGCTGCGTATCTACGATCGCTTCGCCCGACCAGATTTTCCAAATGAGAACTCTGCCTTCAATATCTGTACTGGCCAAGTAAGTTTCGTGACAAGCACCATCGGAGTCATAGAAAGCGATGTCAGGTATGTTTGTATCGTGAAGACTAAGAATGATCGTGAAGTTCTTTGACCGGTCTTCAGGCGAACCTGTGCGTACTTTAGGCCAAGGCTTGTCGTCGGACAGAATAGCTTCGTCACTGGATTCAAGGTGGGCTATTTCACTATCCATCTTCATGTCGATGTCTGGAAGACCTGGTCGTCCAAGGGCAAATACAAAGATGCAGATCTCTTTTGAGTTTGAACTGACAGCAAGTAGGCGTTGGGTTTTGTGTGTTGCCAATCCCCAAGCACTTTTGCCCACATTCTCCAGCAAAAAATGCCGACCTGGTACTGTAGGGGTGATCTCCGGATTGCGGCCGGAAAACTTGGATTGTCTCCTGAGGTCCGGCAAAGTCTCCAAGAGACGCTCGATTGATCGGACTGTGTAGCCAACAACATCGCCATCATCACAGCAGGCCACAAGAACTTCCTCATTGCCAATGTCACCAGTGATCAGATGGTTGATCGCATGCGGGAAATCTCTATCGATGTACCCCCGCAAGCCTGGCCGACTCGCAGGAATGGCTATGATTAGTTCGGGCTTCTTAGGCAAGGTCTGACTTGGGAAACTTGGCTCAAAGACATGTATTTGGTCGACGTAAGCAGCAAACAGGAGGTTGCAGTATTGAGACAAAGCAGTCTATAGGAATCGGTTAATCAATGCTCACTTCAATTTCGAGGTTGTTATGAAATGATATTAAGCGTACCAGGTTGTTACGCCACGGGGCAATGACTGGAGCTTTATCATCGTCATTGCTGTTTTTGGTAAGCAAACTCTGTCATAGTGAAGAATTGTCTACCGACCCGGAGTACTATTGTTGATTAGTCTTCCCTTGAGGATAACGCAAGGCTTGACTCACCCTGGCCTTCCCATCTTGATGTGAACATGGTATTACCCTAAGCGCCATGACAGTAAGTCAGGCGGTAGAACGATACACATTGTCATGACAAGTGTTCAAACAGGCTCTCTATTTGCGATTAGAGTCCAGCAGCCCGGTCCTTCCTGATGAAACTTGTTGAAGAATGGCGTAGTACCACCAAATGTAGCTAAAAGATCGCCCATGGTTTACCCGGCTTATCGATAAGGAACGTCAACGCGTTTCGTCATTGCTTCAACGTTTAGCACATACAGAGTACATTCGCCCATCCATTACACGTATGTCCACGAAGCTCTGAGTGACTAAAAAATCTGTGTCTATATTACTCACAAAGACCGTCCATCCTAATCTGGCTTTGCTACGACCAATCATCCGGAGAGAACTTTCAACAAGCATGGCAAGCAACTCCGAACAGCGCGAGATCGTCATTATCGGTTCGCCACCTCTTTATGCCACTCTCTTTACCTCAAAGCCGTACGGTTACTGATAAGAAGTTATGTAGGTGGAGGCATCATTGGATGCACATCAGCCTATTTCTTGACGCGCCATCCTTCCTACGATCCTTCAAAGCACAAAATTACTCTCCTCGAAGCCAGCAAAATCGCAGGCGGAGCATCAGGCAAAGCTGGTGGTCTGCTCGCACTTTGGGCGTACCCAAGCAACATCGTGCCTTTGAGCTACCGTCTACACGCTGAGCTTGCGGCAGCTCATGGGGGAGAAGAAAGATGGGGCTATCGAAGGATCCACTGTGGCCAGCTAACCGCCAAGGGACGCATACTGGAAAAGACGAAACATCAGAACGGCAACCTTGGCAATGGGGAATCAGTCTCCCTTGGAAAAAGGGATAAGGCTGCACTAGGGAAGCTAACGGCAGCAGGAATACCGAAGGATCTGGATTGGGTAGCCGCAGAGAGTGTAAGAAGCTATTACGAGATGGGCACACCCGAAAATACAGCCCAAGTCCACCCTTACCAATTTACAACATCCATGGCCCAACTGGCAGAAGAGAAGGGCGCGAAAATAGTTATGGGCTTCGTGAAGAATATTGATAGGACGGGTGGGGCAGTCAAATCCGTTACTTACGAAGACAAAGAAACGTCAGAGTCTCACACAATACCAGCTACAGATGTTGTTATTTCGGCTGGCCCTTGGACGAAGTCGATCTATCCACCAGCACCTATATCTGCTATGAGGGCGCATAGTGTCACAATAAAGTCATCAAGTCCTATATCCGCTTATGCTTTATTCACAGAGATCAGTCTTCCGCCAGATTTTGGGCGCAAGGATACATTTAT
Organism: Cladonia metacorallifera KoLRI002260; assembly: GCA_000482085.2. Classification (NCBI taxonomy): domain Eukaryota; kingdom Fungi; phylum Ascomycota; class Lecanoromycetes; order Lecanorales; family Cladoniaceae; genus Cladonia; species Cladonia metacorallifera. The sequence goes on along the minus strand of KI911116.1, from coordinate 1,737,647 downwards.
GAAGTCAAAAGGCTCACATAGTAAAGAAGTAACACCAGAAATCTATGCAAGGCCAGGAGACGAAGCCTACGCATGTGGCGAAGGAGATACTTTGGTGCCTTTACCCAAAACAACTGCGGACGTTGAGACAGATCAGTCGCGGTGCCAGGATATTATTGATTATGTTTCTTCCATTTCGGATGAGTTACGGGATGGCGAGATTATTGCGAGACAAGCTTGCTATCTACCAAATGTACAAGCTGCAAGCAGAGGCCCCTTAATTGGCGAAACTGGTGTGAAGGGTTTGCTAATAGCAGCTGGTCATACATGTTGGGGCATCCAAAATGGGCCTGGGACGGGAAAGTTGATATCTGAATTCGTTTTTGATGGAAAAGCAAAAAGTGCGAATATTGGGAGCCTTGACCCGCGGAAAGTTTTATACAGTTGCCAATAACTTGAAATGTTAGCGCCTTATGCATAGTGTACATAGTCTCAACATATGGGCATATGGACTGCAAAATGGTGTCAGTGTTAGTGTTGTGAAAAGCCAGGTTTGTTCTAGGGAGCTGGTGGGCCCGCCTTGTTGCCTAAAATTGCGAGGCCACCGTCATTGTGCAGTGCCCCGCCACGGGGCCTTTAGCACCCTCCGACTAGAGTATTCCTGGCAGAGCAGCCACAATACCATGCTCAAGCTCTACAAAGTGCATTCACTTCGTCAGCCCCATTACGTGGCTTTGAGCTGGGCATATCACCGTGAAATCAGCCCAAAGCTGGCCTGTAGTCCCCAATGAACGGCTACACATGACTTTAGGCAGATGACAGTATGACAACCGCAGATGGAAAAGAACCCCAACTAGCAGCCTCTCCGACAGCTTCGTTCTTTGATATGAGCGACGATGAGGAGGGGGAGTACAATACAATCATGCATAGCAGCTCTGGTCGCGGCGTAAAGCTCTTGTTCTCCAAGAGCAAGGTATGCCTGGTTCACTTTATTCCGGGCACTTCTACTCAAGCTGACAGCTGGGCGATAGGTGTATATTCATCCAACACCCTCATCTAAAGACAATATCCCAGGCTTTATCGCCCTCATACAGCAAAAGATACCTGGCGAACGCCCCAGCACGTCCTCCTCGACTTCATCAAAGCGTGAGAAAGCTACCGCCTACCTCCTCGCGTGGTTGCCAGAATCTTCCCTTGGCGACGCCTACGACTCATACGTCAAAGTAGAGCTATCAGACGCATCCTCCCCGCCCAAAAATACACCCCTCGTACCCCAGCCACCAACCACGACAACCCATACCAGCGCCATAGGCACCTATGCCTTTGCCGTCCCTTGCAGCGAAATATATTCGCTCCTTATCAGGCCACCAAGTTTGGGTTGGTGGTTCGGAAGCGTCGTCATCAATACCCGTGCAGGCAACAGCTTTCCGGCACTCTTCTTTCATGATGACGAATGCCAGTCTACCATACTCCAGAAAAAGAAGTTAGTCAAAGAGACATTCGATCCATTTGGTGACGCTGGTGGCACATACTGGGGCGGAGATGAGGTTTTAAGATGGCTCAAGCGCTACGTTACGGTCGAAAGGTCAGGCGCAGATCCCTCAGTCTACCTCGTCGAACCATCGGCGGAGGATAAACTCGGCTTTGGCGGTGCGCAGAAGTCCTCACCAAATAGTCCGAAGCTGGGGGTCAAGGCTGCTGGACCGATCGGAATTGGTGGACCTGCTCCATCAAATAGCAGTCGAGACGCGGGTATGGATCCCGTCACGAAGGCCTTGAAGCAGGCTAGGTGGAGCTTCTTAGAGAAAATGAGTAAGTTGTCAATCAGGAAAATTTCATTCTCAAGCCTTCCCCGGAATCGAATCTCCAAATCGACACTCCTGACGGTGATGATGTGCTAATCTTAGCGGTTAAAAAGGCCAGGTGACCAATTTCACGCGGAGGACCGCTCAGGATATCGTAGAGAATCCAAAGATGCCACCGCAAGTGAAGCGATTGATGAAGAACCCTGAGGTCCAGACCTTGCAGGAGGAATTTGATAGTGCAAGAGTGTACTTGGCCAGATGGGCGATGGGTATTGCGGAGCAGAGTGAGCGGGAGAGGGGTCAACGGATTTTCACTGCACAGGATGTCTTAGAGCTTGAGGATACCGATGTTGGAGAATTTGAATTACTGGATGTGGAAGCGGGGAACATGTCTTTGGCAGAAAAAAGAATGCCGGTCTCAATTAAAGAGTGGAATGGCTTTTTTGATCCTCTAACAGGTCGGCTGCAGGTCACAGTAGACGAAGTGAAGGAGAGGATCTTTCTTGGTGGGCTGAATTCGAGTGACGGTGTACGAAAAGAGGCCTGGCTGTTTTTGCTAGGAGTCTATGATTGGAATAGTACATCGAATGAGAGGAAGGCCTTGATGAACAGTAAAAGAGACGAATTCGTGAAGTTAAAAGGCGCGTGGTGGGAACGAATGGTGGATGGAAGCGGAAATGCTGAAGACACAGAGTGGTGGAAGGAGCAGAAAGGGAGGATAGGTACATTCTCCCATCCTACATCAGTAGCCTGGCAGGAGAGGCTGACACATCCCATTGCTTGGGATTCGACATGTAGAGAAAGACGTACACCGCACCGATCGTCACATACCACTCTTCGAGGGAGAAGACATACCACATCCTGACCCTGATTCACCATTTGCAGAGACCGGCACCAACGTGCATCTTGAACAGATGAAGGACATGTTACTTACATACAACGAATTCAATCGTGATCTCGGCTACGTTCAAGGCATGAGCGATCTGCTAGCACCGATTTACGCAGTCGAGCAGGACGATGCCGTCGCTTTCTGGGGGTTCGTTGGTTTCATGCAGCGAATGGTAAACTCTCCTCAGAGGGTATTGTTTTACAAGCTGACAGAGGCCGCTCTAGGAACGAAATTTCCTCCGCGACCAATCCGGCATGCGAACCCAGCTTTTGACCCTTGACCACCTCGTTCAACTCATGGATCCAGCTCTTTATCTTCACCTTCAGTCGGCAGACTCTACCAACTTCTTCTTCTTCTTCCGCATGCTGCTCGTCTGGTACAAGCGCGAATTCGAATGGGCAGACGTGCTTCGCCTGTGGGAATCTCTCTGGACAGACTACCTGAGCAGCAACTTTCATTTATTCATAGCATTAGCAATCTTGGAAAAGCATCGGGATGTCATCATGGAGCATTTGAAGCACTTTGATGAGGTTCTAAAATATAGTACGTGTCTCTCCATGCAGCAGAGTTAGAATGCAGTACTGACAGGGTGTGCAGTTAACGAACTCTCTAACACGATTGACCTACAATCTACCCTCCTCCGCGCCCAATCACTCTTCCGCCGCTTTCAGCGCACAGTTGAAGCCATTGATAAGCGAAACAACTTCCCAACTCCTGCGCTTCGTCAACGAAAACCAGACACGGGAAAATCACCAGCATCACCAAGAATTTCAAATAGCTCAGCAGCTGTAAGTGGGACAGATCGAAGGCGCCCTATCAGCAAGTCCGCTATCGACGAAGACAATTCCAAAGAAAAGATCATTAGTCCAGAGTTGAGGCAGTTATTAAGTAGAAAAGTAGAGGTGCTCGATAAGAAGGATGTCGCTGAACATGGGGGTGGGGTCGGGGCATGAGGTGGTCTCTGGGTTGGATTATTATGTCTGGTAGGGCGTTTTGGTGGCTGGGTACTGGGTTACGCAGCGAGAACGGAATGGGGAATATGTAAGATATATTTATCAGGGCATTGAGAAGCGAGCCTATGCCTGCGAATATTGAAACTATGACCTTTCGCGTGAACCAAATTATCAATGACCTAGCTAAAAGTGAGGAGGTACTCAGAGAACGAACAACCTGGAGGGAAACTCACGCATATCGAATTATACGTCATTGGCTAAATCCCGGCTCAAAAGTTTTTCGAGGACGAATATTTCGATGATTGAGACTTTGTATCAGATAGTTTTGACACTTAAGATCAACCCAAGGAGGCATTCTGCTACTCAGAGCTCATGATGAAGCACCAAAGCATTGAGAATTCACCACTGCAGGCAAAGCTGCAAGTTAAGATATACATTGTCCAAGTCTATCAAATCACGGATATCATTTGGGAAATGCGTGACGATGTCTATAATTGATTTGAATGTGCTGCTTGTTTCGTGGAGCATGGACCAAGTACGGCGATGGGGCAATGAGGATTTTATAACTTACACCAAGGCTATATATAGTCATATCATGGGGTTATAGGGTTGAGAATCGTTCTGGGTTTAGATACGTTGTCTGAACATGAATTCTAGCGAAATGATACTGGATACCTGTGCACTGCCGCCAGATTGGCGATGAATACATGACCACCAGGGGATAGTTCCTTGGTAAATTGTCTCGACTGAAGCCATATTTCAGAAACGCCATATTCCAGAATAGCCATCATGTGTTATACGACTGTGAAGCTGAAAATAGTCCAAATTTGCGTCGTTATCTTATAGTATCTTAGGAAAGATCTTTATCAAACTCCAGCCATCCTCTGTCCGCTGCTGGCCAGGCTTTCCAACTCAACGAAGAGTTTTGAGATCATTCAGGATTCGGCATCGAGACCAGAAGGAATAATCACGTTGGCGATCCATTGGCGATCAGTTGGTTTGGTGCTTAGAGGACCAAGATCTCTAAGCACGGAGATCTGAATATCAGTCTTATGCCGGCGCTGTTCCGCTATAGTGATCTTGACCCACGCCCCACAAGTAACACAATTGTGATGGCCCACATAAAGAGACCCGTCGCATTCGTCAGGGCGGTCATGAGCGGGACATTCTGCGCAAATCCCAACATGATTAATATGGTCATGGTAGTGGATCCTGTCGAGAAAGTCCTTATCGCTCGGATGGCTATGAGGACAGAAAGGAATGCATCGTGACAGTACCTTCGTTATGTCAGGCCACCTAACCTTATCCAAGGGTATTCCGAGCGGTAGAGAGCTGTTCAGGTGTAGCCTCAATCTCCCACCATCAGTATATCTGATACGCCAATTATTGTGTTCATGGTAACAAGGGTCATAACAATATGCCGGGGTCCATTCTGTGACATTGACGTAGCTCAATTCCTGATGTGGACAGATCTGCAATCTGCCTTCATGGCCAATACAATATCGCTTCGTCGGCTGTTTCTGACGTGCTTGAGACGAGAAAATAGACATTTCGTGTGTCTGTACGCATCCTCTACAGACCAATCGTTGCCCAGAGAGTTGTCCATCACGTTCCAACATGCATAAAAACTCCAAGCGTTGTGAATCCTCCTCGGATAGGTCACCTCTGGGGCCAGGCAGATGATAAGTCTTATAATCCTTTTCCGTGCTGATTTTCTCGCGCGAGCCCCAGTGGTGGTTTGGGGGCAGCGGTTTTCCGGCTACTTCTTGAGCTACCGTCTTGGGGAGCACAGCTTCAATATGTACTTCGAACATCGTTCTCATGCTGTTGCATGTCTGGCTTAACGCCAACAAGTTGAGAGGAGGCAAGCATTCAGCCACCATACGGACAAGCTCATTCGGAAGCTGGGAGAAGTCTGCCATTGTGGATTTTAATATTTGCGCTTCGTGTGGCAACTCCAGGGTTTTCTGCCAATCGTTCCCTTGTGGGTTTTTACAATAGCTTCAAAGAATTTTTCAGATCAGAGCCTAACAGACTATGGCGATTTGAGCAGGAAGAGAACACGGGGCAATGAGATTTTTGGCAACTTGGATGAGGTTGGAGGTTGTAATTGGAAGGTATGAAATTGTTTTTGCAGGATTGAAAAGGACAGTGTGGCGTGGCGTAAATATTTTCACATGTAATTGCTCAAGAGACCCACTTGCCTTGCCAATATCACTCGCTACCCAGAGACAGCGAAAGCCACCGAAGCATATTATACCCAAGGCTATCTCGCGAGATGGTAAAAGTACTTACATGCCTTTTGCAGGCTCTGACGATACCCAGCAAAGCAGTATTCTAGTTGGACCCAGCCGTGGCGAATAGAGTGTAACTTCTGCATGTTTGTCTACGATCAGTAAGCGATGTTACTGCTCCATACACAGCAAAGAAGCATTGCGCCTTTCGTAAGTCTTATGCACAAACAGAACGCATCTCATGTATCCATATTTGAACTACCTTATTGAGGCTCTTACAGTGTATTAGAGTGGAAAGAAATGAACTTCTCATGGCCACAAGATGACGAAAGAAATGTGCGGGCGGTAAAACCCCCCTAACCGAGCCTCTGGAATCCTCTTTCGGCGACCCTAGGGTTGACGCTAACGATGCGCCCCGGGCTAACTCCGGGTAGCCCCTCGCACTTCCTTGTCGACTGATCCGCTCCGACTACAACTCGTTCCATGAAGCCATTGGAAATACAATTAACCTAACCTTATCCATCCTCAAACCTGCAGAACGGGTCGTCGTGACATCTTCCTTCGGTAATTTGTGTAGAAGAGAATGATGGGGGAAGTTAAGTTAAGTTCAATATTCATCAAGCTCCTCTAAAGCAGCAAATGACTTTATATCATGCTTATTAGGTTCACAAGAGGCATGATAAAACGTTAGAAACACTTAAACTACAATTTTTAAGGATATTGTTACGATCAACTTATCAAGTATTGGCTCTGTACACATAAAAAAATGGTCCATTCTCTGACAATTAATGTTATCACGAAGCAAAGAAAAACTTCTTGTGCATCAAAATGATCCTCGACATGACCGAGGGGCTGGTTCACCATTCAAATTATCGGGATTTTGATGGGTCATTGAACACAGGCGTCCTATTCTACGTATTCGCTCCAGCTTCACAGAACGCAGCTACATTATCAAATCCTAACGACTGTCTCAGAATGTTTCTAGCACACTCACTTGAAGGCGATGGAACTTCTTCCTAAGCAAGCCTTACAGCGTAACAACCACCTTCCTCGCACTTACACCTTTCTTCTGTACATCTAGAGCCTCCTGAACATTCTCCAACCCCTTCCCAACGACCATCGGCTCCGGCGCGCAGACATACTTCCCTTCCTTCAACGCCTTCGGCAAGAATTTGCCGTAAACAGCCTCCCGAACTTCATCATCCATTTCATTCGACAATATGAACTTCGCTGTAACCCCCGCCGGCAGCTTATCTGGCACCCTTAGCGCCATAGCAACGAATTTGTGTCCCTGCGACTGATGCACAATCTCAAGACACGCGTCTTCAGCGCTGACGGCGCCTTCGGGGGTGCTGACGTGCCCGACGGAGATAGCTCCAGCGCACGTCTTTCCCTTCAACGCACTGATAATATCTGCGGTAGCGGTTGGCGACTTATAATCCCATACCTCGCTCGCACCCAATTCTTTCACGAGGTCGAAATTCTTCGTTCCCGCAGTAGCGAAAACTTCATACCCGCTTGCCACGGCGAGCTGAACAGCATTACAGCCCACGCTCGTACTTGCTCCCCATACCACCAGTGTCTTTCCCGTCTTCGCCTGTGGAGGATATGTCGGATGTTGCAGGTACAAGAACTCCTCCATGTACAAACCATATGCCGCAGTCGACAGCCCCAATGGCAACACGCAGGCCTTTTCATATGCAAGGGAATTTGGAATCGCAGTTGTCAAATTAGCGGGCCCAACGACATATTCCTGAAAGCCACCATTCGTCGCGAGTGCTAGCACTCTATCGCCCGGCTTGAAACCTGTGACATAGGAACCGACCTCGACAATCTCGCCGGCAACATCATGGCCAAGGATGCAGGGATAATTGAGCTGGGGAAAGAAATCGTTGCCCATGGTTTGCATCGCCCAGTCGACAGGGTTGATGGCGAGGGCGTGAGTACGGATGACAAGTTCATCTGACGAAGGGAACTGGTAGGGCGCGGTTTCCACTTTTAGGGGTGTGGCTTTCTCGGAGGTAAGCCAGGCAGCGCTGTTGGACGGTGCCATGGTGAGGGTTGGATGCTGATATTGGGATTGAGATGCGGTGGCAATGACTTGAAATAAAGCGTAAGAGACTAGGTATCAATGCTAGGTTTTGGTGCTACTAATGAGATTGTAGACGTTGCAATAGTCATCATGGAGGAGTCGAGATGGCTTTATAGCCTTGGTGCAATTCGATCCATGATCCACAGCAAGGATTGCTTATTCCAACAGCAATAAGGCCGCCATCCAATACTCTTTGCTCGGACATTGTGGTAAACTCCACCATAAGACCGTACGACCCATCTAAACTCCATACTGCAAATATTTGCTCGCTGCTACGATTGGCTACTCGTCCCTGGCGCAACATGAACTGTTATTGCACCAAAAAGGCGACGCCGCTGCTTGGGCAGTCGCTATTGGGGTGATATGTTGTGACAATTGTCAACAACTTTTGCCGAGATGAATGGAAACAGAGGTTAGCGCCTCGCTTAGAGTTGCGCTTTGTTGGCTTGCTGATTGGCTGATAGGAGGGAAGGTTTGGCGCCGTCATAGTTGCCATTGACATCTCTATGACGAGGTTTAATTTATTCAGCATGAAAGAGTGTCCATTTAAAAGAAAAGATGAGTTGTAACTGGGACACTCGTAGTATCATATACAAGGTATGACATAGGACTTCGTTAACCCATCCCCCCTCCCCCTGATAACCCATACACCATGTCCACNGAGGTCGAAATTCTTCGTTCCCGCAGTAGCGAAAACTTCATACCCGCTTGCCACGGCGAGCTGAACAGCATTACAGCCCACGCTCGTACTTGCTCCCCATACCACCAGTGTCTTTCCCGTCTTCGCCTGTGGAGGATATGTCGGATGTTGCAGGTACAAGAACTCCTCCATGTACAAACCATATGCCGCAGTCGACAGCCCCAATGGCAACACGCAGGCCTTTTCATATGCAAGGGAATTTGGAATCGCAGTTGTCAAATTAGCGGGCCCAACGACATATTCCTGAAAGCCACCATTCGTCGCGAGTGCTAGCACTCTATCGCCCGGCTTGAAACCTGTGACATAGGAACCGACCTCGACAATCTCGCCGGCAACATCATGGCCAAGGATGCAGGGATAATTGAGCTGGGGAAAGAAATCGTTGCCCATGGTTTGCATCGCCCAGTCGACAGGGTTGATGGCGAGGGCGTGAGTACGGATGACAAGTTCATCTGACGAAGGGAACTGGTAGGGCGCGGTTTCCACTTTTAGGGGTGTGGCTTTCTCGGAGGTAAGCCAGGCAGCGCTGTTGGACGGTGCCATGGTGAGGGTTGGATGCTGATATTGGGATTGAGATGCGGTGGCAATGACTTGAAATAAAGCGTAAGAGACTAGGTATCAATGCTAGGTTTTGGTGCTACTAATGAGATTGTAGACGTTGCAATAGTCATCATGGAGGAGTCGAGATGGCTTTATAGCCTTGGTGCAATTCGATCCATGATCCACAGCAAGGATTGCTTATTCCAACAGCAATAAGGCCGCCATCCAATACTCTTTGCTCGGACATTGTGGTAAACTCCACCATAAGACCGTACGACCCATCTAAACTCCATACTGCAAATATTTGCTCGCTGCTACGATTGGCTACTCGTCCCTGGCGCAACATGAACTGTTATTGCACCAAAAAGGCGACGCCGCTGCTTGGGCAGTCGCTATTGGGGTGATATGTTGTGACAATTGTCAACAACTTTTGCCGAGATGAATGGAAACAGAGGTTAGCGCCTCGCTTAGAGTTGCGCTTTGTTGGCTTGCTGATTGGCTGATAGGAGGGAAGGTTTGGCGCCGTCATAGTTGCCATTGACATCTCTATGACGAGGTTTAATTTATTCAGCATGAAAGAGTGTCCATTTAAAAGAAAAGATGAGTTGTAACTGGGACACTCGTAGTATCATATACAAGGTATGACATAGGACTTCGTTAACCCATCCCCCCTCCCCCTGATAACCCATACACCATGTCCACCTCCCCCCTCCCCATCTGCACCGCCTGCGGCACCCAATACTCCTCCCCACGCCCCCACCCCCCTCCCCCCTCCTGCAAAATCTGTCTCGACCCCCGACAGTTCGTCCCCCCCACCGGCCAATCATGGACAACCCTGCCCCGCCTACAAGAAACGCACCACAACGAATTCGAACAGGATAGTGTCGATTCCCGAATATGGTCCATCTCCACAACGCCTAAATTCGCCATCGGTCAACGCGCCATACTCATCCAGACACCGCACGGGAATGTTTTATGGGACTTAATCACGCTGCTTGATGAGGAGACGGTAGCGTTTATTAATGGAAAGGGTGGATTAAAGGCTATTGTGATTTCTCATCCACATTATTATACTACGTACGTGGAGTGGGCGAGGGTTTTTGGGTGTGAGGTTTTGGTTAGTGGGGAGGATGGGGGGTGGTTGTGTAGAAATCCGGAGGAAGAGGGGGAGGGAGAGGAGGGGATGGGGATGGGGAAGGGGGGTTTGAGGTTTTTGGAAGGGGAGGTCGGCAGCGCAGAGGAGGTTGTGAGGGGGTTGATGGCGATTAAGTGTGGGGGGCATTTTAGGGGGAGTTTGGTGTTGTGGTGGGAGGGGAGGTTGTTTATTGCGGATACGATTGTTACGGTGCCGGTGAGTAGAGTTGTTGATTGTTTCGTTTTGTTGTCATCTTCTGCGACTTGGTCTTGCTGTTGTTGCTCTGTCACGTTCACGGATGGTGGATTCATTTTGATTGAGTGTGTGGGTGCGATCTAGTCAGCGTATACACCGCATCCTCGACCGCCAGGGCAGACGAGTTACTCGTTTCAGTGGTCGATTCCGAATATGATTCCGTTGCCACCGGATGATATATTGAGGATTTGGAAGGCGATTAAGCCGTTTAAGTTTGATACTACGCATGGAGCTTTTGTAGGGATGGATGTGAGGGATAAGGGGCTGAAGGGGAGGATGTTGGAGAGCATGAAGATTCAGGTTAGGGGCGAGGGGTGGGAGAGGCATGAGATTCTGGAGGAGGTGGTTGATGATGTTTAAGGTAAGTAACCGACGGTTGAGAGTTCCGGCTCGTTGGAGCCACGGAAGTATTTTTATGTAAGCTAGCGCACAACCCTCCAAATACTCCACAGACCAAATTACCTGGAGTCCTCACTACCTAAAATTGGCAGGATGGTGGACTCAGCTTGCTCGGGCTCAGGGATGTTAGTATGATGCGCAGCAAAGCACGTAATGTTATCTGTCACTGAGGGTGAGAGCGAGGAAAACCATGGTAGCTAACGAACTAATGGAAATTTAGTCATATGACAGTGGAAACGGCCCTCAGACATTCAATCGCGGCGTACAGCATGCCCACGATCCTACCATCCTACATCGACGCATGCCTCAAATGTTTCCCACCCACATACCCCTCTGCAGTATCCACAAACAACATTCTGCCTTTAACATAAGCCGTAATCCAACCCCACAGCCTCCACTCGCCAATCTGCCCCGTGGCATACTTCTTACCCATCGTGATGAATATCATCTTTCTGCTCGAAGGCTTATATTCCTTGACCTCCTGTCTGCCGTCGCCAGTCAAAATCGAATGCAGAGCGCTCGAGAGGTGAATTATCTGCGCATCTGTCACGGTAAGCTGTTTGGCCTCAAGGTTCCCGACATCTCCAATGCCCCATATGTTCTTCGTTCCTGTTATTCGCATGGTCTTATCTAAAGCGAGATTACCGGCCGAGTCGAGGAGGCTTGGTGGAACGAAACCAGTGTTCACTTGTACGCCGAAGAGTGGGAGGTATAAGTCGGTGGTGAGAGTGGAACCATCGGAAAGTGTAAGGGTTGTTGTCTGCGCGGCTGCTAGATCTGCGCTGCCCGTCTGCGCCTCCTTCACCTGCGTATTACGCATCAATGTTACACCAAGCTTCTGCAGATCTTTCTCCACGACCTGGCTAACGCTCGGCAGAACTTTCGACGCTTGCAGAACATGCTCTGCACCCACGACGAGCGTAATGTCCTTCTCCCCACCGTAAGCGGCGGCCAGTTCGCCAGCTGTTTCTACGCTAGTCGGTCCCCCGCCGGCAACCACGATGGATTTTGCTACAACGATTTGCTTCTGAAGTGCGTGCAGAGCCGCGAGAGTCTTTTCGTGGGTGCCGATGGATTTGAAGGGCAGATTGCTGCGGATATGGGAGCCCGTAGCGATAACGAGTTGGTCGTAGGAGAGAGAGCGTCTGGTTCCGTCATTTTTGACTACTGCGACACTGTCATCCTCAAGATCAAGGTGCTCGGCTTTTCCGAGAACGAACTCGAAGTTTTCGGAAGAATACTGGGCAAAGGCTGGCTCGATGGGGAGGAATAGTTGCTCATCGGGAATGGCACCCGGGATAACGCCCCGGACAGCGGCAACATTCCAATAGAAATGGGAGTTGGGCGAGACGAGCACGACTTTTAGGCCGTCTTTGGCTTCGGGAACGGTGTATTTGAGCAATTTGTGGGCGAGTGGCAGCCCGGCCCAGCCTGCACCGAGGATGACGACGGTCTTCACCATGTTGGGAATTCAGGTACGAATTCGCTCCTGACACCAAATATAGACTTAGCAAGCGAATTACTAAATACTTAAAATGTAAGAGAACTCTATCTCTCATACATAAAGTCGGCCAGCATGGTCTTGACTCACCACCTATAGATCCAGAAGCACCACGAACAACTGTATTGATACTGGGCGATTGATCGCTCATTCAAGAAGCCATGCGGGGTGCCTTCTTTGTATCTCATATAGTGCATATAATTAGCTATGTTAAGGCATTTGTGCTAGAGAGAAGGCTCGGTCGACTGACCAATCACAGCGATAACCCCCGAAGAGGAAAAGGCTCAAAGAGGCTAGACTGAATCTCAGGCCGAAACACCGTGTCCGAGACCGACATGTGAAAGTGGCGTACCGGGCCCCATAGGATGCCGGTATCTTCAGGGTGTCGTAGGGCCTCTGGGTCGTAGGAGGCCCTCTATTCGTGGCCCCATTTCAACGGGTGTCATCCGGGCATCCTTCTATGGTTTGACATCTATGTACTATACCTCGGTAGGAAATCCTAGCACGCTAATATCGTTAGCGCAAATCACGACTTATGATGTTGCTCTCGATACCTAAGGTAGGTAGTATCTCCGTACCCCCCAACCATTTCTTTTTGTTTTCTTTCCCCTTCATTGTCCTCAGCTTACGCCCTCCTACAAATCACTACCTCAAAAATTCGTGGTCTTTCGAACCACGACCTCATATCACTGCTTCCCAACCTGGATGTTCTAACTACGTCGAAAAGAGACGGGCTGAATCCGCACATCACTCGCCTACCTTCTTACCAACATCATGTCATTTCAAAATCCAGAATTCAACCGTGCCAATGATGTTAATACCAACCAAATAGAGAGCCTAAAGGTTTGGAGCTGCATCAATTGTCGCCGACGCAAAGTGCGCTGCGACAGACGCCATCCTTGCTCTCCTTGCTCTAGGAACAAGACTGATTGTGTCTTTCCCGTGTCTGGTCGGATTCCGCGCCGTAGTCGCGATCCAAACTATCCCCAAACACCAACACAGAAGCGTATCGAGCTCTTGGGCCGTCTCAGACGGTTAGAAGCCATGGTTGGTGACCTTGGCTCGCAAGTTGAACATGCCGCAGCAGTAAGTGAGGGTGACCATTCAGTCGAAAGCTCTCTGAGTGCGACGAATGCAACGAGTGCAGCATCGAACGAGACAGGTTGGCCAGACTATGGGCTCCCCCGTTATGGTCAGACAGCTTATAGCAATCCATCCACCGCGCTTGATGAGATCCAAAGAGATTCTAGCAGAGCAAATGATACTTCAGAGTTTCCTCAAATCTCCGACGAGTCTAGTGGCTTATTGGTGACCCATAATGGTGATCTCGTTGTGGATGATCGCTTCTGGACCGTATTCTGTAAGGAGGTAAGTTCTGGAGTCGCTCATGATATCTTTATTCGACCGTCGAGACTCGAGCTAGAACGATGTATCGCAATTTAATGCATATTGCTCCCTGACACGTATATAAGGTAGAACAAATCTTCGAAGTCGTCCATGGGCCCACAAGTGTCCACCTCCATGGTGACAGCAGCTCATCAACAATGCCAATGTCCGGTAATCGACGTCATAGTGGCTTCTACAATTTTCTTCTTAAAAACACATCGGCTGCGCACCGGCGAGACGATCTGCGCCCTCTTCCATCACAGATGCCATTCCTCTGGCAGATTTATGTGGACAATGTCGATCCGTTCATGAAAGTTTTACATGTGCCCACCATGACCAAAGTCATCCGTGACCTAAGAGGTAGCTATGAGTCTCTTAGCTCCAGTATGCAGGCTCTTGTGCAAGTTGTTTCCTTGGTTGCAATATTGTCGCTCGAGAACGAGGAGGTAAGAGTTCCATCGTAAGATGTGATATGGTTATATGACTGATCCATCTGCCTGAAGGTCCATATGAACTTCAACACTGACAAGAACCAACTCCTTGCTCGCTATCGACTCGGCACTGAACAAGCGCTCGAGCAAGCCGACTTTCTGAATGATCCTGACATGACTGTACTTCAGGCACTTGCCATATACCTAAGCGTTCTTCAATATACCGGCGAGGCTAGGTCTGCGTGGTCCCTGACTGGTGTTTTGGTCAGGTTAGCCGTCTGTATGAAACTTCACCACGATGGCCCCCACCTCGTCAATGTCGCTTCCTTCGAAATAGAGATGCGACGTAGACTTTGGTGGCAGATATGCTTGATCGACTCGCGATCTGAAGATTTGCAGGTTTCCGCATACAAAATAGGGCAAGAAATGTTCGACACCCAGATGCCAGTGAATACTGATGATGCAAACCTCAATCCTGGCATGTCAGCATCTCCCATCGTTACGGAGAGATGGACGGAAATGACCATCTTTCTCATCCGCTGCGAAGTCTGGAAGCTGTCCCGCCGTCTTCAATCCGTCACCGCCATAAATATGGATGAGAGACTCGAGCTCCTCCACCAGTGCGAAAACACCTATCTCAAGCACCTCGACCCTAGTCAACCGATCCACGCCTTCATCGCAACAATGACGCGGTTATTTCTGACCAAAGTCAGCCTCATCCTACACACCAAGCAGCAGTCCGTCAGAGCAATGCAACCACTTCCTGCTAACAGCTCACAGAGCGACAAGCTATTCATGCCCTCGTTACTAATCACCGAGTACACGAATGCCCTACAGAACGAACCCAGCTGGAGCAACTGGAGATGGCAAATTCAAGGCCGGCAGCCACCGTGGCATGCTCTTCACGTCGTGCTCGCTCAACTATGCACGCGCAATTGGGACGCGTTATGCGACCGAGCATGGTCGTCAGCTAAAGGAAATTTGGATGGTCTTCCTGAGGCGTTCCACAAGAATCCTCAGTATCAGCAATTGTCAGTATTAGTGTCTGCGGTACAAAGGAGAAGGACGGATGAGCTTGGCCGCCAAGACTCAGCGGTTCCAACAAATGCAGGCGGCGCTTTGCCCACGTCAATGACCAGTCCTTTATCTGCTCCTCGGGCACAAGTCGATAGTATCAAGAATATGCCCACTTGGATGCCTCAGGACCCGTTCTTAGGTATGATAGACGACACTGATGACAACACACTAGGCGATGACCTAGAGCTAGACGTGGAATGGCGGGCCTGGGATGAGATCGCTGGGGACATGCAACCCTCTTTTGATTCCTGGGATATGGGCGGCCTTTGACCAATAAATGCACAGGGCAAAAAGATTGTTGGATACTTGCATCCTGAGGCTCATAATCTTGGCTAGCACCAGCCTCGCAGACGCACGTTAAGAGCCAGTGTGATAAGGAACTCGAAAGGCAATTCATTACAGACAGTGAGGTGCACGCCAAGACATTACATCATCACTATTGCAGTTCATAGGGCAATTTGTCCATAGACGAACATCAACTCACAAAACATCACATCACTCAACAGTCTGTAAATCGACGACCACCTTGGCCCCACCACTTGCCCCTTTCTGCTGGATCTCAATTGCTTTTGGGATATCTTCAAACCCTTTGCCAACAACGTCGAATTCGTTTGGGCGTAGCTTTCCAGATTCCAACTGCCCAGTCAAGAAAGGAACATACAACTCAAGCTGCTTATTTGTCCACGCCACAATTTCATCCGCTTCTGTCCTACCGATAAGGCCTAGCTTGGCCCTGTAGGTCTCATGGTCTTCATACTTCTCCATAGTAGTCCAGTCATCAGTCGTTGCAAAATATTTCTGCTTTGCCACTGAAACCCCTGTCAGCATTTTGCGAGCTAGGGACTCGGATTTAGCGACTGTATCATAGACGCCGAGGAAATTGCCGCCGGTGATGGTTTTGAGGTCGTGGAGCTGGTCTTCCTCGCTCTTGCTGTAGTCAATCACAGCATCGGCGCCGAGTCCTTGCACTAGTGGCGCGGTCTTCCGAGAGCATGTCGCGACGACTTTGTATCCGAGGATCTTAGCAATCTGGACGGAGTATTGCCCCACGCTTCCAGCACCGCCGAGGATGACAATCCATTCCTCTTTCGGCTCCAAGGGAGTGGATGGTCCTGGCAGTTTGAGCTTAAGACCATCAAAGAGACCGAGACATGCAGTGTAAGTGCCCACACCGAGTGTGGCTCCTTGCTGGAACGACAAGTCTTTGGGGAATTTGACAGTCAATCTGGCGTCCATGCAGAAGTATTCTTGGAATGTCGAATGGCCTGGAATTCCTAAGCGGGTGCAGCCACAGACGCGATCTCCGACTTTGAAGTCGGATGCGGCAGCCTGGCCCACTTCGACGACGACACCACTCGCATCACACCCGAGGACAATGGGCCATGCTGTTACCAAAAGACCGCTGGACTGCATGTATGTGTCACTGTAGAGGGACTGTTGTCAGCAAAGCTATTGGCCAGCCTGCCGGCTTATATGTAGGCATAAAGTGGAGCATAGGGGTATGAAGTAGAGTGCATACACGGGGTTAATAGCTGTAGCAATGGACTTGACGAGGATTTGATCTGGAGCTGGCTTGGGGACTCCAAGATCCTCTACTATCTTCCATGGACCACCCACGGCTTCGACAACAACGCCTTTCATTGTTAATCTTATAACAAGTGCTTGTATTGTGGTCTTAGGGCTTTGCGCTGGATCAGGGAATTAATGTCTTCTTACCGCCCACACCCACAGGTTTATATCGTTCCTCACCCTGGAGCAAAAGCGAATTGCAAATGGAGCATGCTCCAGGCAGACACTGTTACGTGGGCCGCTTCATCATGCTAAAAAGCCCCTCAATAGTGGCAACGGGCAACTTCGCTTATCGATCTAGATCATTGGCGAAGACTTGATGTTCGTGCAGGATGAGAACCGGGTGGCTGGTTGGATTACGGCTCATGGTTGGCTATCTCAAGCAAGCTCCCGTTCGTATGCTTATCCAACAATGACCTGATCGTCCCCCAGTCCACAAGTGGGATAGGTTAGAGAGATAGAGAGCTTTTACTATGACTGCCAAGCTGATATTAGATCACCTTGGCTATGCATGTTGCGTAACCGACATGTGGTAGCAACTAACAGATGGGTTAGATGAGGCACTGATCTTTTACACGGACTAAAAAACTTTTGAAGCATGCACCTACCCAAGCTGAGTCAGCTCGGCAGACCTGCCATTCTCGGCCCCGAAAGGCTTCGCTATCCCACCTTTCACACAACCACCACCACCTCATTAATGCCCCTTCCCACCCCACCCTTCGCTCTCTCCTCAATCTTCCGCCACCTCCGCCCCACTCCCCTAATCCACCGAGCCCTCTCCACAACCCTACCTCGCCACACCCCTCCCATCCCCAGCATACCAACATGTCCGCCCTCTGCCTGCTCCTGCGCGCCCATGGCATCCGGCCTAGACATCGACCATGAAAAACCCCTAAGCGGTACAATGCCGCCGTATGTCCAACACGTGGTTATCAGAACGGGAAAAGGGGATTGGAGCAGTAAGATTGAAGATGAGGTGGAGGTGGAGGGAGGGACGAATTTTGCGAAGGGGTTGAAAGCGTTGGTGGGGAGGGGGGGGAGGTTGTTTGATGTATGTGGGTATATTTGCTATATGGTCATATCTGTAAGGGGAGCTGTGTTAGAGACTGGAGTGGACTTCGATGAGTGGTTGATTGATTGATTAATTGATTAGTGCATATAACTGATGCGTGATGATGCTAATATATAGCCATCTCGTCCAATCTTGATCACGAATAGCGATGAGCCACTACCCCACGTCTCGGCAGATCAAGACAACTTCCACGCCGTACACCTCTACCCGCAGAATATATCCGTCTCAAACATCCCGCGAACAGCCGAAGGTCAGGAATTATTCGCAGAGACTTTCCTCGCTTCTCCCTCTCCAGCCAGGAATGTCTTAAGCAGAAACCAGAAGGTATTGAGCGAAACCGGGTCTCAATCTGACTCAATACAAAAAGGAAAACATGATTCCCTCCTATCGGTTTCCCAATTACCCTACCCCTCCATCCTAATATGCGGCCACAACACCCGAGACACCCGCTGCGGCATCCTAGGACCCCTCTTAGCTACCGAATTCAAGAAACACCTGTCTTCCCCCTCGCCTCAAAAACCACAAGAAGCGATACCGGAGAAGCCACAGCAGCAGTATACATTACATAAGGAGATGGGAGGTTATAAGCCGCATGCTACTGTGTCGCTGATAAGTCATATTGGAGGCCACAAGTTTGCGGGGAATGTGATTATCTATTTCCCGGAGGGTTGGCAGGGGAGGAAGGGGAGGGAGAGGAGTGCGTTGGCGGGGAAGGGGGTGTGGTATGGAAGGGTGGAGCCGAGGCATGTTTGGGGGATTGTGGCGGAGACGGTGAAGAGGGGGAGGGTTGTGGAGGAGTTGTGTAGGGGGGTGTTTGGGGGGGAGGTGGAAGGGGGGGTTCTGGAATGAAGAATGGAAGAGCTTTGCTCAAACTCACCTCAATCTTGTGTGGAAAGGGGGTATGAATCCCCTCAAATATAGGATTAGAAGAGATGATTATTTAGTATTCCCACAACTATACATGGTGATATACATGACCCCTCAAAGCTTCCAAATCTCCCACCCCTTAGGATCAATTTTCCTCAGTACTCCCTCCACAGGGCCCTGGATCTCTGCTCCGTTCCTCCAGTATTTAGGACCAGCGTAGTAATTGACAAAACCATCCGGGCCGGAGATCAAAACGACTTTCTTTTTGCGAGCTTGCTGATCGTCTGTCGAGTGTTCTGATTGTTCTTCATTATTGCTGCTCAGGTATCGCCGCAAGACATTTTCGGTTACATAGGAGTCTTCCTCGTCGATGAAATAGTCGATTTCTATTTGGCCGGGGTGCCGGGTTTTTAATGCTTCGATTTCTTCTACTAGAAGGGTTTGAGGTTTTGATGGGCTTGCGGCGTTATTGGCTGGTGTCGATTCTGGTTTTGTCGCTGGTTTCTCTTCAGGCTTTGGTGTTGGTTTTCCGAGCCATGCGGAAGAGATACTTTGGGATTTCGATTCTCCCTTTTCCGGAAGGTGTTGGGAGGAATTGGAGATCGGCCCCTGGTAAGAATCCTCACGCCGCCTGTTGGCCCAGAGGATACGTAGTTTGGGTGGATGATCAGGCGATGCAGTCCTATAATTGAACAAAGTATGTGCAACTTGTAACGCTGGAGCTATGCCCGTGCCGCCCGCTATGAACAAAACCTCATCAATGTCTGGCGGAATCTCGTACTCAATGTGCGGTCCTCGGCAATGCACGAGCGTGCCGCGATATATGGTGCTTAGAAAAGTAGACACTTCGCCATTAGGTTCTTGGCGGACAAACAAACGTAATTGCTCGGGTTCGTCACCATCTCGAGGCGGGAGCGGCGTGTATGCTCTGGCGATCTGCAATTCTGGCTGCATAACCAGGACGCTCCAGACGCCCGTTTGCCATGCTTCATTGATGTTCTCTGCGTTCTGACCTGCAGGCACGGACTTCAAGTTCAGGATGCAGCTGGTTGAAGATACCTTGTCTCGCTTTTCGAAGATGAAAGGGGTGAAGAATCGAGGATTTAAGATCAAGGATCTGTGGAGATCGATGTGCCAATTGTATAATGTGTAGCCTAGATAGGCGGAGAGGGTAAGAACTACGACCTTCACTGAGCGTCGACGAAACCACCGGCGAGCGAAAGTAAAGAGCGTCTCTTCAACATAAATCGTTTCTTTAGTATTCGATTTATTGGCAGATCTTGGCCGTCCGCTTGATGGCTTGTTTCCATCAATTGGGGGCGATCTGTCTTTGAAAGGTCTGGCTTTTGCGGAAGGAGGTTTGCTGGCGCTAAACCCTGGTGGTCGACTCGCGAAATTTCGTGAACCAAGTAATACGGCTCTTTGTGAATGGTTGAGGAAACCCTTAAGATACGAAGGTTGAAGGCACCTCCCTTTCCAAGAGATGCTTTGCATCGAAATATATGAAGGTAATTGGTTTGATGGTGGTTTGAGTATCGAGTTTTCATAAAAGGAGGACGTCAATACGTTGCCGACATGACTACGAGCTAGTCCGAAAGCGGCAGGCGCCGCCAGTGTTGGGTTTCTTCAAGATCTGCGCCGTCAACCACTAACCCTGTATGCTATTCTACACACTGCAGCGAGTTACAGCATTGTTGTAGCTTTCTGGGCGCTGAATGCTGGGATATGAATAGGCAACATGATTACAAGACTATCACGACAACGCTGACTGTACCACGATTGCGATGTCCCGGATCCAATATGCGAATCTAGCTGCACCCCCTCGAGACTCGCTGGAACTGGCAAGTTTAGCTTCATCAGACGCAAATTCACATAGCTCGCGATCGTCTTCTCCATCCGGCATATCTTCTTCTCGAAAACTCTCCCTCTCGAACGACGACCCTCTCTCTGCCTCGAATCCTGCTTCCAGCCGGCCTACACCCCACAGCCGCTCCTATTCAGTCTCCTCTGCGTTCGATTTCGCATCGAACCTCTTCCCGCTCTCCTCGACCGCTGCTGGCTACTCAGCTCTTGGTGACCCAAGCTCCAGGCCGTTAGATCTTAATGGCGCCTCTCTTGAAAAACACAAGTCCCTTACATACCTCAACGGCCTTTCGTTAGTCGTAGGGCTAATCATCGGCTCTGGCATCTTCTCGTCTCCAGCGCAAGTCAATATCAATGCAGGGTCCTATGGAGCATCGCTTGTTGTTTGGACAGTGGCGGGAATACTGGCCTGGACGGGAGCAGCAAGCTACGCTGAGCTAGGAGGAGCTATACCTCTCAACGGAGGCGCTCAGATATATTTGAGCAAGATATTTGGTGAATGGGCTGGCTTCTTGTTCACCTGGTGCGCGGTGTTCGTATTGAAACCTGGATCCGCAGCTATAATTGCTATAATAGGTGGAGAATATGTGGTGCGCGCTGCTGTAGGGCCCGACGCCGATAATGCCAGTGCGTGGATCAATAAGGGAATGGCTTTGGCAGGAATGACACTGGTGGTGCTATTCAACTGCATTTCCACAAAGCTCGCCACTCGCATGGGTGACATCTTCATGTTCTTCAAGTTCTTCGCCCTCTTTGGCATTACCATAACCGGCATTGTCGTCGCAGCAACAGGCTTTACGTGGAACGGAGAACCCAACACAGACTGGAAGACCACGGGCTGGTTCGATGGTACAAGCACTGATCCGTCAAACTGGGCTGTGGCTCTCTACGCTGGGTTATGGGCTTTTGATGGGTGGGATAATACTAATTACGTTGTTGGCGAATTCCTTCACCCTCATCGAGACCTTCCACGAGTCATCCATACGGCCATGCCTCTCGTTATACTATCGTACCTTTTAGCCAGCGTTGCCTACATCTTTGTCCTTCCGATCTCGGTTATTCAATCTTCCAATACCATCGCTGTCCAATTCGGATCCGTGGTCTTCGGTCGTATAGGCTCTCTAGTCCTTGCTATCATCGTTGCTGGGAGTTGTTTCGGCGCCCTAAACGCTATGACATTTACCAGCGGCCGGCTTGTCTATGCGGCAGGCAAAGAAGGATTTTTACCAGGCTTTTTAGGACATATCGGTATGCCTGGCATGCGTGAACCTACTAATCGCTTACAGAGGCGGTCCTGGGCTAGTAAAACTTTAACACGGCTTCTTGGTGATAATGAAGGCGGCTTTGGTTTCACTCCAATCAATGCTATGCTCTTCAATGCCCTCCTTTGTGCCGGCTACATAGTCGTGGGAGAATTTGGCACCTTGGTTACATTTTACGGCGTTGCTGGGTACACCTTTTATTTCGTCACGGTGCTGGGTCTCATCGTGTTACGAGTAAGGGAACCTTATCTGGAGCGGCCATACAGAACTTGGATATCAACACCAATCATATTCTGTTGCGTATCGTTATTTTTACTGAGCAGAGCTGTTTTTGCAAAACCGGCTCAGACGTTAATTGTTATTGCATTTGTTGCAGCGGGAGTACCTGTCTATTTCTGGAGGGTGAAAGGTAGCGGGAGGAAGAAGGGTGAAGAGGGTAGCTGGAAATTCTGGAGGAGGTGGGGCAGGGGTTGAAATTCAAGGGACGGTTACTGTAAATAAGATTGGAATATTCAAATGTAAATCACTGCGGTAGTATTGGGCTGTGACTCTGCTTCAGACTACAAGATCAGGGCTAATCAAGATGGCCCACAGCAGAGCGATGCACGGTAATGTTTGGCTTAGTGCTAGGGTTAAGACACGCGGAAAGAAATGCGCGCGCCAAGGAGCGCTTGAACATTCGACAACTGAGAAGCAGTAACACTTTGTGAGCCTGTGCAAGGCTTTTCGGACTAATCTGCTGGTTCAGCGCTCTGAAAGCCATAGTCATGGCCTTTAATTATCCTAATCTATGTCATGTCCAATTATCCTAATCTATGTCATGTCCAATTAACATTCTGAGTCTGTGCAGAGTCATGCTCGAGTCTCAGCATTCCCGTAGTCTGCTCTTCCCTCTAAATCATGGAATACACTGAACCCCTCGGCGCGTCTGAAGAGAATGATGCGATCATAGTCAAGGCTGATGAGGTTGATGAAGCTGGTGCAGACATATCTACCATATCTCCTGCCGACGGATCTGAATCAGAGTTCAACGAGCGCATCGAGTCTCGAAGGGCTCAAGATGCGCAAGCAGGAGGAAGCCCCAAGATTCTAGCAAATGCAGTACTAAATCCCTCTAGAGCTACTTCTCGGCCTATTCTTCGTCGAGAAGGTTCAACTCCTGCGCCACCTCAGCAACCTCCCCCAAACCCACCTCAATCGCAAGACGAACCAACTAATGCAACGGACTCGCTGAGCTTGTTACAACTGAGAAGATTAGTCACAGATCTGCCCAAGCTTGAGCCTACAGCATACGCTTTCGAGTACTCAGAGACGAGATCATTTCCTGAAGAGCTGCAAGAATGGTTCTCCTACACAGAAGAGGAGAGATACATGTTGCTTCAGGCAAAGGAGTCTTTCAATGAGAAATGGGAACAAGCACAGGCTGAGCGACCAGATCGATCCGACAAGGCTTTAGGGTGGACGGATGCGGAGGCCAAAGACCGCGAGAGCTTCGTCGTAACCGCAATCAAAGGGCTTGATAACCCTGACCTATCTTCTCGTGTGAAGGGTCTGGAATGCATATCGTACGTTGCTCTCGGGGTGTGGGGTGATACCGCTGGAATAGATGTGGAAGATGACGAGATCGATCTAAGTGCAGCGGCAAAGAAGTGGGGGGAAGCTCAGAACACTAAGTCTAAGCTTCAGCTCAGATGGATCATCAACGGGACAAGGATGCTTTGTAAGAATGGTGCCGTGCAGAAATTGTTTGATGTGCTGAGAAAATTGTGGGAAAGTGAACAGTCAGTTAGTCCACTGCTTTCCTCCGTCCGTTTCTTTCGATCTCCTACAGCCCTGCTAATGATTCACATACAGAGACGTCGAAGGGCCAGCTGATGGAACTTCATCTCAAGATGAGAAGCTTTCTTCTTCGCGTTTCCTAAAGCAGATGGAGGTCAACCAGACGCTTACTGCATTATATGTCCTAATTGAGGCCGGTCGATGGGACTCTGATAGCTCTTTGCGAGAGGTTGTCAGTACGTGGTCTCTAGTCGAGGTAATGCCTTGGCATTAGCTAATACCAATCCTTCCAGTCAGCCTAAAGCCAAGCATCCTGTTGTTCTTGGCGCAGATAATGGCAAAATTGCGCTGGGAGGAAGGCTCCTATATTCCCTTGCCCAGAGTACGTGTCCGATCTAGAATATTCATATAGCTTACTCAACAACAATAGGTCCTGTTGCTATTCTGGAAGACTGTACTCTTAATTTTCGGCAATCTGGACGACATAAAAAGAAGTAAAATCGCGTTGAAAGCTAGGACTGATCTTGGCGACGAGGAGAGCAACAAAGACATTATCACTGCATCACCACTTGACTACCATTTGTTTCGTCAAGAGATTACCTCAAAGTATCCTGCTTACAATCCGCCTCCTCCATTGGTACCGATTGAACCCGAGAACAATTCAATTCTGCCACCCTTACCCAACCACCCTAGTCGACAAGCAAGCCAAGACAATCTCCAAATTGCAGCTGCAAGTATTAATGGTACAGGAGGCTCGATATTTAATCAGCCTGTACATATTGCAACCCCGGCTCCTTCTCCGCCTCCATCACCAGCTGGACCTGGTGGCAAGGGCGGGAAGAAGCAGAACTACCAGACGAATCAGAACTTTCCCTTCCTGTATCCTCCTCTAGATGACACAAGTAATACGCTTGGCGGAAAGGGCACCGCGGAGCTACAAGATCACTTGATACGCAAGAGATGGGAGGGTAGCGATGTGCCAGCTTCCATACTGGAGGCTGGAGAGCTCTTTGCGAGTAGGATGAGAATGACAAGATCAATAAGGCAACTGTGGGATGTACGAGAGAAGTATATTAAATATGAGCGCGGCTGGAACGAGGAAGACAACGATGATGATCGTTGTTCTCATGAAGATTCTGAATCCGAGAATGAGGAGGATGAGGATGAGGATGAGGATGTGGTCGAAGTTGAACATCCGGCAAAGATTGCGAAGGCAAAGAGAACTCATCATGAGAAAGAGACAGATGATGATGACGTGCAGGGACGGTTAGATGCCATCAATGACTTCTATGTATGTTCGTTCAGCGTTGATGAGGTACGCCCTAATACTAACAGCCATTCTAGCGCGATACTCTACCATATCTTCAGTCTGTTGTTATGGTACTTTGGAGAGCGTTGTTCAGCAACGTTTCTGCGCTAGTCGCTCAAAATGGCCAGAATGGAATGCCGAATGGGATTCCATTCGGTGAAGATGGCGATGCTCCAGGCAAGAAGAGAACCAATCCGAACTCGTCTGCAAATATCAACGCCATGGCAAATGGACAGTTGCCGGATAATGATGATGGCATCGACCCTATTGTTGAGGAGTTGAATGCCGTTCGGTCAAGGGAGATTATCTCGAAGGCCGTTTCCGGAATCCTGCTGATCCTTCTGAAATGGTACAAATTATCCCGTGAGTCATGCCACTTACCCTCAATGCCTGGATGAGCCTCATTGACTTTCAAAGATATTCTCAAATACGAATATCTTACCCAACTTCTTCTCGACGCAAATTACCTACCTCTCATTCTGAAATATCTTGCCCATCAAGACGTAGACCGAGCGGTCGACCAAAAGAACGACCGCGAGGATCTTGAGTAGGTCTGACTCAGTTGCACAAACCTCCACACTCTAACAGTTGACAGTTTCTTTTACTTTTGTCACATTCACTCTAAGAATCCTCCCAAGTCACCTACACAACCGGCCCTCTCGTCATCCACATCCAGCGAAGATGAAGCCGCACCACCACCAATCCGAACGCACCGGCGGAGCCCAACATCCCAGTCTCCTCCGCGATCACCACCTCCAGCGGCTCCTCGACCGGAAGTAGACGAGCTTAGCTACCCAACCACTGCATTACCGCAGACGCCTATTACGAATTACGCCCCCCGCTTCTTCCTTACCAACATCAACCTCCTCCGCTTACTTCAGAAGATCACCAAACGAAAAGCGCATCGTGCTCTGCTGCTGGTGCAGTACAAGTCCAGTACCATCTTGCGCAAAGCACTGAAGATGCCGCAACCAGAACTTCGGCTGTACACGCTCAAGTTATTCAAGTCGCAAGTACCCTACTGCGGTCGCAAATGGCGACAGACCAACATGCGAGTCATCACAGCAATATATCTGCACTGCAGACCCGAACTTCGAGACGAGTGGCTATGTGGAGGCGACGTAGACGGAGTTGTGGAGGAAGCTGTGCCATTAGAGCAAGCGGGCAGGAGTTTGGTTCACTGGTGGCATCTGAGAGAATTCCGATCTGTGATGGAGGGCAAGAAAGACGGAGAGGGGACGGCTATGATTGGGAACGGAGAGGGGGAAGATGAGTATAACTTCTTTGCCAGGGAACTGGAAAAGATGGGATGGGGTTTCGGCGGTGGTGGTGGGGGTGTAGAAGAGGAGGAACTTGGCGCCGGGGCAGATGGGGGAGGAGGAGTCAGTGCTGGTAGTGGTAGTGGCGGTGGAGGAGGAGGAACCGAATTTGAAGGGGGACCATTGGCAATGGAAGGCTGGGCATGAATTGGTTCATATAATTAACGATTAATTTCTTAGTATTTTCTTAGCGCATAAGCGTTGTGCGCTAGTCGCGTTAGCGCTATGCGCCACATTAACTTTCGGTTGGTTCCCCGCCGCTTGTTCATCTTAGCATCTCCTTTATTCCAACGAACTGGCAAGCTAGACGGCCAGCTGAAAGAAACATGCATCCAATGATGTTTGCTGGGTACGGGGGCCTGGATGTTGGGGAGGGGGTCTGCGCACGGGGAGGGGCCTTACTGGCCTTACCGGATAAGAGCATGGGAAGGGTTATGGCGTTTTCTAGGCATCACCGCTAATGTTGTTGCGGGTAGCAGCATCCTGCAGAATCGAGGAGTAGCTTTGCGGGCCAATCTTCAGTGGACGGGTGAAAGGATTGTTGTCTTGTTGTTCGTTTTCGTGCCTGCATGGTGGATAGAGGGTTGGAAGCAGAATGGCAGCGCCGAGCTGGGGGTTAAGTACTGTGCTGAGCTTCTAGAAGTACCCTGTACGCAACGGTTAGCTTTGCGAGTTCTTTCCAGTCTAGTTAGTCTTTCGTTGCTTTTTATTCTTGTTCGCTGTCCTCGTTTGGTATCCTTGCTTATTATTCCTGCTCCTTTACGGATCTTTCCTTTCTATCTGACAAGGATTCGAACGGATTGGGCCTCCGGTGCCTTGGCTTGAGCTACTGCACCGCCTGCTCCTCGTAGGGCCGACAGCCAAGTCAATTAGCGAACATGGACCGATCCCTGCCAAGGGAGATCCACACGCCGGTGATTACGGGTCACGAGGCTGAAGATGGGTCCCGATCATCTATATGGCGGCATCCCCCCTTCGAGTTGAAAATCCCGCTGCTCGAATCCTGCTCCTTTTAGCGTTGGATTTTGTATGCCAGCTCTGTGATGGTACCTTTCAGTATGCTGTTTATCATTCTTGCCTTCTATTTTGGTGTGAGTCTGGCACAGCGTCCAAGTAATGCTTCAACATGCGATTACTACGCTCAGGCCTTATATGGTGCGAATAACAGCCAGACGCAATATGACCTCGTACAGCATATCGTCAGTCTCGCCTTCGCTGGTGCTCCTCCCGGCACAACGAACAGTAATGCATCCGCTGTAACGGGCATCTTGAACCCAGGGGTATTCTTATACCAAGGCGCAAACTTATCTGTCGACCTCCAACCCTGGTTCAACGGCTCCATCGACTCTACAAACCTGAACAACCAGGCCGTGGGAATTGACTGGCTCGACGGCGGAGGACTCGATCCCCTCTACGCCTATCTGAACGGCACTTCAGAAACCGTACAGTTAACAAACACCACAAACCAATAGTACCTCCCCCTCTCCCCCTTTCACTATTCACCAAAATCCAACAACTAACCAACACCTCTTCTCCTCAACAGCCGCCTCTTCACCCACTTCTACCAAGCCTTCTCCCACATCTTCGGCTGCTCCGACCCCCCAACCCCTCCCCCCTCCTCCTCCACCACCCCCTCGAATCTCGCCTACATCCACAAATACATGGATCTCAACTACACCGACCTCGGCCACTTCATCGACCAATTCGCCAAATCCACCACCACCTACGGCTTCTCCGCCGGCGACACCCAAACCCTCTCCAACGACTTAAATTCAGATTACAACGTCCGCTGCGCCCCGCCCGTGACTCTAAACCCCAAACAAGGACAGGTCCTCCTCTCCCTCTGCCAAGACCCTTCCTGCCCCCTCGCTTTCCCAAACGCCGATTGCGCCGCCTACGTTAATCTCTCCGCCTCCGGTATCCCCGGCGCTGCATCCTCCGGCTCCCCCTCCGCCACCCCCACAGAATTCAAATTCAGCACCATCTCCGCCTCCGCTACTTCTTCCCCCTCTCCCTCTTCCTCCACCACCACATCCTCATCCTCCTCCCCTCCCCTCTCCCTAGGAGCCATCGCCGGCATCGCCATCGGCGGTTCCGCCGTCCTCCTCTTCTTCCTCCTCGCCATAATCTTCCTCCTCCGCAGGTCACGCCATAGCTCCCCCCCACCCCCCCAACAACAACAACCCCAACAATCATTCACCCCCGCCCCCTCCTCAATGTATGGCGGCACAGCATCCTATGGCGGGACAGAGGGTATACCGGGATTTCCGGGCGAGCAGCCGCCGGGGGAGCAGAAATTCGCGAGTTTCACGAGCCAGACGGGGAGTCCGGAGTTGATGAGTCCGATGTGNGGTATTTCGCGCAATACAGCTGCTTGGGGCGGGTATAGGTCGGCTATCGAAGGGATACTATGATGGGGGTTGGGAGGGTAATTGTAAATGGAGAATTCTGTCTATAGGGGAGTTTCTGTTCTGTGCGTTTTGTGGTTGGTGTTTGCATTCTGTGCTTGTCCGATTATATATACCCTCGCTTCGCGTCGCTGGAGCTTGAGCTTGATTCAAAAGTTTCTGGGGAAGCGGTGTTGGAGTTCGCGATGAATGGTATGTAGATAGTTTAGGTAGGATTTCAATGGAATGGAAGATTTTGTGAGAGGATTATAAGCTTTGAGTTTGGTTATGGGGGGAGATGGGATGAGATGGGATGGAATGATATGACATGGGATGAGATGGGATGGGATGAGGTTATAATTGATGTTGCAGAATATGGCGGCAATTCTTGAGCAGTAGATATACTGTGGTATATAAAAGATCATTTCGAAACAAAGGAAGTACTCGATTAAGAAATGTGAAATGCTGTTGCGCCTAAAACTTCAGCTATGCCAGTTCATTTCACACTCCTTCTTCCCCCCCACAGTCGTGCCTACTCAGCACAGCTCGCTACCTCTTCGATCTTCGCCCTACCCATCTCAGACCATCTTCTCACCCCTACTTTCCCTCCTCCCCTCCCTGGACCCCAAACACCCCTCCCCACCCCTCCCTCCAAGCAACCACAGCCCTCCCTTCCCCCTCCCCCCTAACCCTCACCCCCGTCCCACCCACATCAACCATCTCTCCCTCTCCACCCTGCCCCGGCAAGTCCCTCCACACCTCAACACCCTCCCACACCCCGCTCTCCCTCACCATCCGCGCCACCCGTTTCGCCTGCGCTAGATCCGAAACTTCAACCACGAAAACCCCGACTTGGAGTTCGTTTGCTATATGTAGGAGACGCGGGTAGAACGTATCTCCGATTGCAGTATCGCTTCTCATGTGATGTTGTGGTGGCGTAGTTGGTGAAGTAGGCAAAAGCGCGATTTTCGGTTCATAGTTCCTTACAGAGCGAGCCGTGGCACCGTTCCTAAACGCGTGCGGGGATATGTAAGGAGGGTTCGAGATTAGGATATCCCATTCCCAAGTCTTAGCTGTATCGGCTTTTATACCGTCGAGCCAGGAGGGGGAGAAGATGTCTGCTTGCTGGAAGGATATCTGAGAGAGAGCGGAGGGGTGGAGGGTGCGGATGTTGTGGATGTTGTGGTGGATGTTTTTGCGGGCGAGAGAGATGGCGAGGGGAGAGATGTCGATGCCGTGGATGTGGATGTGGGGGTGAGGTATTGTGGGGTGTAGGAGGGAGTGGAGGAGGAGGGGGATGCAGCCTGTGCCGGTGCAGAGGTCGAGGATGTGGAGGGCGGATTGATCCGGGGCGTGGGAGAGGAGCGTTTGGGCGAGGTGGGTGATTAGGAGGTCGGTTTCTGGGCTTGAGGGGGGTGTCAGAATGGTGGATGGATGGGCTGTTGTGTGGAGGGGGGGGAGGGATTGCGGACCGTGGGATCAGAACTCCTGGTCTACATAAGATCTCCAGATTGCCAAAAGGTTGGCTACCCAGGATGTACTGGAGGGGCCTGCCTTTGGAGCGCTGGAGACATAGCTCATAGAGGCGTTGATGTCGTGTTGATGGTGAGGTTCTAGGGGCTGTGGTTTCTGAAACGTGCTCGCGTAGCCAGCGTAGTTCATTGCGGGCGGAGGGGAGGTCGCGACAGGTGCGGAGGAGGAGAGGGAGGAAGGAGTACTCGTGCCGGGCCTGGCGGAGGAGGGAGGTGGGAAGACGGGGCATTCATTGCGAATGGGTGGGAATTGGAAGGTAAGAATGGTAACTAGTAAAGCTTTCATTGAGTTCATAAGGCTGGAACTGCTAGCTCTAGTTCTAGGGTTTGGCACCCCAAGGAGATCTCCTGGCAAAGATTTCATCGATCAATCGTCTTCTATCACCCCTCAACCGTGTAACCCGAGACTGATACCTAGAAAAACCGAAACATCCTAAAAGAGATCCAGAGCTGATCAACTTTGAACACAGTACTGGCTTACGTCATCTGGTGCACGGCCCCACCTGATGCACGTTTTTTCGATTTTCGACCACATCTTCCACCGCATACACCTCCACCATTATGAGCTCAATAGAAGCAGCCTTGGCCTTCATCGATAGCCTATCACCTGATGATCACATTAATATCACAAAGATAGCTAAACAATTCGAAT
>KI911116.1:1418323-1701560 GCA_000482085.2 Cladonia metacorallifera KoLRI002260 | reverse complement strand
GCAATAAATGGACATGAGGCGGTGGTAAAGCTGCTACTTGATACGGGCAAGGTGGATGTCAATTCAATAAATTCTAGCGATCGGACGCCGCTATCATGGGCAGCAATAAATGGACATGAGGCGGTGGTAAAGCTGCTACTTGATACGGGCAAGGTGGATGTCAATTTGATGGATTCTAGCGGTCGGACGCCGCTATCATGGGCAGCAAGGAACGGATATGAGGCGGTGGTGAAGCTGCTACTTAAGAAGGATAAGGTGGATGTAAACTCAACAACTTTTCAAGGTCAGACGCCGCTATCACCGGCAGCGGATAACGGGTATGAGAGAGTGGTGCAGCTGCTACTTGAGACGGGCAAGGTAGACGTTAAGTCGCAAGAATATCAGGAGGCGATGTCGTGGGCAAGGATGAAAGGGCACAAAGGCATCGTCACGCTACTAGAATCCTATAGTCAAAAGTAGCTTTTTCCGAAATTGTTGATTCACAAGCCTCTAGCCTATCCACTCTTAGACTTTTCAGCTTCTCGAAAATCCCACCATGGTGCAGTAGATTTCTGTCTGCCATTAATATTGAAATATTCAGGTACTAGCTGCAACAAACAACTTTGAGCGTCTCCACGAACAGTTCCATACATAAACTTCGTCGAAGCAGACTGCTCATGTGGTAGTAACTAGAGCTACCAGAGAGACTAGTTAGAACTGAAGATTCCCCAGTCTTATTTGACTTATGAACATAGACCAAATGGTAAGATTCACTCGAAGGAGTAGGACAAGTTGACAGATAATTACCCTGATGAAAGTCGGTAGAGGAGGTAAATAGACTATGGTAATTGTAATAGAATGTACAATAAGTCATATACATAACAAGAATATCAAAGTCAGGTTCAAAACTTATCAACCTCCTCCAAAGCAGCAAATACCTTGATCACGTACTCATGAACTACAAAAACGATATAATAAAGGGTTAGAAACCTCAAGAGCTACAGTTTCTAGGGGTACCATTAGTATCGACTTATCATGTTTTAGCTTTACGTACATAATTTATGCTCCATTGTCTAACGGTTATCAGATGGAACCGCCGAGTCTGGGTTGGTTCTTGGAATATTTCCATGCTGTTTCAGCGATATCGATATCAGTACATAGTAGTAGTAAACAACAGAACAAACTAATATAGTGACAATTTAGGGTATATGTACATAGAACAAGTATCTCATGATTATATTTAGATTTAATTAATAGGTGGTTTGAAAAAATTTCATGGAAGATCTATTGCGCTCTTGCATCTAAGGTATCTTAGCGGCTCGCCGCAGGCGTGAGGTACAGAGCCTCCGACGCAAGGATTACTGATCAATCCATTTTTCGGTCCCGTAATTGCAGAAGCGTGTACCAGGCCGGACAAAATTGTTTGATATGCAACTCTTCACATTATCAAGACACAGATGCAGCATATTTTGCAACAAAGTACTACCATCGAAATCGGGTTACAAGAATCTTTTTAACGAAACGAAATGAACTATGTGGCAGAAGAGTGGCCACCTCGGCTATTCAGACGGCATAAACACAGAGATTGTTTAAATATTTGCAATTGTAGTCGATATGTTAATATGGCTCTACAAATTCCTAACGGCGATACACATCTGAGCTTGGCGCCTCAGATATTCGTCTTGCTTGTGGCGAATATCCAACTTAACGGCAGGGCGAGGAAGCGAGTCATGCATCACAGCATCATCGTGCATACAGGCCTAGCCTTGAAAGGCTCACCTGAGATGATTACTAAACACTCTGCGACGAAGTGATTACTGTAGCTGTCTGGCTACCTCGGTGTTGGGTTTTAAAGAATCTCGTAAACCGTCATTAAGCTGACTGCGCTACGCTTACTGGACTGCAGGTGCATCGCCAGGAGCGATGCATGACCGCATGTTGTAGGTCTGATGTGGGTTTGGGTGGGAAAGTGGTTGTCCATTGGAGGAGATCGGAAAAAAGGGGGGGCTCAAGCATGATGGAAGAGAGCCTCGATCAATATATAAAGAACACAATTCATCCATCATTTCCGCCTCACTAGTCATCGCTAAGTGAAATGGCTCAAAATTCAACTCCGCAGGTCGATGTGCTCATATGTGGGGGTGGACCCGTTGGTCTCCTCCTCTCGTACCAGCTAGCCCGCATGGGCATCAAAGCCTACGCCATCGAGCAGCACGACAAAAGCACTCAAGCCATGTACGGCCGAGCCTGTGTCCTCTATCCTCGCACAATGGAGATGCTGGATCAGCTGGACCTGGGCGAAGCTCTGGAGCAGATTGGCTTCATCGGTCGCAGCGCCGTGACATACCACGATGGTAAGAGCATTCGGGGCAGGGGTTGGGGCTTCATCAGCAAACCTCTTAACACCTTCTTCGACTATTGCCTGAGCATCCGACAAAAATATTCGGAGAACGTATTTCGCGACGCAGCAAAGGCACTCGGGACCGTTATGCACAGCAACACAAAATTGATCGGCTTCACAGTCGATGATGGGCAGGGTGAATACAAGATTATGGCGGAGCTGCAAGAAGAAGGCGGAAGAGCAAAGAGAGTGCAAAGCAAGTATATTATTGGAGCTGACGGAGGCCATTCCACGGTTCGGGCTATTGCAGACATTCCTTTTCAAGGGAACAAAGTGGAAGAAGAAGCGGTGATGCACTGGGTCCGCATGGACGCCCTTGTCAAGACGAACATGCCAGGTGCACGTCTGGGTTTCGGGGCTATCGAGTCACCGCGGCATGGAAACGTCCTGTGGGTTGCGGAAGATCATGGCCGTACGAGAATTGGTTTCGCTCTACCGAATCAGGTATTCCAGAAGCATGGTGAGCATATGACTGAAGAGATAGTGAAGGCAGAGGCTATGATAGCTCTAGCTCCGTTCGAGCTTGAATTTATTACTGTAGATTGGTGGAGCCTCTATTCCATTGGTCACAGAGTTGCCAAAAGCTTTCGCACTAAGGAACGCGTCTTGCTGGCCGGCGATGCTGGGCACACCCACTCTTCCGGCGCTGCTCAAGGCATGAATACGGGCATGCACGACGCCGTAAACCTTGGCTGGAAAATAGCCGGCGTCCTCAAAGGCTGGTTTACAGACTCCGTGCTGGAGACTTACTCACTGGAGCGCCGAGCAGTAGCGGAGCAATTGATCGCGCTCGACAAAACCGTGTCCACGCTGATTTCCGGCAGGTTGCCGCCCGGCTACAGCGGCGACGCCCATAGGGTCCTTGGAGACGTCTTGGAATCTTCTGCACAGTTCACCATTGGCTTGGGCGTACACTACGAGGCCAACACTATCAATAAAAACTCCTCAGTCTCGGCCGTCGAGCCGGGATGGCGAGGGCCCGATGTCCTCGTTCATCGACCCGGCTCCAAGATACCCATACGCTTACATCAAGTCACAAAGAACTACGGCAAGTTCTGGATTGTAGTCTTCGCTGGCTCACCCTTCCGTACGCGGTCCAAGTTGAGGGCCTTGCGCGAGTATCTGGATGGCCCACAGAGCTTCACAGCGTGTTTGACGGAGGCATTCTTTTTTATCACTGTCATCGCTGGCCCCGGACTGCAGGCCGACGAGGTTCTTGGCGTAGAGCGCTTCGGGGATGCTTTCTACGACGTGGACGAGTCTGCACACGTACGGTACGGCATTGCAGCAGATGAGGGTGCTGTGCTTATCCTGCGGCCGGATGGCATTTTGGGATTCGCAGCTGGCTTGCACGAGGGTGCTAAGCTGGCGGAATACCTGGATGCCTTCATAACACGGAAATCTTAAAAGTCGGAGGAGCTTGATATGCCGGAGGCCGGACTAAGATTTGATTTGATGGAGGAGGCGCGTTGCTCATATTGGGTTTTGTGTAAGACACGGGATAGCTTGTAATGAGGTTGCATCAATCGCGGCTTTAAATTCTACCTAAATGTTCTTTTGCGTGTGATTTATGCTAGTTTTGGCGTGTCCTGCGGTCCTGTAGTCACCTGAGTCCATGCACTTGCGCTGTGGGCCATTCAGCTCCGGGAGATATGTATGTAGGTGATACTACCCCGCTTTGTAGCAGCATTCCGAGGAATGTAGATACGCGATTTTGTCCCGAAGCTTCATGAAAGATGCTATTTCTATGGTTATTTAGGGAACAAGGTCACGTCTATCGGGAGACGTTAGCTCCTTTGAAGGCTCAAAATCGTGTAGCTTACTTTTGTGAAGTTACGAGCTCACCCAGCAAGGTAGGTGAGTGTATTTATCTGAAATAGCAGATGAGGTACATAGATAGTGGCCCGCGCATAGTTCTCGTGTGCTGGCTTACTCCCCTAACCAAGCTGCAGCTAAAGCCATGTTTGACCCAGATGAGGAATCCTTTCAAAAAAAAGCCCCCGCTGGACAAGGTCAACAGCACGCGGAACCTTTGCACCAAATTTGGCTAGGTTGTAGAAAGAACGGGAAGGGCCACATGTGTTGGAATACTTGGGCCTACATGTACATAGTAGCGCCAAGGCTTTAGTTCTAGAACCTAACCTGTCTAGGAGCTAGCGTAGCGTTGTCACGCGATAGAAGAGTTCACCTACCAACCGTACACAACTACCAACCGTTCAGCCCTATAGGGCTGGATCTAAAGCTGGCGAAACGGGCCCCAAAGATGCCCTAAAACTTAGACTCCCGGGGACCATCTTGGGGAGCATTCCGAGAGAATTCTAGGGGCTCTTTTAGGGCCGGCTTCAGCAGCTTTAGGTGCACCCCTATAGGGCTGAACGGTTGGTAGGTGTGTACGGTTGGTAGGTGAACTCTTCTAGGGGTAGTATTCAATAACGGTCTGCGGGCGCGCAAGTCTTGGCGTAGAGATTTGCGGGCCCGCAGACCGGTATTGAATACTACCCCTATAGTACACAATATTGTTGCAGCTTAACCTCAGAGTATGGATCTTGTGGCGGGTGTTCGCAAGGAGGGAAGTCGGTATATCATTCTACTCCGGCTTGCATTCTAGCTGCTGACTTTATATTCTAGCGGCGGTCGCGGTGACTTCAAGGTGCCTTTCCCCAGCTCGCCTAGGTAGATTATATCAGCTAATCAGACCTAGTGGGAAGATGTCCGCGACTCACAACACCGAGAGAACTATCTGGGCCATTCTCTCATGGCTCCTGTTGGTCGGTGGCAAAAGAACAAAGACCTTTCCTGGTATGCCAAAAGTGATACCTCACCCGCCGCTCTTACAGCTGCCGAACAACGGAAAGAAGAAATCCGGAAAATCAAGGAAGCCGAAGAGAGTGCGCTGAGTGAGGCGCTGGGTTATGGACCTACGATACGTAATAACGCGAATGAGACGCCTATTGGGCAAAAAGAGGTGGAACGGGCAATCAAGGAGACTGCAGAGGGTGATGATGAAGATGCGCCGAAGGGTGTGGGCTTTGGTGGTTTCGATAGTGGGGTGGTGGGGAAAGAGGAGAGCGAAGTACTAGGTGGAGTCGGTCTGGATACAATTCGGAAACCTCTCACAGAGAAGCGAAGAGACGGCGACAGGATCAAAGAGAAGCGAAGGCGCAGTCGAAGTCGAGACAGTAGTAGAGAGAGAAGGCATCGGAGGCATACACATGGCGAGGAACGGCCGCGTCGGAGGCACAGATCGAGGGATAGGTCTCGTTACCGGTCGAGGGATCGGTCAGGCGATAGGCATCTGCATCGAAGGGACCGGCCGAGAAGCTACGACCGGAGAAGGGAGGATGAGAGGTTGCCACGACGACATAGGGAACGAACTTTCTCTCCAAGTCCACACAGACGGAGAAGATACTCCAGAGATAGGGATTACGACCTCAGAAGATGAAATATGGGATCGAGTTGACCATGATCAGACTGCAAGCTCCGTCTAAAGGATATCACTGAGTTATCAGCTCTGTTTTTCACGTCCTACCTTCGGAGCTTGCCGGATTCCAAAGAAGCCGCTGCCTTGTCGCTCACGACCCCAGACCTGTAGGATGGACTGGGAGTGAATGCTCTCCACTACGGTGTTCGAAAGTCGATTACTGATCTGCACCCTAAGAGCTACTACTACAGCCTTGACGAAAACGATACGATATGTCGTATTACATGAAAAGATCAATTCATGCAACTCTTGAATCATGGCTATGTGTTCCTTCGAAGATTTCGGGCCTCTTAATCTGACCTAGACTGTCTACATGGTGCCATTAGAAGGCGGATGGACCAGAAAAGATGTCCCTACACACATCGGAGCTTCCTCCCCCAACGACAAAGTCACCTTATCCTCCGTTTCTGCCATGGTTTGAGCATGTGCTTCTCTAGGCTTGTGCGTATACCAACTACTGCCCGCGTTGACTGCACCCATACTCTTGGCTCACGGTATAAGTATTACGTGGATGGAGTGTAAACGTGGATGTTTGAGCAAGGTTGCCGAGTAACTTGGACATATTTGATATAGTTATGAAGGATATCAGTACTCAGGGTGTTGAATGCCCTTTATTATCTGATGACATGACGAAAGAAAAGACACTGCATGCAGTTTCTCCTGGGGAGTGGTCTATCGTGTTGAATGCTGACTCCATACCGCAGCCAGCTCTTCAGATCAATCCCGGTCAACGTGTCAGTGACCTGCGCAATGTCAGTTTCTCTTTGCCAATTCGAATGGAGTCAGACTATCAGCCGGTGGCTCACATACCCTGCTCTGCACGAAGTGCTGCGATGTCATCGTCTCGCCTCTTCGTGAATTCCGCAATGTCCTTCTTGAGAAGAGATTTTGCCGAGTACATCACTCCACGTCTTGTTGAGTTTGGTTCGGCTTTCATATCTGCGTCGTATGAATTGATTTGCCTCATAACAGCTGCGATACAGCCATTGCAGTTACGCTCGACATCTGCCACCGCACGATGGAAGCAGTCGTTACAACGAGCAGGGATGCGAACTTTCACCTTGCTGAGAGTTGTAACGTGACCAAAACAAGCATCTTTGCTATGTGAGTAATCTCTGCATTTTCGCACAGCTTCAAACCAGTGCAGGTGGCCGCACGCAGCGTGGTCGTGGCGGTGGCCTTGGCACATAGTGGCTCGTGGTGCTCGAAGTGGATCTTGGGCGTTCTTTTTCTTTTCGTATTTGATGTGTGTTGGGTGACGGATTTTGGAGAAGGAGAAGATGATAACGCTTTTGTACCGTAGCCGAGTATCAACACTTCTGTTGTCAAAGGTGGATGTTGAAGACTCAATAGTCTTTGTCCCTTCAATACCTCTTGTAGTGGCAATGCTTCTTGTACGCCCCCTGCTTTGTTTCACAACACTACCTGTTATTCTCAGCTGATTGTGCATGAATGGCTCGCTTTCATGACTACGACAAGGACCTTGTGTCTCCCACAAGGCCATTGTCTAATCTCTTCTTTTACCCATCGGTACTTTGGGATCTAGAATTACCCGTCCTTGATACTTATTGTGTTAACATCTGCCCTCTCCTAAAGCACTGGCAAAGTGTTCTGTCGAGCGACATTAAATACAACACACTTTTACTCTTTGTCGTTGCAGATATTTAACAGACGCAGACGTAACTCTTTTGAAGTTACACATCGCTATGAATCGTCACGTCAAGATTGTGGTGCACGCAACCGAGACCCTGGACCTCGCACGACCAGATAGTCCTACGATTCCCGGGTTTCCCGCTCTGCCTAAGGTTAGAAATCATCATCGCACCCGCCACCCAAACCTCGCATGCCAAAACAGATCGACGAGAGCTATAGACGGAAAGGGTAACAATGCAAAGAGAGCAACAGCACCTCGGTGTAAGTATGAACCTGTCACCCGCGCCACAGCGCTTGGTTCACACCCTCCAACAGATGAAGAGCGTGCATGGTCAAACAAGCTTTGGGAGCAAAGTCGATTGCGAAAGGAGCAGGCGGAGGCTCAAGCTGCTCGGGAACTGATGAGAAAAGATGCTTTGAAGAAACAGAAAGAGGTGGACCTGCTGTTGTTCGGAAAAGTGGCCAAGAGGGGGATTTCGCATGAGACAAAGACGCATTTGTTGTCCAAAGGTCTGATGATGCGTGGGATTGCAAGCTTGAAGGTCTTTTTTTCTTGAGAGTATTCTTGCATCACCAGCGTTCGTCGTTTGCAACTTGACTGGTTATTGTTACGCATTTTTTGGGGGCTTTGAAACGTGGCAGATGTTCGTTGCATAGCATTGAAACAACATGAAGACATCCACAATTGTCCTACATTGGTATCAAGCTCCGATTGGACGAGAAACTGAGTGTACACAATGCGACCACGATAGTTGGAAGTGAGATGCTAATTACGATCGTTCTCTCGTATGTGACAAGCTTGTAGGTCTTTGAGCAAGTGAGCCCCGGAACAAGCTGTCCAACAGTCAAGGAGCCTTTCAAGCCAGTGAGAGGGTTTTCATCTTGTCGTGCTCAGACGTAGAATGTTTTTCCCTCTTGCCGTAGGCGCCTTTGCTGTACAAAAGTAGACGGTTGAGACTGGGAGTCCCCTTAGGTCATTGGTCACCCGGGCCACTAGGGTGCGGTCCAACCTTGAAGGCTTCGGGGTTGAACCCTAGAGTAGGCGCGAAAGCCGCGACGAGGCTTGGCATAGGTGAAGATGTGGGCCCCATCAGGTGAAAACTTGAGTCATTGACACTTCTTAAACGCCACTTGGGGGATCCCCCTCGAAACTTGACTCTTTCTTACATCTTCGCATTCACAGGCTTGCAGTCACTCATGTCTGCGAGCAGAGATACCTCCAGGCACCATGGCCGATGAGCTTGGTGACGGAGAGGGAGATGACGAGAGGGAGCTCGAGCTTTCAACTGTTGCGGCAATCTACCCAGAGCTCACCCGCAATCTCGACCTAGGGCCCTTCTCGGCATCTATAGACATACCTGTTGATCCTGTTAGAGGTCTTCTCATCCACTTTCCTGTGGCAGATGGCGCACCACTGAATAACCCGAACGCTCCAAAATCCACAGATGAAGGCTTCGTCGTACGGTCTAATGGCACAGAGCAATGGTCGGCTGCAGGCCATGGTACTCCGCAAGATACACATCGTCTCTCACACCTGCCTCCTCTAAATCTTCGACTGCTTCTCCCAGACGGATACCCCACGGAACAGCCCCCTGTCCTCTACCTCAACTCGCAGTACTCATGGCTGCCAGAAAAGAAGCTGCAAGATTTACGCTCGGCTGGAGACATGTTATGGAAGGATATGGGAGGAGATCAGGTTGTCTTTGCGTACATCGACTACTTGCGAGAAGCGGCAGAGAATGGATTCGATCTTGGTCTGGCCGAAGAGGTGGTCCTGGATATTCCAGGAGATCTCAAGATAGCTCTTCTCGATTTCGATCTTAGAGCCAGGCGTGAGAACTTTGAAAAGCAGACTTTCGAATGTGGTATTTGCTTGGGTAAGCCACAATCGAGATAATACATATTCTTCCGCTGACATGGTTTCGCAGACTACAAAAAAGGGGCCATGTGCCATCGTCTGGCCCTCTGCTCCCATGTTTTTTGTGTCCAATGCCTTCAAGACTTCTACAATGCTTGCATAACCGAAGGGGATATCGTAAATGTCAAGTGCATGGCCCCCAATTGTGGTTCACACACCAGTGAATTAATGGATGCAGGCTTTACACCCGCCAAAGAAAAAGACAGAACGCTTGAGCCAAGCGAACTGCTGCAGATACCGTTAGAGCAAGAAACGGTCCAGCGATACATCAAATTGAAGCGAAAAAAAAGACTAGAATCAGACCCGAGTACGGTATACTGCCCACGTCAATGGTGTCAAGGCCCCGCTCGCATCCCGAACAAGAAGTTTGTGGAAAAGGAACTTGACTCAGATGTCACTGGTCACCGGGATGCAGAGCCCCAAAGTTATGACCGAAATGCGAATCCCGAGACTTTACCACCACCAGCCGAGCGCCTTGCAATCTGCGAAGACTGTACCTTTGCATTCTGTAAAGTCTGCAAGGCAAGTTGGCATGGCGAGTACTTCGTATGCTTCCCACGCAGTCAGTTCGAGCTCACCGCGGAAGAGAAAGCTTCAGAAGACTACATGTTATTACATACGCAACCCTGTCCCACTTGCAACGCGCGGGCTCAGAAAACGCATGGTTGTAACCACATGATTTGTTTCAAATGCAATACCCATTTTTGCTATCTGTGTGGCGCCTATCTGGAGAAGGGTAACCCATACCAGCATTACAATACCGCGAAAAGTGGATGTTATATGCGGCTTTGGGAGCTCGAGGGTGGAGATGATGGCGAGATTGGCCATGGCTTTGGCGGTGCCGGTGGAGGCTTGCCCATGGATTTCGAAGATGGTGATGATGACGATGACGATGATGATAGTGATGTTAGTGATGACGACCGGCCCGAAGCACCAATCCAAGTTCGAATTCCGCAAGGTCCTGCCCGAATGCCACCAATTAGGCCGCAAGCTCCTGCGCAGCATGGCCATGGAGTCATCGTCCGACGTCAAAATGATAATGGGGCGCCAGGACTCCAACGAGCCCTGCAGATGATTCAAGACGACGAAGAAGATGATTGGGATAGTGACGAGATGGAGGACGATCTAGGCATAGGACAAGATTGGGACTGAGCTATGTCTGGACAGGCATGCGCTAATATCATGCTTGCCTGAATATGAATAGCATTTTGCTGTTTGACCATCCCACTGATTGTATATAGGGCTTATTTGTACATATCGCTGCATAGCAAAGGGGTTTTGGAGACCAGGTACAATATGAAGAGCTCCAGATCATATTCACCGAAACTGAACATGGCTCGTCCCCACGCGCAGGTTTGCTTATGCCCAGCAAAGAGTCTCGAAAAAGCAGTGCTTCGTATCCCATTGCTAATTTGCTCAGTGGGTCTATGATGGGCAGCATCCTTCTGCTAAAAATTTCCAGCGATCTCCTGTGCTTCTACTAGGCCTCAGCGTCAGCCTGCGCCATCCTCCCGCATGCCTCCGTGGTGCATACAACACTCGTGCGATGCAAATAATTGGGGCCACATGATGTCCATCAGAATGTGCATTCTCAATAACAGCGGGATGTTGGTCCTCTGTTGGTCTGTATTTGTTCTACCTCACTGAGGGCTGCGTTAATTGTTGTCGCATTGAAATGGGGAAGATACTTGACGAAGAACATGGAAGAACCCGGTATATACTGCGAACTTCGTAGTGGGGAGATTTGCGGCAAGCGGTGAGTCTACAAGGAAATAAGATAGACAGGCAGATGATGCACTAAATGATTCAACGAGGGCCGAGGCAATCACGATTTTGGAGTTCAACCCAACTTGAACTCTATGTTGCTACAGGTGATTTTGTCTGACCACATTACGTCAAGATATCCTTAAGATCATTGCTGCTGAGCATTCCCTGCGGAAGCCCAGTCCTTATAGATACACACAACTGAGCGCTCAAGTATGACTTGGTTGCCCAATCTCTGCCCGATTGTCAGAACAATTCAACAATTCTGAGCCCCTCACTCGCCGCTGCGAAGACTAGATACATATTCCATGCCCGCTGATCCACGTGCTCCGTCGTCTCCATGAACTGCATTCAAAAGTCACGATTCACCGGCGTTCGCGAAGCTCCGGATACAGCTGTGTTCTCGAAACCTTTGTCGAACCCAGCCTCAGTGTTGTGCTGCCCCTGTGATCTGAACACATCGTATGGTTGGTAACCTTCCTCAAGCGGCCCATAATGTTTTCTCTTACTGCCGCAACATCTCTTGAAGATGAAGTATTTT
Source organism: Cladonia metacorallifera KoLRI002260 (assembly GCA_000482085.2). Classification (NCBI taxonomy): domain Eukaryota; kingdom Fungi; phylum Ascomycota; class Lecanoromycetes; order Lecanorales; family Cladoniaceae; genus Cladonia; species Cladonia metacorallifera. Next base: position 1,689,823 of record KI911116.1, on the reverse strand, counting down.
GATTCGGGCCTAAGAAGTCCAAGATACATGACTAGGAAAAATAAGGAACCAAAAAGTGCGACAGCGACGATACCTCCAAAAACTATGCCCGCTATGGCTGCTTTCCCTAGATGGCCTGAGGAACCGTTAGGGTCTGAGGGATTTGGGTCGGCGTCAATTGCATTCGTAACGGATCGTGTAGTCACTAGCGACGCAACTTCTAATAGCAGCGGAGGCATGGTATGTGTGTTATTGTCGGAGAGTGATATTGGGTGAGGTATTTCTGTCACAGTTCTTGGTGAAGTAGGAAATTTTCTTGTGGCTTGTCCAGGAAAATATTTGATAGAAATCCTTAGGTAGTCAACTTCGCGAGATGTAAACTAGCAGCTGGGGAACGCCATTTATGTGTTTGGGGGGAACTGCTATTAGTGGTAGGTCTATTGTGGGCAGGCAGATGACTGCAGTCGGCGCTAAAGGCAGGGCTGAAGACACCACCAGTTTCGAAAGTTTATCTAGCCCGAAACAATTCGAAACACTCGATTCAGGTTGCAGCTGATCCACCTTTATGTTCGTAAAGGGTACTTCAATACGAAACTAAGGGTCAGTGATATGATAATGTGACCGATGACCGGAAACGGGCGCCTAGTCGTTCACACAAGCTCAGAACGGGGCGAACCCACCAATGCAGCTCTCTGCCACGCAATCATCAAACAGATATGCACCCTCTCAACACTAACTAAAGATATCGCCAGCATGCACGATCATCGATGTCGTCGGGTCGAACATGATTGCGAGGTAAGTGGCTCTACGGGCTCTAGTGTCTACACAATATAGACACACGATACTCAATATCCATTTGAGAAGTATCGATATCAGGGCGTTCATTCCTTTCGACTCTACATTCCAGGCCTAGAAGCCCGTTATCAGCAACCGTGTCCGCTGGGAGCGCAAGGACGATTCATGCTTCCACCGTCGCCGCCACCACCGCCGCACTCTCAACACTATCTAAAATTTATTGCGAGATATGCGAGATAGGCGAGAATGAAGACGAAGAGACTAGAACACATGACGAAACTGGCCGCTTGAAGTTTAGGATAATTCTCAGGTTTGGGCGCGGGTTCGCTGCACATGTTGCGCAGTGCTAACATTGTTCTCGGTTTTTGGGTTTGAAAGAGCAATGTGAAGAACCCAAAGGCCTTATGTACGCAGGTAAGCGCCTACAGATCACGAAACATTCCAAGTCAGATATCAAAAGAAAGTAAGTGTGGAGGTCATATTGCTTCAATTGAACGTGGAAAGGTTTAAGCAGACACTACGGACTAAGTTCGAACATCTCGCTTATCAACATTCTTAACAACATACAGTCTCTTATGGTTGAAGCACTGCAGCTTCCATAGCTCCCAACAAAAAGCTGAGTAGGGATACATGCTAATTGAATCCCCCTCAGTAAGTTGAGCAAATGTTCGTTCCATCCGCTGGGTCAAGTTCCTACCGTGCCACCCACACTATTAATCTGCCCATACCCGATGATTTCCGGCAATCTCGCTGTCCCCAATGTCCCAAGGAGCTGAAAGTCAGCTTCATTAAAGCCATACTCAGATCCCCACAGTTTTATCATCGCTACAAGGTAGAGTCCACAAACACTATGCACAATGCGATTGTTATAGGTACTGATGGAAAGATGCACATTGTCGGACATCCATGCTCTCTGCCCAACAGGTTGGTCTCTGGATGGATATGTTGCTGCCATTTCTTGCATTATATCATACTGGGCGTCATAGAGGAGATCTAGTACCTCGAAGTAGGCAACGGCTTCCTTGAATCTCGTGAATTTAATAGAGTACGGTGTACCTCCTATATTCATGAGCCAGGGCAATGGTGGCGGGTTTTGGAAGCTGGAGTTCTCATTGGTCCTTGATATTGAAAACAAGCGGAGATACTCACCTCGTTGGAGCAGTTGACAATAGCAATGTCGTCTGATTGGCTACAGTGGAAAGGTTCGCCTGAGCTTGAAGCGCAATGGGTTGATCCGCAGACGAATTTGTCAAGGTATTTTCATTGCTATAAATCTCCATTGGAGGTGTTAATGCCCAGCTGATTGCTGACAACTGAATTAAGACTGCAAGCCAAAGAAGGCCACGGGCTGTAGTGGCTGTGCTTGACATGATTGAAAGAAGGCTGCGGGGGAAAGTTGGCCACAAGAGTACAACATAGCGGAAAGGAAGGTCTTAGATGGTTGAAGAAGCGACAGCACCATTTTAAGCATCGCGCGCTTCAAATCGCGGCGATATGCGCCATCAAGTCTTAGACAATAAAGTCTTAGACATTTCAGCCTAAAGCGCATGCGCAACGTCGCGTACATCAGACTTGGAAGATCCATCCTAGATTTACAATTCAAGTTCTCGTAGAACATTGGACATAACATCATTTATCGCAAATGACACACAGCTTGACAAAAGAAAAGAAAACAAAATAGAGCTTCAAAGTGGCCGTCGATTGAACCCAAGAACAAGAATTCTAAATATCGTCATACAATGTCGCGGCCCCCACCGGAAATGTCATTAAAACTTGCCAGACATCTAACATAAGATGCCCTAGCCCAGTCCAAGCCCAACATGATCTAAAATTAGCAATCACTGTTATAGACAAAAGAAACTCAAACCTAGCAGATATTCCACATGACGTCTTGTTCTGAAATGTTCGCCCCAACAGCCATAGTATCCAAGCTGCATGGCCGCCATGGAAGAGATCTCACTAAGCAATACTATCATCGCCCGGGGTAGCCTTCATTGAGGTCCACAGACGTCCACTCATTTCCCTCCCCAAGACTCTTCCGGGTAGAGGGGTCCATCATCTTTAGGAACACCATAGCGATCCCCGGAATAGCCTCTCTCGGTGAGATTAACAGAGCTCACGTCTTTTTCCTCCCCAGTGATAGGTCCGCTCTCCCTGTCAAAGCTCTCTTTGTCTTCCTCGGTCGATTTCTGTCCACTGAATTCAGTGAGGCTTTGACCGCTATCCGTTGTAACACCATATTTGAAGTTGTTGCTTTCATTTTCCTCTCCGACTATCGTTCGAGCGTCCTCGTCAAAGCTCTGGTCGTAATCCTTAGGGACTTGTGGTCCATTGTCTTGAATAACGCCTTCGTCTTGACCAGTATTCTCAGGTCGGCAGCTTTCGCGATAGGGAGGCAGTTCCTGGCGGTCACGGGCATGAACTTGATGGCGTTCTTCAAGAAGGCGGATGATTTCACATAGGAAACAGATTCCACTGAAACTACCAAGAATTATTGCTGCGTCAGCCCCACTAAACGACATCTTGAGAGGATATTTCTATGGTCCTTTGGGGGAATTTAATGGCTGATATGGTAGGTGTGGGTGGATCTGTGATTTGATGAGCTGGTGGGTAGGTATGTTGGTGAGCTTCTTAGCTGCTAAGCGAGCGAGGTGGCAAGATGGCTGGCTCACGAATTGGTGAGGTAAGTGATAAACTTGCAATAGTAACAAGAGTGATGAATTTTGTTCAAGAGGTGAGGTATCATTAAGTCTCTAATAATCTGTAGTTTTTAAAGCTAGATCTACAGGCAGCACGCTTTTAAGCGATCAGCTAAGCGCTGGAAACAGTACCATGTTATTCGAAACATCTCTGTTAGCCATACTAAAACACGAGCTACCAAAGATAGCTATAAATCTGTTTTTGAGGGAGAAAATAGAATCTCGCTTCTAGGCTAAATACACCCAATTTACCGAGCATGTACAAAACGTGTTTTGGTTTAGTGAAGTGAAACATCAATGAAAAATGCCGCTAGGTCACCAAGAATGTCGAAACTACGTCCTGGTGGAGTGAAACGTATTATGACACAATTTGGAATTTCGAAACTGTATCTTGATGAAGTCAAATGAATTACGAAAAATTGTCGCTGAATCTACCAGACCCTATTAAAACTTGCTAGATATCGAAATCAATAGAAGATGCTCTAGCTCAGCCCAAACTCAACATTATCGTAAAACCACAATTAATGGCATGAACAAAAGTACTGAAAACTTGCAAACACTCAACACAGGACGTTTTGTCCTGAATGATTCGCCCCAATAGCCATATATGCAAGCTGCATGGACTCAGGAGAGGAGATTCGCCGAGCATCTCCCTACTGTAGCCCAGAGTAGCACGTATCAAGATCAACAAAGCTCATATCAAGTTCCCTCTCAAAAGTCTTTCGGCGGTCCTCGTCAAGACTATCTGTGTCTTCCTCAAGAGAGTGCCGTCCATCATAGCTTTGACATTCTGGGTTCAGGAAGGGGATTGCGTTCCATAGAATTGGCTTCCTCGTGGAGATCGATAGAGCTTTTGCTGTTTCCTTCTCCGACAATCATACGAACGTCTTCATTAAGGGTATCTTTGTCTTCCTCGATACTGTGCTGGCCATCGTATGTAAGAAGGGGATTATGTTCCTCGGAATTGGATTTCCCGATGAACTCGACCGAGCTCTTGCCATTTTTCTCTCCGACAATGGTGCGAGTATCTTCGTCAAAGCTCGGCTTAGCTTCTTCCTCAATGATGTTTGGTTCATTATTCCCAACAGGAGCTCGTTGATTTCTCTGGGCAATGCAATATTCGCAATCGTAGCTTCGAGTATAGTGTGCCTTGACAGTATCATAGAGTTTCTTGACAACTTTTATGATGAAGATGATGATTCCGTAGAGACTGCCTATCAATATACCCATTGCACCGAGTCCGAGTGCTAGGACGGCGACGAAGACACCGATGTTACCAACTCCTAACATTGCATGCCAGGCTAGCTCTAGAAAGAAGCCGATGAGAGCGTCGATATCTAGCATCTTGTGAGGTTGGTCAAGTGGTAGTCTCATGGAGGAAATCGGAGGATAATTTGGCGGAGCTTGGGAAATTGGTGAGTCGGTGAGCTGATGAGATCATAGGATGATGGCCTTGTACGCTTATCGATGGGTGAAGTGGCAAGCTGGCGAATTGATGAGCCGTTAACACGGATGGTATTGGAGCTGGAAGAAGAACGGAACTACTGACCTTTATTAATGAGAAAATGTGTTGTGTAGGCTATGACGACTTGTAGTTTTGAACAGAGGTCAACAGGCAGCAACTTTTCAAGCTGTTAGCTAAGCGCTGGTAAAAAATACTGCGCCTACTCAAAACGCGTTCGTTAGGCATACTCAAACACGAGCCACTAAAGATAGGCAAATCTATTATCTTATGATGTATTGGTAGAGAAAAATCTCACTTCTAAGCCAACTACTTCTTATTTACCGAGCATGTAGCAACTATGTCTTAGTGAAGTGAAACGTAGTCCGACAAAACACCGCTGGGTCTTAACCAAGTGCTTCTGACCCGCCCAGAATGTCGAAACTACATCCTAGTGGGGTGAAACGTATTATGACAAGATTTTACCAGTCATGGGTCAATGACTTTCTATTAACCAGACAGTTCGAAACTATTATCTAGAAGTGTAATGTACAATAACAGATTATTACCAGATCTCCGAAGATCAAACCCAGCCCAAACTTAATCCCATCAAAGATAGCATTCACTAGACATTCAGAAAAGTACCCGAACTTCGCAACCATTTCACATACATGTCTTATTCCAAATGTCGCATCTCCGATCCGGCGTTATTATCCACAGGCTTCTCAAACTCTCAACAGGTTCCGGTAGATCCCTCAGATTTGCGAGGGCCATCAACAGGCTGCTGGCGCTCTAACAACTCGTGACCATTATCACCGGACTGTCTGGACTTGTGCATTCGCTTTTTGAATGCAAGGCAGAGAACCGCTACCATGAACAAGAGGAAGCAAAACCCAATAATCGCGATAACAACGAGAATAACCTGACCCCCGGAGCTTAACAAATACGGTTTGTGGGGATGCCCCTGCTCTTTGCCGATGGTCGAATTTAGGCTGTCATTAGATGTTGACATCTTGTGACAATGGTTGTGCGTTGTCTGGGACGCACAAATGGAAGATGGCTACGTCCTGAGCTGCTAGCTTGTGGAGCCGGTTGCTTAGTGAGCAGGTGCGCTGGTAAGTCAGTGGGCTGATGGGCTTGTCAGATGGTGAGATGGTAAGGTAAGTGGATGAGCCGACCCGGTGGTGAGCGGGAAAGCTTGCGAGCCGATGGAAATGGGTGATGTGTGAAGTTGATGATGAATGGAAGGCGTGCGTTGTGGTGACAAGATCAAGTGGTGAAGTGGGAATAAAAGACTGCGACCGCAGGTCCTTAGGCAGCAACCCATTTATGCAATTGGATGACTACCAGGCAACACCACAGCGCACAAGTAGGAAGTATTTGGCAGGGATGTCACACATCAAGAATAGGTATAGGGACTGATTCATGGTGTATTGTACGGGTATGAAGATTCTATTCTGGCCAACTTCTTTCTATTAACTGAGCATGTTGAAACTGTGTGGTGATGAAATGAAACGCGGGGCTATTTCCCGCCGACTGATCATACCACGTCTCTGGCACGCTCCCTTATCGTAATTCATAGCAAATGTGACCTAATCCCAAGCATGTGATCCTCGATTAAAGCGCTTACTCCGCTTGATCTTCCCATGGTGGCCCTGAATTAGTGGAGAGATCTTGCGCGTGCAATTTGAAAGCGGTACTAGAAACCCGGGTACTCTGAGCGCCCCCCGCAACAACACTTTAAGAACATGTAGAGACCCATGATGGTACCAAGAACGATCGCGGCGATGTCTCCGGGCCCGAGCCCGTGCGGTTTCACGCAGTTGCATTGCTCTGCAAGGGTGGTGACGTTCATGGCTGCCGAGGAGATGCTGAATGCTGACATTTGGATGATGGAGGAGGAGAAAGTAGACGGTTGGAATGATGGATACGTGTATCGAGGTTATGCGGCGCCGTTATGTTAGAGTCCGTCCAAGAGTAGAGTAGGTTGACGAGGAGGTGTTATGAGCTTCGTGCAGCAATCTTCGACACTGAGCGAGACTTGATGTACTTAAAGCAGCAGAACAAAGGTGCTGAGAGCTGCCTGGTCAGCCCGAGTCAGTGCCCATTACTTGGTAGCGAATAAAGCTGAGGCGATGTAACCCAAGACGTGAGAAGCAGGCGCAGTCCCTTGTACTATAATTGCGAGGAGTCCCGCGTGGATGGGTGGCATTCCTATCCGATCCAGCATGGCGTGACCAATGAATCTGCCTCTCAATGGACTACTGTCAAACGGCCTTTTCGGAACCTAAACCGCTCCTAAAATCGCTCATGAGAGCCAATACATGGCTTCACAAGCTGCAGAGCTGGGCTTAGACGCTTCAGCAGGCACCAGGGATTCCACTTTGTAGATCTTCCGAGATGCTCCGGTTTTTCAGTGGGACAACATCACACAACACCTACGGCCGTACTCCAAATTCCCGTTCGAGAAAGCCCCGGGTGCAGCATACGTAAGCTTGTAGGCCTTGGCCGTGTTTGAGATGACTAGGCCCCCGTTTGCGTTGAATAACCTGATCGCGAGCAAGTTCTTCATAGAACTCCCTCTCATCATAGCTGATAGCTGTAGAGCTTTTTCCACAGCCCGCCAATCTTGATTTTAGTCTATGGTCAATAACTCTACTAGGTAGCTGCTCCTAAGCAATTTCCCTCAAGTGATTGATCCGAAAAGGCAATCTTCGATTCCAAGTGCGGGATATAGTATAATATAGAAGGTTTAGGGTTTGGTGTTTAAGGTCACCCCTAAATTTGCGATATCATACCACTCTGTCTACTAGTGCTTGTTCGCCTGCCTTTGGGGAGAATAGTCCTAGATTTATCGAAGAATAATGTCTTCTAGTAATATCTCGTCGTCCGCTATTACCTCCCCAAACATAAATCCATGTATAAAGCAGTGTCCGATAATGGTGTGCGCATCCCCGTCAGCGGTTCGTCGCAGTACAAACGGTAACCTAGCGCCTGCGAACACGCAGATCACGTCGCCTTGTTGCGCTTCAATTGGTACCCATCCTATCTGGCCCCCTTCCGTTACGCAAAATTTCCGAACCCGAGTCCAAATGTCCAGGTTATGGAGAAATGACGCTTGTACTGGGTTCGCCGAATCGTGCTGGCGATGCTGCTTGGCATACTCCATGAGCTGGCTTTGGAATCTCAATGCCTCATTCCTTCTTACGTTGGTTAAAGTACATGCTATAGTCTCCCAAAATTGTTTTCTACCGCACGTGGCCGTAGTCATCGACCAGCAGGTCGCAAGGAAGAACTGCTCAATCGTCATGGACGGCCTACTCGTATCTTCATTATCGAGACATTCGAATACCCATCCCAATGCGATGTGGAAGTACCAGTCGCCGAACTTCTCGCATGTCGACCTTTCGGGGTGATAAGTGGTGTTGTAGTCTTGTTTAAGTGCTTCAGAATGTCTGTCGACAAATGATTTTAACGTGGAAATGTTTTTGCCTCTGGCGCTGAGGAAAGGAGATTCGTTAACTGATTGTGAGAGATATATCGATGGAGGGTTAGATCCTCCTGCTTTGTAGCTTCTAACTCGCTCGAATTCTTGAATACAGGGCGCTGTTGCAACTCTGTTGCTCCAATCTGGCACCCAAGAAGGGAGGTGATCGGCTATTTTAGAACACTCCAACGCGGGACAACAGGCGGAAAAGAGCCGGAAAGGGTCTGAGGACGTTAAGATGTGCGTGGCCACGCTAATGTATATTTCCTGTGGCGACAGGTGATAGCCCAACTTAGACGCCCAGGTGGGTTCGGTTCGACAAATGCCTAGCACGCCTATTACTTTGTCGCGGGAGTCGAAGGCATCACGATCCCGGGCATTGCGCAGAGTATCAAGGAGGTCAATTTCTGATGAATGTTCATGGAGCTCCCTTCGCAGGGCTGCAACCTTTAAAGACTGTAAATATCCTCCTTCCAAGCCTATCATTTGGGCTTCAAGCTCAGTGGAATGTATAAAGTCGACGATTTCAAAGAAACAATGTGCATTGAAGGAGAATTTGCCAGATATTATTAGTGCCTGGCGCGGTAGTACAATCTCTTCTAAAGTCCATACCCGCTCAAACCAAGGCCGGGCGAATAGACATGATAATGCATTCCATTCTCCAGGAGTCGTCGAGTATTTAGCGAGTATTTTGCCTGGCACTAAAACTTTGGCATCCCGATCAGAGGGGTGGCTTTCAAGATAGTTGTAAATGATGTCCAGGAGCTTGAATGCTAATACATCGAGCTCTGTGTGAGGGCCAAGCCAGGCAAAACAATTCTCAGATTGCTGGTAAATGCGTCGCATAAGTTGTATCTGTTGTCTTTTTTCGGGCTTATCCTTTTGGTTGATACATAAAGCGTCTACCCAGATTCGCAGTGTGATGTCTGGTTTTCGCAATCGGAGGAGCGCATCGTAAAGATTCCTTGTTATGATCATACTACATCCATCGCAAGATATCATACGGGTATCGGTAATGTTTCCCCAGCAATACGATAGAGCATTGAACTGCGGATGAGAATCCAAATCTATATCCTCGAGCGAACAGCGTAAAAGCTCCCCGCCGTGTCCAGGCTCCAGAAGCAGGATTCGAATGTATGACTTAGGCCTCATAGGTCGATAGTTGTACTCGGCAAGATTATCAGCATGGCACGAGTATGCGATTGGATCCTCCCGAGCGGCGGCTTTTGAGCGTTTGTCTTGATATTGTTGAGAGGCAGCTACACCCTTACTGTAGGCAGCAGAATAGCCTTTAGCCGCGTATTCTAGTCCTATCCAAGCCCAATTCACGAGACCATAAGCAAAGTCGGCCATGATGTAGACTATATGATTGTAAACTAGGTATCTTAATCCAACTTGCTGCGACGCTCTTGTAGCAGCACCCTTGGACCGCTATGCTGTTTAGGTCTCAAGTAGGTCTCAAGTTGGAAGGAGCTACAAAGCTTCAGTTTGGCCCCACTGGGAGATTACTTTCGCCATAGAGCAAGATTAGTGATTAGGGGCCTTGAGGAAGCAGAGAGGCTGAACCAAAATCATAATTTGCAGTAGTTGTCGGGCTGGCGTGCACAGCTGTAGAAGTCTAGGCCTCTTCTTCGCCGGGAGAAACCAGTAGCAGAGGTAGACAAGGGGTCATAGTGAGACAGCGGAAGAGACCAACGAGGAAAACCCTCATTGATAGAAGCTTTCAGCTTGGTTGTGAGTTCAGCAGCCTCGCCTTTGGCATGGTTTCCGATGGCTGGGTGCGGAATTTAGGCACCCATGCATTACCGCCTGAAGTTGATCAATAGACAGAGTAAGAAAGCTAGTCAAAAGCAGTGTAAAATCTTTCATCGGAAGACGAGTACGAAAAGGCTTGAGTAGAGGATTCGGAAAAATTGATATTCCGGAGCTATTTTTAGTCCACGAAAGGGTACCTACGGAAAAAGTCTTGACCTGCGCTAGTATAGGACGCCACACAGCGCTATGATCCTACCCCATAAGCCAACCCCTAGCCCCCAAACTCGGCTGCTAACAGAGCGGGTAGCCCCTAAAGGCACCTCTAAGCAGCCCAAGAAACGATGCTGTAAGGGCAAGCTCTGTGGCATAGTATTACGGACGGCGCTCTACATACTATGCCACGGGATCAAGACTTATCTTGTCACTCTCCGTAGACGGTAGATGATCCCCTAAGCAGTAACGAGCTATATGACATCCTCCGCCTCCACATCTACTGCCACATGCTCCACTTCCACATCACATCTAGAACAATCGCTGGTGCAGTTACTTACTCAAGTGACTATATGGAGAATGACAATAAAAGTCCTGATTTACGCCAAGCCAGTATCGGAAAACCCTAACCCTAACATACTACTGATACCCTGGAAGTTACTCGGGACTTAGGGGGCTTAGGGGACCAGTGATTCGAAATTTTAGCGGCCATTTATAAGGGGTTTAGACCCTAAGGGCTGTCTTTATTAGGCTCAAGACACACTATTGTCTAAGCGCAAGCGGCAGTTATCTAAGGCCCCCTAAAAGGGGGCCTTCTGTATGGCTGACTTTTGGCATGATAACAGGGTTTTTGGTGTCATTCTCCGTATACGGTGTCAGCTTATCTGGGTATACAGCGATTTTCGCCAAGAATTTGAGGACGGTGCATTAGAAGCAAGGTATCGAGCAGATATTCCGAGCTTCAATCTCAGGTTTGGCACACTGAGTACAAGAGAAAGGATGATAATACCCTAACCTTTGGGGCATATTTTGGGGGGATTTTCTTGGAGGCACCAGGAGCTTTTCCTGGTGGCAAGAAGATCCTATGATGTATAAAACTAAATTATTGAAATACTAAATAAGTTCCGATAAAGTAGTTTTCGTTGTAGAAGTTGTCTAGATAGTGCCGGCAAATGTCAATACATACCTGGGCTTTATACTCGAAGAGAAGAAAGCGGAAAGGGGGTTGTGTATGTGTCGCAATGCTAGGACTCTATTCTATGGATGAACGGTGCATTGCCTGACTTCCTAAGGTCTATGGAAGATGCTCTCTATATACATGAGGCCATGAAGCGCAATGGCCATTGGATTAGGGGCAGAATGCGCTAGAATGGTTGCAATGGACTAGACAGGGAAAAATTGAAGGAACTAGCTAAGCGAGCGATGGACTGGGAGTAGCAATATTGCAACAGTATGACTGTGTATGAACCAGATTGAGAGGTGTTGACCGTCACAGAAGGCGAGTAGTCTAGAAGGGGGTGGTGGACGACGGTCTGAGGTGGAAATTCCGGGGAAGGTGTTATGGATGTTTTATCGAACGTTGTCAGTGTTTTGGATAATGCTCTATGAGGGAAGAGGGAGGAAAGCTTGTCAAGATAGTGTTGGTTGGATTTATCAATTGGACTTTGAGAAATCGACGGGACATTTTCTTTATCTAGAGACTCCCCGATTTTGCATGTTGCACCTTTTACGTTGTTGCGGGAAAGGGTAGTATGACCCAAATACCTAATACCATGCATTCTTTCCTAAAGACTACTTGATTGGTGTGTATAAGGTAAATCGAACAATGCTAAGACATGCAGGCGGTTGTTGAAAAGATAATACCAGGACACCATTGTCTCGCCAATTTCTCTCCTTTCTATTTATTAATGATAGTCCGACACCCCTAAATAGTCTTTCCACCTTCCATAATTATCTCACTGTCTCGAGCCCTAGTTAGACCATGGCCGTCTCCTAGGACGTAGGCTCACGGATGAGCTGCAGAGTTGAACAATTAGTAGGCGTTTCATTACCTGCCGGCATATAGAACAATCGATAAACGCCTGCAGGAGGGGTCTCCAGATTCGGAGGCTCAGGTGGGTTTTGAAGGCAAGCTAAAATACGATGCTAGATCAGTCTTCCAGAACCTCGCTACGAAGATCGAAAGTGTGATGGAAAACTTACAGTACCAATCCCCAGCGACCCCGTTCCACGTGAGGATATCGCCAACGTCATCGGAAACGAATTGGAACCCAAAGGTTGTCTCCTGGTCCGGCACAAATTGCACAGAATCATAGGCGGCTGGAGCGTTTGTAGAACCAGCGCCTATGGCGATGTATGCAGGGGCGAACCCCTCAATGCTGGACGTTTCGAGAGTTTGGTTGCCAGTAGGGCCCGTGAGGACGCTCACGAGGGCCGGGTTGCCCTCTGTTGGCTGGGCGAGGGTGGCGTAGAAGAATCCGCCAGGATGGTAACTGAAGGCGGTAAGAGATAGACCGTTCAAGGCATTGTTGGTGGGTTCGATGACATGCGATACGAGCTCGAAAGGTGCACTGTCCTGAGCAGTGGCATTTGCAAGGAGGGCAAGGAATGCCACGGAGGGTGTGAGACCGGATGGTAGATACATTGTCAATGGCTGATTGTTAGAAGTTTGTAGAATGTCAAGGAACTGAGATGATAACACTTATAAGAATGTGGATGTTTTCGGTAAACAAGAGAGAGCGAGGGGGTTTATATATGTGATGAAATAAGCACTGGATGTCTGGCGGATTTCATTAAATGACGTTAGTAGGTCATATGAGAGAACAAAGAACTAGAGAATGGAACGTAAGGTAATAGAAACCTCCCTACTTGATGGCCTCGTATGTCATGTGGAGAGTCGTCATATTAATAATAGAAAGGGACATAGCGTCAATCAATGACAGCTCGCTAGCCAGCACTGGTCGCGGGAAGACACCTGGACAATGCATGAAGGCGTTCGTATAAGATATCTCTACGCCGTTCCGATTGGTGCAAATCGGCCACATGCAGCTAGAACGGCATCCCACAAGCTAGCTCATCGGGATGAATCAAGTAAGCTTGGACGTCCCTTGAGGTGTTCCATAAGTAGAATCGCACCCTCATTATTGGGATCCCTCTATGGTCCGTTCGCATAGAAGTCCATGCAAGTGTTACCCACCAAGAATAATCGAGTCGCGAATACTTCCCCTTAGGGCATCCCATTCAGCTTACCGTTCGGAAGCAATTGCAAGCCATGTCAGAGTTACATACCATGATGTGGAGAATGTGTCTCACACTTGGAGATGCCTCGTGGTTAGGCAACCATTCGTGCATTTCCCAAGGTCATCAGTGTCTTTCCGCAATGATCTCCAATCAGATTCCGCCACCAAAAAGACCTTAAAGGCCCCTGGGCTTATTCTTAGACCCACAGGGAACCGGTACTGCGTGGTAGCAACACGTATTCTCCCGCATGGACTATGACGCCACCTGAAAATGACTGTATTGGACTCTATACGACAAGGCTGTATGATAAGATTTGAATTATGAGAGTCGTCAGGATAGAGCCGTCGTGCTGTTGGCGACGGGGTCGGCGAGGCTCAGCATTGACAGGAGAGGGTGGAGAACGGGAAACGGCAAACGCCTCGTGCGAGGTATGACTTAGCTTTATGACCTGGGAAATGACTTCCACTGCCGCTTGGACTCGTGAGATCGAAGATGAGATGAAATGAAATGAAGATTTGAATGTCAGCTATTAGCCGTGCTCTCCATACTCAAGGCCGCCATGGTTGGTAGCCTGGTGAGTGTCTCAGTCTCATCAGCTACCCCTCCCCACTGGACTGAAATAGTATGGCTTATTGGAGTAGTCCTTGCGAATCTTTAGACACTTAGATATCTTGTCTTGAGACCTGATAGCGGTGAGACCATTTGCGGGGTCTCGAGTTCTCATTGTATCATGTGACATTTGTGACGCTTAAGTCTAGTAGGCTATGCATCACTGGAGTGCACAGTAAGCTTACGTTGTACCTCGCATTTATAATCCGGTTTGCTGAAGTCACTCACTCACTCAGCTGATCATGAACATTTGCTATCTCCCGCAGCAGGTAGGTATTCAGGGCTGATAGAATGTGGCCACTGCATTCCGGAGCCATTTGCACAAACCCTACTGGATTCCGGTCATGAGCATTGTCACCTTGTTCCGCGTTTTACGCTGTTTGCAGATACTACCACAGATTTAGTGAGCGGATAAGACACAGATGATGGATAGGAGCTGAGGACCGTTATTAGTATACTTCAAACGGTTCTGAATATCATTATTCTGGGTGTCCGTATTTCTCTAGATAGAATTGAAGTGCTGATAGGCAATGAAGAAGAGAAGCCATGGAAGATAATTACCCAGAAAAGGATCCATCCAAGCGAATGACCAGTCGGAAATATTCCGCGATTTTTCGGATAGGACACATAATTTTTTGTTTCGAGTCCCTTGAACCCCAGAGCTCTACCTTAATTATATATGGGTGAATAGTGATTGAGTCCTGGAGAGAACGATGCTAGTAGGTGACCCATATCCATCCTTTCTTAGTGGCCCTCAATAACATTAGGACAGAAGCGGACGCGGCCTGTACTTCTTCGATGCCGGGTGTTGAGGCCATTATCTCCCCGAGCTCTGCCCCAAATCAGGCCTCTAGCTTATTGTACTTCCACACCGCGCAAGCATGCGGACGTCTTCCCTTCTCAAATCGAAGATCCTTCCTCTGCCGCCATCCTCTCCTCTCTACGATCTCCGTCCAAGGTCCCGCAGACCCTCACTGAGAAGATTGTCCAGCGGTACTCCCTGGGTCTCGCCGAGGATCAATATGTCCAGGCTGGCGACTATGTTACCTTGTCGCCTCACCATTGCATGACACATGATAATTCGTGGCCTACAGCACTCAAGTTCATGTCCATTGGGGCGTCTAAGATGCATGATCCAAGACAGATCGTCATGACCCTGGATCATGATGTGCAAAATACGAGCGAATCAAACCTGAAGAAATATAGACAAATTGAAGAATTCGCAAGGAAGCACTCTGTAGACTTCTACCCCGCTGGCAGGGGAATAGGTCATCAGATCATGGTCGAGGAAGGATATGCTTTTCCAGGCACTATGACGGTTGCTTCCGATTCTCATTCGAACATGTATGGAGGAGTTGGCTGCTTAGGGACGCCAATGGTACGCACTGATGCGGCATGTATTTGGGCAACGGGAAAGACGTGGTGGCAGATCCCACCTATCGTAAAGGTCACATTTACCGGGGCTTTACCTTTAGGAGTTACTGGTAAAGACGTTATTGTGGCTTTAAGTGGACTTTTCAACAAAGATGAAGTGCTCAACCATGCAATAGAATTTACTGGGTCGGCGGAGGCTATGCGGAGTCTGTCCGTTGATGCTAGACTGACTATAGCCAATATGACCACCGAGTGGGGTGCTTTGACTGGGTTATTTCCCATCGATAGAGTTTTAGAACAATGGCTGAGGTACAAAGCTACCGAAGCGGCCCTTTATCAAGATGGAGGTCTAAGCGACACCCTTACATATACGAGGTTCTCCCACCAGCGGTTAGACGAGCTATTCGCCAATCGATTATCCGCAGATAAAAACGCTCAATATGCGAAGAGCTTGCACCTAGATCTCTCCTCTTTGTCTCCCTACGTCTCGGGACCCAATTCGGTGAAAGTTGCAACGCCTTTGGACACGCTAGCGTCGCAGAACATACCCATCGATAAGGCTTACCTCGTTTCTTGCACGAATTCTAGGGCTTCTGATTTAGCGGCAGCAGCAAAAGTCTTCAAGGATGCTACCAAAAATAATGGAGGGAATGCAGTTCAAATCGCCAAGGGTGTCAAATTCTACATTGCAGCCGCTTCGTTACCCGAGCAGAGAGCTTCAGAAGCTGCTGGTGATTGGCAAGCCATGTTGAGTGCTGGCGCTATCGCCCTGCCAGCTGGCTGTGGGCCTTGCATTGGGCTTGGTACGGGACTCCTCGAAGATGGCGAGGTTGGCATTTCGGCAAGCAACCGCAATTTCAAGGGCAGAATGGGATCCCAAAAAGCGAAGGCTTATCTAGCCAGTCCTGAAGTCGTTGCTGCGAGTGCTTTGCATGGCAAAATCACTGGTCCGGGATGGTATCAGCGGCCCGATGGTTGGTCTGGCGTCAATATGGGTGAGGGTATAATCACAGCAGAAGAAGCTTTGCAAAATATCATCAACCAATTGGACGGCAAGATAGAGGAAGTAGAGAAAGGAATACCGCAAAAAGAAAAAAATCCAGTGAAAGAGCCTTCAATCAAGGTTCTTCCTGGATTTCCTGAAGAAGTGAAGGGCGAGATTGTCTTCCTGGACGCAGACAACATTAGGTTCGTTATATTAGAGTTACCCGCCTCGTGCTGAAGGGAGGAAAGCTGACTATTATCTCAGCACCGATGGTATATACCCTGGTAAGTATACCTACCAGGACGACGTGACAGCCGAGAAGATGGCAAAGGTCTGCATGGAGAACTATGACTCTGCATTCCAGTCTGTCGCACGAAGTGGCGATGTCATTGTAGCAGGCTTCAATTTTGGATGTGGATCTTCTCGGGAGCAAGCTGCAACCTCGATTCTAGCGAAGAAGATTCCACTCGTCATCGCTGGAAGTCTAGGAAATACCTTTAGCAGGAATGCGATAAACAATGCCCTTCCTCTTCTAGAGGTACCGCGTCTGGTGCAAAGGCTAAGAGAGACATTCTCAAGCACTCAGGTGCCGGCATCTCAGCAGAGTGTGAAAGAACCGTCTCTAAATCGTAAGTCTTTAGACTCACCGCCTCCCGCGGCCCAGGCTATGCCAGAACAAGAAAAGAAGCCGACGCGAAGGACGGGCTGGACACTCACGTGGGATGTAAAAAGGAGCAAAGTCATCGTACAGGAGGGTGAAGGAGGCTCTACCTGGAGCCAAAGTGTCGTGGCGTAAGTACTCCCTTTCTCGAAAGGTCCAGTGAGACTCGGTAGAAGAGTCTACGGAGCAACTTGTTTTCAAAAACTGTCCCTATATAACACCTGGCAATCTATGCGAAGAAAGCTGACCGTCCCCCCTTAGATTGCCTCCAAATATTCAAGCCATAATTGCCAAAGGAGGACTGGAGAACTGGGTAAAGAAAGAAATCGAGGCAGAGGATTAAGAAAGTCGATGAACCAGAACAAGTCAATCAAGCCGTTGAAAACCATTCACATCATGGCCAAGCGGCTGGATACCTGACATGCGACCCGAAGTCTTTGAGTAACCTTCAAGGCCTCGGGCGAGCTGCAGTGTCCCGCAGCTATGAGGAACATGCTTCGGTTACAGAAGAAACAGACCCTCCAACGCGCCGATGCTCTTCCGTCTTAACGAAAAGCAGACATGCGTGCAGCGTTGAAGTATGGAGTTTGCGGAGTCTTAGGTGGGAGAAAGCCTACTATGTAAGAAGGAAAGAGCAGAAATGTCTATCGTTGTACCTCTCGCCTAGGTGTTAGTAGAGAGTGGGCTTTGTTGAAGCAGCTGGCTCTTTAGATTTCAGCGCTTCGGGACGTATCGCGAAGCAATCGATTTTGTAGTAGATCATTCAAAACCTATTATCAACCCAGTTCTTCATAATCACAATTGGCAGCATAATCCCCCCACCCCTCACCAGTAAGATAATACGCTTTAAAGGGACAAAGGGGAGCTATAAAGTATCCAGCTCACTCTCCGCTATACCCACTCATGCACTATCAGGCGATCCAGCCTCTTCACTCATCCATGAGTCTAAGCCCTGCCAGCGAAGCCACCACCGTTTCATCCAAACCAGGTAACTTCCTCAAGCCCTTTGAACGAATGCTCCGGATCGAAGCCACACCATTAGATCGTGGTCTCACCAAGCTCGTCGGCTGCGATGCCTCTTTATACCTATCAGACCAACATCCTTTTCGCCGAGGATGGTAAAGTTGGGCGAGGCACCGAAAGTGGAGGCGTCACGAAGACAAGTTTAGCTTTTGGGTTCGCGGCTTTTTTCTCGACCCGCTGGGCCCTAGCCAGTGCTACGTGGCGAAGAATGGATACATCTTTGACGTGGCCTAGTAGCTGCCATGCTCTTTCTGCCTTGAGGTTTTCTATGGAAAGATCAGCGCCGGCATCAAGCAACCAGCGAATCAGTTGATACCCCCACCCAGCATTCTTGTCCACAAGGTCATTACGTCTGGCAAGGATATGGAGTGGCGTGTCACCAGCCACATTTCGAACGTTTATAGAACGATCAGCGCCGGCATCAAGTAACAAGCGAATCAGTTGGGTTTCCTGCTCGACCTCTTTATCCACATAGTGACGCTCAGCGAATATGTGAAGTAGCGTATGACCGGCCACGGTTTTTTTGTTAAGCCAGGCTCCATACTGGATTAAGGAATTGAAGACGGGCAGGTCTTTCTGTATCCAAAAAGACCCTCCGATTAGGGCTGCTGTGAGTAGAATATGAAGTGGGGTGTGTCCAACTTTGTTTTGTGCGTTAACATTGACCCCATGCTCGAGTAAAGGCTGGATAGCGGCTTCATATATCGGGCGTTTTGTGACCAGAATATGAAGTGGGGTGTCTCCATCCCCATCTTGTGCGTCGACGTTGACCCCATGCTGAAGTAAAAGCTGGATGATGAGTAGGGATTCGCACGAATCACTCCATTCACACCATGCCGTGACCAAAATGTGAAATGGCGTGTTCCCAACCTTATCTTGTGCGTTCGTGTCCGCTCCATGCGCAAGGAGCGCTCGAACGTTGTTAACATTGTGATGCTCGCAGGACAAATGCAAAGGGGTCCTGTCCGTGCGAGTACGAGCATTGATATCTGCCCCTCGGCTAACAAGGAGGCCAATCAGGTTAGAAACATCGGAAATTGGGACTTTCGTTGATAGCATTGCATGAAGCGGCTGTTCTTGTTGAGCATCTACAGAATTGGCCGAAGCCCCACCGTCAAGCAACAGCTGGGTAACTTTGTAATCCCCATTTTTACAAGCTTGATGAATCGGCGGCGTACCGCACCATTCTTCTGCGCAATTGGCGCCCTCCACTAATAAGAGTTTTGTCATAGAAACATCGTGTTTGCATATAGCAAGGTGGAGTGGGGGCATTCTCAAAGAATAGCGAGGATTGACTTGGGCACCCTCGTTGATTAAGGTTTTTACCTCTTTAAGGTCTCCATTATCTATGGCTTCGGATAGAGAATCGTTTGGCTCGTTATCAGCTTGAGTGAACTGCCTAGGAGTGGGGCTGGTTGCAACTGATATATCAGGTTGCCCTTCTACTGGATATATCGGTTCGATAGATGAATCCTTTGTCTCATATTGTGGACCCGGACCGATGCCTGGGCTGTCTTGCCAAAAGTGTGGAACAGAGCCTTCACTCCTCACTGGCAGAGATATTTCCCGGTTCCGAGGCCAAGGCTGCGAAACGTCTACAGACGTACCTATCGGGGTAATCGTTCCCGTTGACGATAAAAATGAACCCCCATCGTCAGAAGCTTCGGGATTAGCTGTTGGAACTCTCCTCTCTTCCCTTTTCTTGCCCCAATGGAGTTTGGCCAAAGAATTTATCATGGGGTTTCGGTAGTTCCGCTTGTAGACTCTCGTGGTAAAAAGCTCGTCCTCAAAACTGAGTGGACAATATACTAGTTCCTGGCTCTCTATAGATAAAATGCTGTCCCGGGAGCGAGTCGACACAGACATGTGTGAGGACATCCTCGACGGGACTATAGAAAACGCACTCTCATCTGATGCACGGAAGGCCTTCTCCTTCAATTTCAGAACCTTAGTCTGCTCTTTCGATGTGGAAAGTTGGGACACCTGTAGCAGTAGGGTCATAGCGTGGACTTGTCCCCTCACCCGGTGCTGATGATCCAAAAATGCACGTTCGTTCCAGGCCATCTTACTGCGCAGTACGAAGTTGACGTTATCAGTCTGATGTTTATAGTCGGTAAGGTCTTGCTCTAGCGCCGATAAGACGAGTGTGCCACACTCTAGCGATCTTTCCAAGCGTACTACAAGTTGCGAATCCGTAACAGCTTCTGCATGGTTCTCTGACCATTCTTTGATCCGGCTCCAGGCGTATTGGATGGTCTCAACTTCTTGAACTAGGGATAGGATCGCAATCTCTGCGTGTTTGAATTTTGCTATCATATCGCTTAGAGTCTTTGCTACTGAGCCACACTGCAAGACCAAGCCGATAGATCCCTCAACAAGCGAGATCACTGCTATTGGATCAGCCATTGTTGGCAGTGTCTGCGTACGACCAAAGAAATTGGGCTATGGGCACCGTCGAGTCAATTCTCGGCAGCGGCTAAGGCGGTCAGATGTTGTCTTTGAGCTCAATTCCTCTGAAACGCGACACTGAGTATGGCTTCTACCTGCGCTGACATAATGTAGAAGAGCAGTAGACTAGTTTCAAACTATGGCAAGACTTCAAAGACGTAACAGGCTACAGTTTTCTGGATTATATGACTTGATGGAAATGATGGAATAAGAAAGAATTTGGAAACGTGATTAAGGCTGCGCACTTTTGGATCGAGAGAACACCCCACTAACCTGCATCAGTAGCCCCTGCGCCTCCCAATCATCATCGCGCCATTTCAAGGAGAGCATAGCCGAGTAGAGTTACTAATGACGGGTAGTCAATGATTGGTAGATACTGGATCTTCTGTGCTTCCTCTTGGTGAGATCTATGGCATTTTATTCTTCTTCGCGTTGAATGCTTATGTATTTGATAGTCTCGCAAATCACCTTCGTGCCTTTGTAGTATAGAATGTAGCCGAAGAGGCGTGATCAAGATAGCACGGGTCTGCATCGCGGTGTGAATCGATAGGCTGGCTGCAAAGTGGCTGAATAGGGCGTTTCCAATCCAGCAATAATTTTTCAATTATACACGGACTGGCCGTTTGAGGATGGACAAGCATGTCTCTGGATTGCAGATTAATGTTTCCATAGATTATTGCCTTTATCGATGACAATTGCGAAGCCTGTTGGCAATTGACCCACTACATTATAGACCATCGCGAATCAGCAAACAATAGCGGAGCAGTAGTTGATGGTAAGTTGTCAGCGGGTACTCTGTAGTGGTGGTGAGAACAGCCCTGAAAAGAGTTGACCCCTAATCTGATGGCCGCTAGGGCTAAAGCTTAGAGGACGGGAAGAGCGCCCGAAACGGTCCCCAAGGTCGGCTAGGCGATGAAATTAGTCCCCGGCTCTCTTCCGGGCTCTAGGCCCAAGACAGCTTATTCTTTAATAATTCTAGGCATTAATGCTCATCCGGTGAGACTAGGAGCTGAAAAATGAAGCCGCAAAATATAGAAATGTATGTTTTTCTATTAGTTAGCTAAAAACCTTAGCTATAAGCCTCTACCCTAATACAGCGCTACTAATATGTTAGAACCTAACATGTGTGATGTGGTGTACGCTCTGCAGGCATATATTATAGAATGGACTTGGCATTAAGTTACGTGGAGGTTTAAACGGTTTAAAGTTTAAAATATTTAAATTACTAGTTTAAATAGTTTATTAAATAATTTATTTAAACTATAAGAAGTTTAAATAGTTTATAGATTAAATCTATTAAACTAGATAGTCTTAGTAGACTTTCCTTATATCTATATAATTAAGGCTTTTACTTATAGTTTAGATCTTTTTATATTTAATTTTATAGTTAAACTAATAGTTACTCCTAGCCTTTAAAGACTTAATCTTATATTATTAAGTAATATAGAGTTATACTTAACTTATCTTATTCTTCTTTACTCTTTAATTACTTATTTTTAGAATACCTATAATATTAGTTTATAATACTTTAAATACCCTTAATATAAGTATATTAAATTAAAGGAGTATAACTTAACTTATTTTAAGTAAGACTACTTAGTCTAGATATTATAATAGTATTAATAATAGAGCTAAGAGAAGTATTAAGATTACCTAACTAAATCTTTACTATAGAGAAAAAAAGAAGCTTAAAAAATAGTTAATATNACCAAAGAAATTGGGCTATGGGCACCGTCGAGTCAATTCTCGGCAGCGGCTAAGGCGGTCAGATGTTGTCTTTGAGCTCAATTCCTCTGAAACGCGACACTGAGTATGGCTTCTACCTGCGCTGACATAATGTAGAAGAGCAGTAGACTAGTTTCAAACTATGGCAAGACTTCAAAGACGTAACAGGCTACAGTTTTCTGGATTATATGACTTGATGGAAATGATGGAATAAGAAAGAATTTGGAAACGTGATTAAGGCTGCGCACTTTTGGATCGAGAGAACACCCCACTAACCTGCATCAGTAGCCCCTGCGCCTCCCAATCATCATCGCGCCATTTCAAGGAGAGCATAGCCGAGTAGAGTTACTAATGACGGGTAGTCAATGATTGGTAGATACTGGATCTTCTGTGCTTCCTCTTGGTGAGATCTATGGCATTTTATTCTTCTTCGCGTTGAATGCTTATGTATTTGATAGTCTCGCAAATCACCTTCGTGCCTTTGTAGTATAGAATGTAGCCGAAGAGGCGTGATCAAGATAGCACGGGTCTGCATCGCGGTGTGAATCGATAGGCTGGCTGCAAAGTGGCTGAATAGGGCGTTTCCAATCCAGCAATAATTTTTCAATTATACACGGACTGGCCGTTTGAGGATGGACAAGCATGTCTCTGGATTGCAGATTAATGTTTCCATAGATTATTGCCTTTATCGATGACAATTGCGAAGCCTGTTGGCAATTGACCCACTACATTATAGACCATCGCGAATCAGCAAACAATAGCGGAGCAGTAGTTGATGGTAAGTTGTCAGCGGGTACTCTGTAGTGGTGGTGAGAACAGCCCTGAAAAGAGTTGACCCCTAATCTGATGGCCGCTAGGGCTAAAGCTTAGAGGACGGGAAGAGCGCCCGAAACGGTCCCCAAGGTCGGCTAGGCGATGAAATTAGTCCCCGGCTCTCTTCCGGGCTCTAGGCCCAAGACAGCTTATTCTTTAATAATTCTAGGCATTAATGCTCATCCGGTGAGACTAGGAGCTGAAAAATGAAGCCGCAAAATATAGAAATGTATGTTTTTCTATTAGTTAGCTAAAAACCTTAGCTATAAGCCTCTACCCTAATACAGCGCTACTAATATGTTAGAACCTAACATGTGTGATGTGGTGTACGCTCTGCAGGCATATATTATAGAATGGACTTGGCATTAAGTTACGTGGAGGTTTAAACGGTTTAAAGTTTAAAATATTTAAATTACTAGTTTAAATAGTTTATTAAATAATTTATTTAAACTATAAGAAGTTTAAATAGTTTATAGATTAAATCTATTAAACTAGATAGTCTTAGTAGACTTTCCTTATATCTATATAATTAAGGCTTTTACTTATAGTTTAGATCTTTTTATATTTAATTTTATAGTTAAACTAATAGTTACTCCTAGCCTTTAAAGACTTAATCTTATATTATTAAGTAATATAGAGTTATACTTAACTTATCTTATTCTTCTTTACTCTTTAATTACTTATTTTTAGAATACCTATAATATTAGTTTATAATACTTTAAATACCCTTAATATAAGTATATTAAATTAAAGGAGTATAACTTAACTTATTTTAAGTAAGACTACTTAGTCTAGATATTATAATAGTATTAATAATAGAGCTAAGAGAAGTATTAAGATTACCTAACTAAATCTTTACTATAGAGAAAAAAAGAAGCTTAAAAAATAGTTAATATAAGTTTAACTCTACCTTTACTTTTATAATAATATATAGTAGTTACTATTACCTTTATATATAAAGATATATAGAAATAAGTATAATCTTACCTATAAAGATACTTAGATAACCTATTAAATATACTAGAAATAGTAAAATAGATAAAGAGATTCACTTACTTTAAAACTAAACTTTATAAGGTATTTATACTATCTAATAAAATAAATTAAGTAGTATAAGTTATCTAATATATTAAGTAAAAGAGATCTATAGTAGAGTATATAATATAGTTCTAATAATATATAGTTAAGACTAAATAAGATAACAACATACTTATAATAATATATAGAAGAAGGTTAAAAAAAAATATTAAGGATAAGCTAATAAGGATTAGAGTAAGCTTAGATATACTTAATAAATTCTAAAAGAAAGCTATCTAGATTAATAATAATCTCTTTAAAAGAGCTATAGAGAAAAGATATAATAGAGGAGTTTTTAAAGCTAGTATAATATAATACTAGTATAGGTAAGGCTTTAGCTTTAATTATAGTAAATAATCTATTAACCTATATAGGCTAATACTAATAGAACTTAATATAATAAAAAAGGGACGCGTATATAGAAAGCTAATAAAAAGGGTAAATAAGAAAGTACTAAAGTACTATAGCTATAGTAAACTAAGCTACTTTACTAGAGACTATAGGTTAAAAAACATAGTGTCTAGACCATAGATTAATATAATATAAGCTATTATTGCGAAGGATAAAGCTAAGAAAATAAGTAAACTATTACTAAAGTAGAATAATCTAGAACTTAGTATAATACTAGTAAACTAGGGGATTTATAATAATAAGGAAGTAATTACTCAACGTATTAAAGAACTAGAGATAGTAGATAATAAAGCTTAGAATAATCTAATAATTATATCTAACTAATAAGAATATTACCTTTAAGGGTTTTTTTATAAGATATAGGATAATATACTCCTATTAAAGATAATAGGACTTAAAAACCTAAAGTAATATAATAGGTACTATAATAAGTTCTAAGAAATAAGAAATAAACAGCTTAAACTAGACTAAGATAGAAAGGCTTAAAGAATATAAGAGTAGGATTAAGAAGATAACTCTAATTAAGAGTAAGTAAATTAAGAAGAGGGATAGAAACCTAAATTATCTATAAATTAAGAAAAAGAATAATAGAAATAATAAGAATAAGACTTCTTAATTAAAAGATCTTAAGACTATTAGTATAACTTTTATTACTAATAATATAATAAGGTATACTAAAGTAAATATATAGATATATACTACTTAAGGCATTATAATATAAGATAAGAGGCTGAAGGAATTATATATATACCTTAATGCTACTTATATGCCTACTACTATTATAACTTAGATATATATATATAGTACCTAATATAAAAATAGGAAGTAGTAATATTCTTAAGGTAGCCTAAAAAATAGTATATAGTACTAAAGAGGGAGCTAAGAGATAATTATTAAAAGGAAGAGTATAATTATACTTTTTAGAAAGTATATCTACTTCCAAACTATTATATATATATAGATAAAAAAATTAAAGCTAGATTCTATCCTATAGGATATTTCAACCCTAAGATAGAAGAAATAAGAAAAGATTATTCCTTTATAATAGAGGTAGTTATAAGGAAATAAATACTATAACCTTTATAAAAGAGCTAAACTTAGTAGAGTATAGCTAACTTATAAAAAAACTAGTTAAAATTAATAGCTAAGGGGCTATTATAATAATAAACTTAGGGGTAATAGAAAACTTTATATTAGAAATATTAGTATATATCTAGAACCTACTAATAGTAAGTAAGAAGGAACCCTATAGACTTTAGATAGCTAATAAGTTAGAAGCTCTATTAAGAAATATTAATAAGGAAATAATCTTATTAGATATAGCTTTTTAATAATACTATAAGGAAGTTACCTTTAATATAGTTTAGATAGCTAATTACTACATTATATTAGGTATACCTTAGTTAAAGAAGTAGAACTTAATAATTAATTAAAAAATAGGAATATTTATATTATAAAAGCCTAGTAATATTACTAGCTCTAGATATATATATTAATAATAGATAATAGTATATAAGAAGTTAAGTAGAAGAACTATTATAAAGTATAATACTATAACTTTAAATAAAGATAGCCTTAAGAGAGGATCTAACTCTATAGATATAATAAAAGGTTAGTTAGTTAAGTAACATAAAAGAAAAAAAAGAAAGAATATATCTTTTAATATCTTTAAAAAGTATCTTAAGTATATATAGCTCTTTTAAAAAAAAGTAAATATAAAGGTACTACCTAAATACTAGCCTTAGAATTATAAGATTAAACTTAAACTAAGTAAGGAACTAATATTTAGACCTATATATATATTATTAGAAAAGGAACTCTAAGTACTTTATAAGTATATTATAAAGAACTTAAAAAAGAGATTTATTTAGGAATCTAAATTACTAGTAGGCTACCTAATACTCTTTATACTAAAGAAGGATAGGAGCTTATAGCTATATATTAACTATTAGAAGCTAAATAATATTATAATCAAAAATAGGTACTTACTACTAAATATTAGTAAACTTTAGGACTAACTTAAGAAGGTAAAAATCTTTATAAAGCTAGACCTTAGGGGGGCTTATAATTTAATTTATATAAAGAAAGGCGAGGAATAGAAGATAGTATTTAGAACTTAATATAGATATTATAAGTACTTAGTAATACTATTTAGTCTTACTAATATACTAGTAACTTATTAAGCATTAATTAATAATATATTAAGGTACTATCTAGATAAGATAATAGTAGCTTACCTTAATAATATTCTAATATTCTTAGAAGATAAGGGAGAATATATCTAATATATATAAGAGGTACTTAATTATTTAGGATAGAATAGACTACTCCTTAAACTAGAAAAATATAAATTCTATAAAATAAAAGTTAACTTCCTAGGATATAATATTAGCATATAAGGTATTTAGATAAGCTAAGATAAAATTAAAGATATATAGGAATAGCTAATACCTATAATAATTAAAGAGATATAAGTATTCTTAAGATTCCTAAACTTTAATAAGTAGTTTATTAAGGAATTCTTAAAAAAAGCTCTACCTCTTATAAGACTTATAGCTAAGGACATAAAATTTAAATAAAGGAAATAATAAGATAATATAATAAAATAACTAAAGGATATATATATAAACTTACTAATATTATATATATTCTAGGTTAATTAACTAATAAAGATTAAAATAAATATATTAAATCTAGCTATAAGAGTATGCCTATATTAATAGAAGGATAGTAAATAGTACTTAGTTATATATTATTCAAGAAAAATAATAGTACTAGAGCAGAACTATAATATCTATAATAAGGAGTTACTCACGGTAGTAGAAGTACTTAAGTATTAGAGAGTTTATACTAAAAGCTATTTAGAACTTAATATCTTTACTAATTATAAAAACCTCTTAAATTTTATAATAATAAAGGCACTTAACTAAAGATAAGTTAGATAGGCAGAACTTTTAGGGTAGTATAAGTTTAAAATCTACTATACCCTAAGAAAAGAAAATAGATGGGCCGATGCTTTAAGTAGATAATTAGACTATATAAATATAAAAGACTTAAATAAATAAGCTATCCTATAGCAAGAAAAAGATAGATTATTAGTACTAAACATATAAATACTTACAATAACTATAAGAGTTAAAGGACTAAATATAATTAATAGGCTAATAAAAGCATATAATAAGAATACTAAGGCTAAGGAATTATATAAGGAACAACCTAATGCAATAGTACTAAGCTATTAGGGCAAGATATACATACTAGAGAAATATATTAAGGGGATAATCTAGGATTATTATAATAATCTAACGCATAGGTACTTAGGAGTTACTAGGATAATAAAACTTATTTATAGAAATTATAATATACCATAGCTTTAAATAAAGGTAGAATAATATATTAAGGAGTATATTAAGTATTAATAAAATAAGTTAGCTAAGTATAAGTTATATAAGAAAATATAATTCACACCTATACTAAAGATACCTTAAAATAATATTATAATAAACTTTATTACTAAGTTACTAAAGTCTAAGGATCCTATAATATTAGAGGTATATAATACTATTATAGTTATTATAAATAAACTAATAAAGTATACTATTATAGTACCCTTTAAAGAAAAATATAAAGTAGATTAGTTAGCATTTATATTATTAGATAGGCTTATAAAAGACTATAGCATACCTAAATTAATAATATTAGATAGAGATAAGCTATTTACCTTAAATTATTAGAAAATACTATTAAGAATAATTAGAACTAAGCTTAGGATGTTAACAGCCTATCACCTATAGATAGATAGATAAATAAAAAGGGTGAACTAGATACTAAAAATATACCTTAGACACTATATAAATTAATAATAAAATAATTAGGTATTGCTACTACTTATAGCATAACTAATATATAATAATAAGTTATCTAGGATAACTAAGATAATACTATTCTTTATAAATTATAGGAAAAATATAAACGGCTTTCTATAACTATAGGAGGGACTTAATATAGATAAAGTATTAGTTAAAGCTAAAGAACTTAAGAAAGTCTATAAAAAACTAAAAGAAACTATTAAGAAAATAAATAAGAAAGTTAGGTTGCAAACTAATAAAAATTAAAAAGATAGTCCTTAGCTAAAGAAGGGGGATAAAGTATATCTCTTAACTAAGAATATAAAATTAAAAAGGCCTGATAAGAAGTTAGATTATATAAAAATTAGACTATTTTTAATTATAGAGTAGAGGGGACTAATTAACTATAAACTTAAGCTACTAAAGGATTTAAAATAGTATCTAGTCTTCTATATATTACTCTTAGAGATAGTAGACCTAAGTATACCCTTATAGAAGACCTTTCAATACAAAATTAAAAAAGAAGATAAATAAGAGGTTAAGAGAATTCTAGATTAGTAAGGTTAATAATATCTTATTAAGTAGAAAAATTATAATAATACTAAAAATATATAGGAACTACTTAGGAACCTTAAGAACTATTAGAGCCTCCTATAATAGTTTTAATAGGAATAAGAGAAGATTAATTAAAGCTTAAAGGGATCTTAAGTATCTTAGAACTAAGGTTAAAAAAAAATTACTAATAATACTAGCTACTTTATTAGCCTCTAATTCCTCTATATTCTAAAGTTTATAGTAAACTAATTCCTCCTCCTATTTCTCTAAGTTATTAGCCTTAGTATAAAGCCTTAATTAATAAGTAACTAGCTCTTAGATCTAAGTTACTACTTAATAAGCAGCCTCTAACTTTTTACGTCTCTTCTTATAAATATAGTAAAGCTTAGCTTTAGAAAAAATAAGCTTATAAGATAAACTATTCCTAGAATACTTAATATAGGAATTAGAATTTAAGCTAATCTTATACTCCTTATTATAATAGATATAGCTATTATAATAATATATAATCTTATTAAAATAAGTACTCTCTAGAACGCGCCTATAGTAGAGGGTGGATTTTAAAGGAGGACTAGTAGTATATTATGGCATAAAGGATAAATAGTTATCTTTAGGATAAAGATTCTTAAGGGAGAGGGATAGTATTAGAACTTAATATATATAATATAATATACGCTTTATAGGCATATATTATAGAATAAACTTAATATTAAGTTATATAGAGGTTTAAATAATTTAAGGTTTAAAATATTTAAACTACTAGTTTAAATAGTTTATTAAATAATTTATTTAAACTATAAGAAGTTTAAATAGTTTATAGATTAAATCTATTAAATTAGATAATCTTAATAGACTTTCTTTATATCTATATAGTTAGGGCTTTTACTTATAGTTTAGATCTTTTTATATTTAACTTTATAGTTAAACTAATAGTTACTTCTAGCCTTTAAAGACTTAATCTTATATTACTAAGTAATATAGAGTTATACCTAGCTTACTCTATTCCCCTTTACTCTTTAATTACTCATTTTTAGAATACTTACAATGTTAGTTCATAACATAATAGCTATAATAAAGAGTAGAGGCTTATTGCTAAGATCTCCTCTATCTAAGTAATAAGATACCTAGAGTATAATAGCTAGCTAAGATAGATATATATATAAGTATAAGTAAGTAGAATAAATAAATTATTTTAAAAACTTAAATAATAAAAGTAGTAAGTATAGATAAAAAAATAAAAAAAATTAAAAATTAAAAGTAAGAATAAGTAATAGACTTTATTAATATTATTATATTAATCTTTTTTTTAATTATTATTAATAGTATTATTAATAGTTATTAGTAATACTACTATTAAATATTAACTCTTAACTAAATTAAGCTTATTAATATTTATTTAGTAAAACTAGAAACTAAAAAATAAAGTTATAAAATATAAAAATATATATTTTTCTATTAATTAATTAAAAATCTTAGTTATAAGCTCCTATTTTAATATAGTATTATTAATAGCTAGAATAAAAAATAAAAACTTATTACTAAGACCCTAAGATACCTTAAATAATAATAAGGCCATCCTTAATAAAGCTCTATTAGAAGTAAAAGAAATAATAAGCTTAGTAATTTTATAAATAATAAAAAGTAATTAAAATATATTATAAATAAATTTTAATATAAAGCTTATATATATCTAATTTTTATTAACTTAAGAATATAATTTTATTTTTATTAAGATTTATATTTATTATAGAGCTATCATAGAGCTTAGGGCTAGGGCATAGGGCTAGGGCATATCTAGTGCTACTAAGTAAATAATTAAGTATTATATGTACTATAGCTCTATTATTCTTATTATATTTAATAAATTTATTACTTAATAGTATTACTACCTACTATTTATTCTATTACTAGTAAATACATATTCTATTATATAATAATATAGTAATAATAATTTAATAATTTAAAAATTAAAAGTTATTCTTCCTAGTCTAAATCTACTTATTATTAATATCTTTTTATAGGCCCTAAATCCTAACTCTATTAGGCATTTTGTAATGAACGGGCCCCTAGGGGGCCCCTAGCACCTATTATATAGGGCTAAATAGGATCTTCGGGCACTGAAGCCCCGAAGATCCGACCCAGAGCTTTTGCCCCTAGGGGGCGTTTGGCGCAGTGGTTAGGGCAGCCATCACACATTTAATATATTTAATATAGATAATTTTTTTACTAAGTATATTACCTTTCTTCCTTATATCTAACTTATTTATAATATTATTATTATTAAGATCTAAAGGACTTACTTCCTCTATAGTACTTAATAATAGTAATAGTAACTAAAATATAACCTTACTTACTAAATATTAGTAGATAGCCTTATATAGTTTTTTATCTAAATAATCTATTATACTAGATATATACTTTAATAATATTAACTTTACTAATACTAATCTAACTACCACTCTAGTAAATCTAATAATATAAATTTAATATTTAAATAATTAACTTAATTAGTAATTTTCTTTCTCTTTACTAATCTTATTTATTATTAAGTCTTTACTATTAGCTTAAATACTAGTACTAATAGCTCTAAAAGCTTTATTAATACTATTAGCTCCACTACTACCTACATTAGGATAGAGTCCCTATAAAATAATATTAAGAACTAAAGATATTAGATATTTTAATCTAGATTTTAAAGTGAAATAAGAGTATAGAAATATAACACTTAGTTTAATAGTAAATATAAATAAATATGCTTATTATCTTAATATCTTTATTTTTATTAATTACCTAAATAAACTTAAGTGTAAATATAGCCCTAAATATATATAAGAGATTATTTCTAGTTATTTATAAAGATTCGCGCTTATATAGTAGACTACTAAGATAAATAATTATATTAAAATAGTTTTAAAAGTATTATCTTTTAACTAATAAACTAATACCTTAATTAAGTAGTTCTAAATAAATCTTACTATAACTTTAATAGTATTTATAAGTTTATACTACTTATTATAAGACCTATATAAAGATATATTATCTTAAATATAGATATATAACTAACTAAGCTTAGTATAGTCTATAGAGTTTAGTTCTATATATAATTAACTTATTATAATCTAGAACTAAATAGCTTCTTATTTCTAAGAATAGTTAATATAGCTATNAACTAAAAAATAAAGTTATAAAATATAAAAATATATATTTTTCTATTAATTAATTAAAAATCTTAGTTATAAGCTCCTATTTTAATATAGTATTATTAATAGCTAGAATAAAAAATAAAAACTTATTACTAAGACCCTAAGATACCTTAAATAATAATAAGGCCATCCTTAATAAAGCTCTATTAGAAGTAAAAGAAATAATAAGCTTAGTAATTTTATAAATAATAAAAAGTAATTAAAATATATTATAAATAAATTTTAATATAAAGCTTATATATATCTAATTTTTATTAACTTAAGAATATAATTTTATTTTTATTAAGATTTATATTTATTATAGAGCTATCATAGAGCTTAGGGCTAGGGCATAGGGCTAGGGCATATCTAGTGCTACTAAGTAAATAATTAAGTATTATATGTACTATAGCTCTATTATTCTTATTATATTTAATAAATTTATTACTTAATAGTATTACTACCTACTATTTATTCTATTACTAGTAAATACATATTCTATTATATAATAATATAGTAATAATAATTTAATAATTTAAAAATTAAAAGTTATTCTTCCTAGTCTAAATCTACTTATTATTAATATCTTTTTATAGGCCCTAAATCCTAACTCTATTAGGCATTTTGTAATGAACGGGCCCCTAGGGGGCCCCTAGCACCTATTATATAGGGCTAAATAGGATCTTCGGGCACTGAAGCCCCGAAGATCCGACCCAGAGCTTTTGCCCCTAGGGGGCGTTTGGCGCAGTGGTTAGGGCAGCCATCACACATTTAATATATTTAATATAGATAATTTTTTTACTAAGTATATTACCTTTCTTCCTTATATCTAACTTATTTATAATATTATTATTATTAAGATCTAAAGGACTTACTTCCTCTATAGTACTTAATAATAGTAATAGTAACTAAAATATAACCTTACTTACTAAATATTAGTAGATAGCCTTATATAGTTTTTTATCTAAATAATCTATTATACTAGATATATACTTTAATAATATTAACTTTACTAATACTAATCTAACTACCACTCTAGTAAATCTAATAATATAAATTTAATATTTAAATAATTAACTTAATTAGTAATTTTCTTTCTCTTTACTAATCTTATTTATTATTAAGTCTTTACTATTAGCTTAAATACTAGTACTAATAGCTCTAAAAGCTTTATTAATACTATTAGCTCCACTACTACCTACATTAGGATAGAGTCCCTATAAAATAATATTAAGAACTAAAGATATTAGATATTTTAATCTAGATTTTAAAGTGAAATAAGAGTATAGAAATATAACACTTAGTTTAATAGTAAATATAAATAAATATGCTTATTATCTTAATATCTTTATTTTTATTAATTACCTAAATAAACTTAAGTGTAAATATAGCCCTAAATATATATAAGAGATTATTTCTAGTTATTTATAAAGATTCGCGCTTATATAGTAGACTACTAAGATAAATAATTATATTAAAATAGTTTTAAAAGTATTATCTTTTAACTAATAAACTAATACCTTAATTAAGTAGTTCTAAATAAATCTTACTATAACTTTAATAGTATTTATAAGTTTATACTACTTATTATAAGACCTATATAAAGATATATTATCTTAAATATAGATATATAACTAACTAAGCTTAGTATAGTCTATAGAGTTTAGTTCTATATATAATTAACTTATTATAATCTAGAACTAAATAGCTTCTTATTTCTAAGAATAGTTAATATAGCTATCTATTACTACTAAACTTAATAATTTTCTAATAGATATTAATATAAAAACTGCTGCATAATAGAATTAAGCAAATAAATAGAATAATTAATAGTAATATACTTATATATCCTACTTATAAAATCATGTGTAAAATATATATAAGGATGCTTTAATAGGTTCTATTTAATTATCTATCTAATCTACTTAATTATATACTTAAATAAACTAATTAAAATACTTCTAATTTAACTAATAACTATAGTTATATAAAGGTAAAGAGGATAGAAAGATTAAATAGAACTATTTAATAAATACTATACCTAATAGCACTTATTAGTAGGTAGATAAGAATTTAAATAAATATAAAGATAATAATAATTAAACTATCTATAATTAGTACTATATAAGTAGATACTACTATTTTTATTATTAAATTCCTATAATTTTAAATATATAAAAGCTTATAATATTTTTCATTTTTTAACTTTCTAACTTTTTAACTAATAACTCTTATTAGTTAATATTCTATTTATATTTTTCTAATTAACTATTACTTATTATTAGTAGTACTCTATCCTATAAACTAATACTACTATTTATAAGTAATTTATATAGTTATAGCTATATATATTACTGTCGCAATATTTTAACTTCTAGAGAAGAAAACTTAGTATTTCTAAAACTTTATATTTATATCTATTCTATTAACTATTAACTATTATAGGCTATGAAGCTTCCTATTAGCTAATAGAATACACTAAGGCATATTAGATATTATATATAATATAATTAATATATAGGTAATAAGGGCATCACTTTTCTTTATTTTTTATAAGTAATTATTATAGAGCTATTATAAAGCTTAGGGCTAGAGTATAGATGTCACAGTACTAAGCTTTATATATCTAAATATCCACGATCTCTGCTGAATCAGTAGGGTCGCGTGCCTTTTGCCAAGTAGTCAACTAGGATGCAGGGTCAATTCCGTGACAATAGAGCTAAGATATACCTAGTACTATTAAGTAGATAACTAAGTATTACATGTACTATAGCTCTATTATTCTTATCATATTTAATAAATCTATTGCTTAATAGTATTACTACCTACTATTTATTCTACTACTAGTAGATATATGTCTTATTACATAATAATATTATATATTAAGGTAACTATATTTTTTTAAAAAGAATATCTTAAGTAATTACTTTTATAGCTAAATTTTAATAAAATATTATAAAATAATTAAGTAATTTATTATTTAAAAAACTTTACTTTATTATTAAAAAGTAGGGTAGTTCTAAGGGAGGGAAAATAATAGAGTAAGTTTTATAATAATATAATTAAATAAACCTTATTATTTATACTAATAATAAGAATAGTAATATTCTATTTAAATAAATTAATTTTAAATATTAAAAATAGAAACTTTATATAATCTTTATATAATATAATTAAGAATTTAGTTAAAAATTATTTTAAAAACTTTAAATTATTATAATTTTTAATAAAGTAAGTAAATTTATTAATTTATTAAAAACTTATAAAAATAAGATAAAAGGTTATATATAAATTTACTTTAATATAGATACTTTAATTAATATAAAATAATATTAATAGTAATAGATCTTATATAATTAAATAATATTTTTTAACTTCTAGCTTATTTTTTATTTTATAGATTCTAATAATAATTTATTATAATATAAAATATTAAAAACTTTAAAATTATTATAGCTTATATTAATATAAGTAGAGTATATATTTATAAAATATATTTTAATAATTTTAATCTATAGTTATTAATTATTTAGAGTAGCTATTTAATTAATAAATATAAAAAAAATTATTAACTTAAAATCTTATATTATATAGTAATAAGTATAGGACTTTATTATAATAATATATAATTAGTAAATTTTAATAAATATACTTTATTAAAGATAGTATATTATATTAAAGCTAAATAAAATATATTAATACTATTTAAAAAATAAAATAAATTTTAAGCTATTTTATATAAAGTAATATTTAATTATAAAAATATATTAGTAATATAATATAAATAATAATATAATAAATTATTAATAAAATAATTTTTATTATAAGAAGCTAGTAAAGCTATAATAAAATATCTTTAATAATTAAAATTAAAATAATATTATATAGTAGAGCTATTACCTAGCTTTAAATTAATATATAAGAAATATTATTAATAATAGCTTAATTATTACTAGTAAATTTAGAGTATTATTAATATAAAATATAAAAAATAATTATTATCTCTTTAAATTATATATTTTTTATTTTTTATTAATTAAAAAAAAAGATACTAAATACTTTATATATATTAGCTAAAATTAATAAATCTTTTATATTTATTTAAATTTATATTACTAGATATATTTATTTAAATATAAAAAGTAGGTCTTAAAGTATATTATTTTAATAATTAAATTTTATTTTAATTTACTAAAAATTATAATTACTAAGTTAAATTAGCTTTAATATTTAAATTAAAATAAATTCTTATAATCTTCTTATAAAATATATTAAAAATTTAGTAGAGAAAGACTCTTCTTAAAAAAATTATATAAATAGTAAATAATAAAAATCTTATTAATAATTTAAAGTCTAAATAAAGTATAGAGTCTCTAATAAATATTTTTTTAATAATATTTTATATATATTAAAGCTTAGTTAGGAGTAAATATACCTCTATTATTAGAAAATTAAATTTAATTCTTAGAAAATTAATAATTATTTTAATAGAGCTCTTCTTCTTATTAATAATAAAACTAAAATTATAATAAAGCTTATTAAATTTATAATTATAATATAAATAGTTAGTATATAAGAGTAATACTATAAAAAAGTTATTTAAGTAATATAAAATAATAATCTAATTAAGAACTATAATAAAAATCTAATAAAGTCTCTTTATAAAAAGGTTAAATAAAAAGAGTATAGTTCTTATGTTATAAACTAATGTTATAGGTATTCTAAAAATAAGTAATTAAAGAGTAAAGGGGGAATAAGGTAAGCTAAGTATAACTCTATATTACTTAATAATATAAGATTAAGTCTTTAAAAGGCTAGAAGTAACTATTAGTTTAACTATAGAGTTAAATATAAAAAGATCTAAATTATAGGTAAGAGCCCTAACTATATAGATATAAGAAAGTCTACTAAGACTATCTAGTTTAATAAATTTAATCTATAAACTATTTAAACTCCCTATAGTTTAAATGAATTATTTAATAAACTATTTAAACTAATAGTTTAAATATTTTAAACCTTAAACTATTTAAACCTCTACGTGACTTAATGCTAAGTCCATTCTATAATATATGCCTGTAGAGCATACACTACATCACACATGTTAAGTTCTAACATCTTAGTCTAAATAAAAAAAAATTTAATTTAATAAAAATTATTATAAAAAAATCCTAAAAGCTAGAAATTAAAGCTAGTAATTAAAATATATTTAAAAGTATCTAATAAGTTTTATTTAACTAAAATAATGTTTATTTTATATAATAAAAAAGTTTTAATAGCCTTATTAAATATTATATATTTAAGAGCTTTAAAATTAATAAGAATATTATTATTAATAAATTTACTTTATAAATAGAAAAGATTATAAATTTATTATTAACTACTATTACTTTTAAGTACTAATCTTAATAATAATAAAATAAAGAGCTATAATAAATTACTATTTATCTTAGTAAGTCTATTATATTATTATTATTTTAGTAGATTTTAAATAAAAATATTAAATATTAATAGTATTAATAAATAAAATTAAAAAAGTTAAAATTTAAATAGTCTATAATAACTAACCTTAGCTCTTTAAATAATAATTTATTTAAGTATAGTAGTATAAATAGTATTTAAATAATTATATAATTAAAATTTTTATTTATTTATAATTAATAAGCTAGGGTATTAAAGAGGTAAGTTTAAGAGATTTATAAATTAATAAAAAAAGTTTTTTAAGACTATTAAAAATAATAATAGTAGTATTACTAGTAGATTATATTATAAATATTAAACTCTTTTTATTAGTAATATATTATTTAACCTTAAAATAGCTTTAAAATAATATATTATAAGATAGTTATTATTATTATAGAAGCTATAAATATATTAATATTTATAAGAGGCTATTATATAACTTTCTTTATTAAAATTATAGTAAATATTCTTAAAGTAGGATACTAGTAAGTTAAAGATAAAATAAAATAAAATATTTATTATTTTAAGATAAGTAGTAAGCTTATATTAGAGATTAAGTTCTTTATTTATTTAAATAATAAGATTATTTTATTTAATATTAATTTAAAATAAGATAATATAGAAATACTATTCTTAAATTAATATAAATATATAGACTTTAAGGTACTCTAGTAGTTTTAAGTAAAAATAAAATAAAGTTATTTATAACTTAATAATATAATTTAAAGTAAAGTAGTATATAATCTAACTATATATCTTTATATAATAAAGAAACTTAATAGTTATTTTAATTTTATTTATATTTTTTATAATTAAAGTAATAAAGGAATTTCTAAGCTATAATAAATTTTAAGTATTAAATTTATAATAAAAAATATTATTAATGTAGATTTTTAATATAATAAGAAAGTAATAGTAGATAAAAAATATAAAAGTTTTATTATATAAGTAATTAATTTCTTTAAAAAAGCTTCTTTATTTATTATTAAAAAAAGAAGTAAAGAAAGTAGATTAATAATAATAATATAAATAATTTAATATTTAGTTTTAATATAACTTCTACTTTAGTAGGGTTAAGATAAATAAAAAATATATATAAATTTACTTATTTAAGTAAATTACTTTAAAAACTTAAGTAATAAAAGTAGTAGATATAGATAAAAAAAATAGTAAAAATAAAAAAGGATAAAAAGTAAAAATAAGTAATAGGCCCTACTAATATTATTATATTGATCCCCCTTTCTCTAGCTATTGTTGGTGGCACTGCTAGTGGCCACCGGTGATGCTACCGTCGAGCATTAACCCCCAGCTAAACTGGGCTCATTAGCCACGAATGGTCATACAATTAGAGGGCTTACGCAGTAAGGGGGTGGTCCTTTCTGTTTAGCGACCGACTAATAGTGAATGTGATAGCAAGTCATTCGGCGAATTTATAATGAACAGTCTAGTAACCTCAACCGGACCATTTACTAGTGGACGCGACTTCTACCTCGACTAAAGCAGCATTTGCTTCTGAGTGAACCGATAGCCCACCAGTGCGGTCTTGCATATATCATGTGCTTTTCAACGCAAGCACATCTCAATGTTTGCCTCAATGTATCCGGGACATTCTTCCTGATTCGCTTGTTACTGGTGGGACGCATTGAGACTCAGAAGGTTTCAGAAAGAGATTTATCTGAGCCGGGTTGAGCCTTGGCCAGATGCATTCCAACTCATGATACTAGCATACACAAGACGGAGGTAATGGATTATGCATTCCGCCACACGGCACACCCGTAAGAATCCATTTTATCGCTCAACACAAGCACTTTTATGTTTCTACCTGGTTCCACAAAAGCTGCTCTGCATTTCCTCGAAATATCGGGTCCACATACTCATTCCCAACGCAATCAGCAAGGTCTCCTTCCATACGTTGCACTAGCTCCCCAACCACCTCGAAAGGCATCCACGGTACATCGGTACCGAAAAGAAGATGCTGTCTGCTCGTGAATTTCAGCATTGCATCTACCTGGTTTGGTATTGGGTTGCCTGCTAAGTCGAACCAGCACTGCTCTGCTATTGTAGCTCTAATCTGAGCCTCGCTAACAGGAAGAGGGTCCCTTCCCGAAGCCAATGGCAGTCCAATATTTGCGAATTGAATGACTCGATCAAGAAGTGACGGTAAGGCGCCCCCACAATGTGTCATTATCCAACGGATCTGGCTGAATCGACATGCGGTACCAGTCAGAATCAGGTCCAAAATTGAACGCCCACTGTCAAAGAAATATTCGAATACGGGGTCTGGGTACGCGCTAGTAAGGGGCGACGAATCTACAGGACTTTCTGAAGCAGATGAGTCCTCCGAATTGGCCTGGCAGCAGGCACTGGTGGGGTGGACGAACACCACAGCTTTACGGGAGTCCAATTCGGCAAAGATGGGCCGCAAATGCGGGTCTCCAAGGTAGAAGCCTGACGCATTAGAAAGCAATATTATGCCATCAGCTTTGATAGGTCCATCGAGAACGTGCTTGATTTCGGCTAGAGACGCGGAAACGTCGGGCAAAGGCAGCGAAGCGAAATATCCAAACCGGTCTGGGTATCGAGCTTTGACCTGGGCGGCATATTCATTGCTCTCCCTGGTCAGATTTTGATTGAAAGCTCTATCCGAGGTAATATTGGTGCCTGGAGAGGAGACACTAATAATGGATTTTGCAATCCCGTGAGAGTCCATAAAGGCAAGGTGTGATTCCTCAGACCACTGTGGGATGCCCGGCATTCCATCCGGTTTAGTGTACCCATGTTCGAGAAGAGCTTTGCGATAGTTGGAGGTTATGAAATGAGCGTGCACATCAATCTTTTCATTAGCCATTGTCCTGGTTTGACACAAATATGGCGGGTACAGGTCAACGATATGCTTCGAGCCTGTCTGTCACAGCCTTGGAAGCTGGAGCGGTGCAAGTGGGATAAGGAAAATTTCCACAATCAGGGTGGCCAATATCAATCTTAGGACAGTCTCGAGCGCCTTGCGTAACTCACACGATCTCAGCAGACCTCTGTGCTCCTTATCAAGCAAAAATGGATGCTCAGCATCACAGAGGAGCAATATCTAGTAATTGTGTTATGAAGGCTTGCTGCGCTATTTATTTCAACTTCTGCCACAGTTGCTGGTGGTGAGTGGATCGCTTATCGCGATGATGGCAGGATGACGTGACGATGAGGGGAAATGCATATTAACATCAAGCAGTTGGCCTATTCACAAAGCTGGAAATTGAAAGTTTTCTTTCTACTTCCCATCAGGCATAATAAAGCCTAGCACGCCACAAAACGCTAATGTTATATACAGGCCACTAGAAGGTTCGATTGCTCAGAAAGGACAGGTGGATACCCACACCTGTTGTTGGATCGAAGCTTCTAGTAGATTTTATTTACATGTAAGCTTGGCTGTTTTCTTAGCGGGGCGCTAAGCTTTGTTACGCTGGAGAGGAAGTACCATCTCACATCAATCGAGATTTCTCACGGCCACCATCCTCACCTAGGACAATGGACAGGCCGTTTATTGGAAGTCATGTCTATGATATGGATTCAATACCTCTGTTCGTTAGGCTACATCTATGCAATTGATGTACCACCTCCTGGTTGATGTGTGTCCAATCGGGATCTCGGTCTCTATCTCCCATAGGTAAGTGAGACTAGTGCGACATCAGCGTCGCCTCCAGTGCTTCTTCATAACTTCGTTGGGTGGAGGTGTGCACTTGATACGCCTGTTGAGCTCGAAAGGACTACTATGTTGACTTTGGACCTATACCTACACGATAACACTCGCCTCTTTGCCGCAGGCACTCATGCACAATGGGTGGCTTACTGGACGATAGTCGGCATCAATTCACTCAAAGGTACCATCTATGCGGCACATCACGCTGGTCGATCTCCGCGGTCTATTGGTGGGAGATAGATCCATGGATTGGGGCTTACTCTTCGACACCCAACTTGAGTATGATTCCAACTCTTACAAAGATGCAATTGCATTCGATGAAATCCCTCATGCCCAAGCGAGATGGGAGCATAAGTCATGCATACGGAGACGAGTGCTACCGAGGGCGTGTAGCTGTATATGTCATAGGACTCAGGATATCAGTGTCTTGTTTAATCACCACTGTGGGATTTCAAACTTCGAATGCTCTGCCCCATCAATGATTCCCTATAACCATGGTTCATGTCCCATTCTTTTCTATAAAGTTAAATATCGCCAATCGCGGCAATGGTGGATTAAGCGTCGACGCTCGCGAGATAGTAATCACGGCGTAGTCTTAGTGGCGCTCAGGTGTGCTGACAAGACATACATAATGGTTGCTTACTAATACTTGATGGAGACTGTTCATGGACCTGTGGCGCTCACGACACGGGCCGCATGCTCGAATAAATGATGGACCTATCCACATCTGGCAGGTCCACGAGTGCAACGCACGAAACAGCTCCGACCGATTCACTCCGCTTCACCTGTCTTTTGTTGATCTTTTTAGCACGGGGGCCTGGATTCGCAATCTGCAGCTCACCCATACCAGGGTTCGGATCTCGGGCTTATCTTACAACTTTTCAGCAGCTCCATTGGACCCAGTGCGAATGGGATCTTCGGATTCAGCCCTTGAGGTGCGGTCAATACTCATTGTGCTAGCCCACTTTTCGACAATCTCAAGCGACTCGGCACTCGTTGATAGCAGGTAAGCGCAGACTGCATATTTCGGAACCGAAAGGGCGTGAAAGCTATTGCAAAAGAGTGCCATGAGTGCGCAGCTTCGTAATTAAATGGTATGGCACAGTCTAAAATTCTTTTGGTGACGCGAGGTCCTGGGTATCCATTATATGATATGTTACTCTCAGCGTTTTCCTCCTCAGATCATCTGCTTTGCTGAATTTGGTGTTCAAGCTCTTCTCATCCACTGCTATCTGGGTCTGTATTGCCTCTTAGTCTTTATGTCTACACCGATACCACCCGGTGGGGATTTGGACGATGACCGGGGCCCACAGCTTATCAAGTCTGTCGTTGCCTGCTGCATCTTATCCGGGCTTGCTGTGGCTGGACGTTTAGCGTCAAGAAAGATCAAGAAATCGAATCTTATGGTTTCGGATTATCTGGTAGCCGCCGGGCTGGTAGGCTCATGGGTTATCTCCGGCATTGCTATAAACGACGGTGAGCAGTCGTATATTAGTTCTCAACGTAGGCATCTTATGCTCATACCAATTAGCGGCTATGTTAGGCCTTGGCAAGCATGTTGAGGTGGTTCCACTGAGACACGCTGAGATCATCCTTAAGGTATGCACATTCGAAAATCCTTTGGCTAGTGCTGAGACCTTAAGAGAATGCAACCAAGACGACGATCTGCTACGCTCTCGCTTTAACGCTGATTAAGATCTCAGTGCTTTTATTCTACCGTGAGATCTTCGTAGGAAAGAAGTTTGTGCTCTTGACATATATCATAGGAGCTTTCGTGCTAGCCTGGTTTATTATTTATGAATTTGTTGCTTGCCTCAATTGCGGGCACTTCAAGGTGACTTGGAATCTCGCTCTCGACCCTCCCACCGAGTGTATATATATCAGGGCTGTTACCATCTGGCAGTCTCTCTCTAACATTGTGGCCGATGTTGCAATCTTATGTCTACCCTTGGGCGAGGTCTGGCACTTACAAACTTCCCTAAGGCTGAAGGTTGCCGTTGCCTGTATGTTCCTACTTGGAGGCTTGTAAGTGATCCATTTGTCCGGAAATTCTGCTCCACTGATATAAATAGTGTGACCATCGTCAGCATCATACGATGCATCATCATATTTAGGCTGCACTTCAGTGACATAACGTGTAAGTACTAGTGTTCTTTGAGTGTTCATACAAGTAACAATCTCATTGTTTTGAGTAGGGGACTTGTTCGGTATCTATGTGTGGACCTGCGTTGAAGCCAACATAGCGGTCGTCAGCGCTTGCTTACCTCTCTTGCGGCCGTTGGTGCAAAAAATATCCCCATTTGCCTTTATCAAGCGGATTCTTGGTATTCAAACAAGTAAAGGTGCTATGCCAGACGCCAGGCCGTTGTCACACACAATTGGCAGATTTATTCAACGATTTCCAAATTATCCTCCCGAGGCCATGTCTGGCTGGCAGACAAACGAGACTCGCTGCGAGCATGACCCAAAGCCCATGGTTGACGAATTCGCGCTTGAAGGAGTTGCGGAACCGCATGACGGAATTGCAGTTCAAACATCCTTTTCGGCTTGTTGAGGTGTCTCGGATTTGAGGCCTCGGGCTCGAGGGTTTGGGGTTGAATTTGTTTTTACAGTTGCTTCTGGCGATCATCGAGCCAATGCCATCTCCACACAAGACAGGGAATTCGTTAAATTTAGGCTTCCGCGAGGCATTTCGTCTGTATTGCGCTCCAAAAGTACTGGAATGTAAGATGCTGTCATTAATGCAATTGACTACTTACATATCAATATCAATTACCATTGTGAAGCACCTCATAGCTCTGCTCAGGCACAACTCCGGTACTCAAGACTACAAGAGGCATGTAACTGCGTCGCACCTCGTATACACCATTCGAAATTCCCGTTCTGCGTCCACATTTATAGAAACGGATCAGTATCATGATGCTGCGGAAGCAAGCGACCCAGCGAAATGCGCGCATGTTCCATATATTTCGTAAGGGCGAATAAGTACAACCATCCAATATAATTATTTTCAAACTGTAGGGGAATACATATAGCATGGTCGGATAATGACAGGAGGGTAGACGAAGTATGAATATACAATACTGGGATTTGTGTCATGGATAATAATCAACCATGGAAGGGTCACGCAGGTATTAATGAGCAGATAGACGTTGAAGCCGACTCTAATGGTCCGCGATTCTTAAGACCAAACTTTGCGTGACCCCGAAATAGCCAGGTAACGAAAGAGGGGAAAGCGAATCACGAGGTCTTTCAAGATGTGGCTTGACAGGCAAATATAATCACAAAACAATGATATTGTACAATGGGATCTGCCAGGCTAGATGTAATCGGATTCTGAGTTCGGAAACTGTATAAATACAGACTGAAGCTCCGCCTTATCAAATCATGTTTGAGAAGCTTCTTTTGCTTCTTCTTA
Organism: Cladonia metacorallifera KoLRI002260; assembly: GCA_000482085.2. NCBI lineage: Eukaryota > Fungi > Ascomycota > Lecanoromycetes > Lecanorales > Cladoniaceae > Cladonia > Cladonia metacorallifera. The sequence goes on along the minus strand of KI911116.1, from coordinate 1,645,156 downwards.
GTCTTTCCTCAGTGTCAGTTTCAAGCCAGCTTCGAGCCTTGTAAAAGACTAAGTATCATACTTGTCTCCTCGGCGCTGTAATCTGGGAGCTAATTTTATGCATCGATTATGACGACCCTACCATATTCGCTATCGATCAAAGGAATTTAGATCATGGTCTCCCTTGGTGCGGCTTCGTGCTCAGCAAGATAACACGCTTCCCAGCCGTCCCGATGATTTAGACTGCTTTCTCAAGGATGCAGTAGTAAGTTGGGCTTGTTGATATTCATCTGATGGCGCTAATAGCTAGCGCATAAAGTGGGCCGCCTTACCACCGCGCTAAACACCCCGTAGGAGCAAAAGCTCTAGGTCGGATCTTCGGGGCTCCAGCCCGAAGATCCTCTATTTGGCCATATATAGATAGTGGCTATGGCCCGCCAGAATGGAGGCTATGCCCCTATGCGATAGCGACCATTACAGAATCTGGATGGTACACTGACAAGGGTCCTGCCGTATACCAATAAACTGTACACCCGTCGCCTGAGGTTTCGAGTGTGAATCTTGGCCTCGGTTGTAGTGCAGGAAAGCCTTCTACCCCCTGGTAGTTCACAACTGACTTCTCGTTCAGGAAGTAGTATGACGGTATGTGACCGCGGTCACTTGGAGGGCTGATAATCTGGCGATCTGTATCGTTGCCGTGTATCGAGTGCTCTTCGGTATCAGGAAATCTTGACCTGAAGGCCCCTTCAGGCCCAGTGATCGTTGCAGTCTCAGATTCAAGCTCGACTTTCCGTCTGAACAAGCGCTTTATTAGGGGAGTTCTGTAGCTTCTCTTATAGACCTTCGCGGTGAAAAGATCATCTTCGAAGCTCAATCGATGATATGACAAATGATTGTCGCTACTTAGGCTCTGTCTCGTCGATATGGACAGCCGGGAGGACATACGAGAAGGTACAATAGAATAGGCGCTTTCATCTGATTTCTGGAATTGCTTCCGTGTGATTCGAAGCATCTCACTGGTCTCTCGAATTGTAGGACTGGTCAAATTAGTACGTGTCTTCGCCAGCCACTCACGCGGAGCAACGTGAACTGTTAGCTCCGTCGAAAGGGTGCCCGACTCACAGTTGAATTGCCTGCAGAAGAAGTGTCATTGACGTTGCCTGATCTCTAAGTCGATTCTGGTGGTCTTGTAACCCTTTGCCATTCCAGATCAATCTCGATCGGTCTGTGAGGCTGAGATTATCAGGATCGTAGCTAGAAAGGTCTTCGTCAAGTGCCTCCATGACTAGTGCTCCGGTCTCTAGAAAGCGTTCTAATCTCTCTATCAAGCCATTTCCTGCCGCATTTTGATCCGGCACGTAGCTTCCTGACCATACACCGATCCGGTTCCAGGCCAGCTGGAGGCTATCCAGATTCTGAACCATAGACAAGATCGTGAGCCTAGCATTCTTATACTGAGATGCGATAGCGTTCAAACGCTTCAAAGTACTAGCACACTTGATAGCTAAGTCAAGGGAAGCATCGACAAGGCCAATGATTGAGACAGGGTCCATTGTGGAACAGCCTGGTGTCAATACAGAAATCAAGGAAACATCTTAAGCACAAGCATCCAATATATCCTTACATGCTCCTGATCCGAACTACCAAGCTGTGCTTGATGTTGTAAAAGAAGATTTGAGATGTAGGGATCAAAGCTGAAAAAATGATACCCCGCCAGTGATAAGGCTGACAGGCAGCAACCAAAGCTTGGCATGGGTTGGAATCGCCTGGCGCAATGGAGCACCCTCAACCGGTTTTGATTTCCGACCATATCTGCATACAAATTGCGAACGTATAATCATACAGCCATCATCATCCTCCTCCGACCCAATGTAGCTACCCAACGCCCGCTCTATAACCCCTCCATACGATAGTTCTGTTTCCACAAATCCCTCGCCCTCTGCCTCCTCCTCTCCTCCTCATCCGGATCCACCACCTCCACCTCCCCACTCTCCCTCTTCGCCTTCAAAACGCTCCTAACCTTCCACGCCATAGCCCCATGCACCGCATACGCCACCACGCTAAAGAATTGAAACACAACCATAATGTCCCAAATAGCCCTACTAACACCATGTTGTGGGCCCCCAGGGATCCCCTGCGGGCATTCAGCGTGGCGCAAGCCGGTAGGGATGTGTGTAGGGGAGGGGACGCAGATTGCGAGGGAGAGGATGGCGGAGGTGAGGTAGACGAGGACGAAGATGGAGGAGAACCAGAGGGCGAGTTTGGGGGGGTTGTTGCGCAGGAGCATGTGGAGGTGGATAGAGGGGATGGCGTTGAAGAAGGAACAGCCGGGGATGAGGAGGGTTTGAATTATCATTGGGCTGTAGCAAGGCAGTACCCACGGAGATCAGCTTTTTAGCTCGTAAACGTGTATGTAGAGGATGGGAAGATGGACTTTGGGAGACGTACACGCTTAGATTACTCCCTAGTTGCACGACCCAGATGGAACCGCAAGCTATTTGGACGATTGAGAAGAGAAGGATGAAGCAGACGACTATGGGACCGTAGACGGTCCATCGCGACGCTCTCTCCCACTTGCGATCGCCTCGCCAGGAGAAGTCGTGGAAGCTGAGTGTGCTCACCATCTTGAGGAATGTTGTTCGATCACGGGTTTGAGGAGGAGGTGCGGTTGTCGCATTAGGTAGCCTTTACACCAGTCTTGAAGAGAAGGCTTGAAACTGGCTTGGATGGTTTGAATCATTCAATCTTACGTGTGCTGGAAAATAATGCGATAGGTAGAAAGTTCGCGGGGTAGAGGCTGGTCCCGGTTGATAAGCTGAGAGTCGGGGTTTTACCGCAAGCGGAAAGATGCTCGGTTACATTTTCCGGAAGTCGGCATTCCTTCATATACATTGTGCACTAAGAGAGCGATGATTTGACGATTTAATGATCTGCTCTAGATGTTTGAACTCTTGTCTATACACTTCTTAACGCTTGATAGTGATGCCATGTGGCTTGCTGGGGAACGCCAAGTGCACGCCTCAGCCGCTCGCTAAGGCGATGAAAGGTACCTTAGCTCGTGGGGGACAAAAATATTGGCACCCCTCTAGACCTAATTTTCATCTAGGGGCACGCTACGCAATAGGTCGGGGTAGCCTAAGGACCCCCTAAAGCCGACCCAAAGCCCTCCCCAAAACCCGAACCGTTGCACGGCGCTTCTAAGGGGGGGGTGCCAATATATTTTCCCCCACGAGCTTAGCCCAGCTCCCGAGCTACCTTCGGCGCCTATTTTAACGTACACATAGTCATCCATATCGGCAATCGTAAGAGATATTGTCGAGAGGACTACAAGAAGCGCAGATCCAGCCATTTGACAATAACTCATGACATGGCTCAGGAGAGCCAACCATTTGATAATGGTTGCTGAGCTCTATTTGGCATCCTTTGTCTTCTTAAATGTCGACACTATCTGCAACTGGTATGAGTCGAATACTTAGATGCCATACCAGACATTTTCAATGGTAAGAAGTCTACATATATGAAAATAGTAAGCGACTTCAGATCTCTCACAGCGCGGAGCACATGGAGAAATGGAGGATTTGAGTGCTAAGAGTATGTTTATATCTATTGGCGCACCTAATACCCTTTTGCCCCATAATTCTCGCTAGAAGGTAGTCATGCTTCCGAAAGCGAGCTCCCACATGATACCTGTGGTTCTACGATAAAGAGAGATTTGATAGGCCATAATTGGAGGATTCTGGCGAGCGCTACAGTCTAAATTGGGTGAGGATCTCCAACATACATACAAAATCGACGCAAACCAACCGAGAGCCGAAGAGAGTCGGCTACGTAGAGTATCCCGAGCTGTGTCCATTCGCCGATGATGACTGGTGGGTCTCATGCAGCCTAATCTCGCGGCCAAATCACGCCACCGTCCGTTGCAAATCCCTTTCTTTTGGGGCGCATGTTTAATAGCCACTACAGTGCGTTCTCGCACGGGTTTTCTCAATTTGAATTGACCATAGTATTCAGCCTTATCCTGTGCTCTGGTAAATATTCACCTCCCAGCGGATCCGGTTCATCTTCAACTCAAGCTCTCGACTATGATCTTCCTGACAGTTGCTGGCCTTTATTTGTTCTCGTCTTTCGCATCGATAAGTGAGGGAGCACTCGTCCAGACCGACATCAGCGGCCAGTTAGCCGCTGCAAATGCCAACCTTACGGCTCTAAAGACACAGATAGTGCATGGCGTAGCGGCAGGACCAGCATATCGAGGCACCTTTGATATTGTGTGGAGCTGTCTATTGACGATACTTGCCTGTATCTACAACGCCATACACCTCAACGTTCCGCCGCGCAATACAGGGAAGTGGAAGCTACTTCTTAGGAAAGTGAAATGGGCGACCATGGCGCTATTTGCGCCAGAGATTGTCCTCTATACTGCTACGACGCAATTTTTGGATGCATACAAGGTGAAAAAGGAAGTAAATGCCATGCGAGGCCAGATCAGGGGGAAGAATAAGTAGGTAGTGGACCGTAGGGAGGGAGACCTGGGCCGTCTACATATTAATGCCTTTGTCAGACCAAAATTGATCGATTTGCGCTATGGATTCTATGTAGCCATGGGCGGCTTCGTTTACGATATCGGAAATCTCCACGATGATTTTTCTTTCGTGACTATTACACCTCGCGGCGTCATTGCCCTTGCTAGACAAGGCCAATTCGTGGATGTTAGCCCTGAAGACATATCAGACAAGAGTAAAGCAGACATTTTTACGAAAAGCTTGATCTGCATTCAGGTCTCATGGATGGTTATTTGTTGAACAGTAAGAACTGAATTGCATGAAGAGTCTATCTAAGAGGGAAGGCCCTTTATATACCTCTAGGTAAGCACGTTAACGCATTAACACTTAGATAACACTGTGTTAAGGAAAGGTACAGGTGATCTAATCTAACACTCCCCCTTCATCTAGACTTTCCTTAGTCACAGATTCCCATAGAGTTGATGTGTTTCTCAAATATCGGGCGGCCCAGTGCTTTGGTGAAGGCATTAGCTATATTTTCCTTGCCATTAATCCATTGAACATTGATATAACCGTCCTGTACGCATTCGCGAATGTAGTTATGTCTAATCTGAATATGTTTGGTCCTCTGATGGAACTCCGGATTCTTTGACATCCTAAGTGCCGACTTGTTATCGACATTAAGCTCTACCGCATCGACTTTGTATTCTGGTAGATCAAGGTCATTGATGAAGTTTTTTATCCATATGGCCTCTTTTGCGGCTTCTGTACCTGCCATATATTCGGCCTCTGTCGAGGAAAGGCTCACGGTTTGTTGTCGCTTCGATGACTAGGATATCGGTCCGCCGGCCAGCATAAATACCTATCTGGTAGTCGATTTAGACGTGTCCGAGCAACCTCCATAATCCGAGTCAATGTATCCGCGAAGCGAGTTGTCGGAGTTAGAATAGTGTATTCCGTGATTCTGGGTCATTAGAAGATACGCGTAAATTCGTGTTACGGCGTCTATGTGGGTCTGGTCCAGGTTGGAGTTGTAACATCCAACAAGTGATACCGCGTAGGCGAGATCAGGTCTAGCTATCGTCGGGAGATAGTTAAGCGATCCGAACATAGAAAGATATTTGTGGCCAAACTCCTCGGGTGCTTTATAATCATTTGCCTTACACAATTTTGTGTTGGGGTCGCATGGTGTGCGTGCGGGCGCGAGCGAACAGAGATCAAAGCGATCCAGGATTTTGGCTACATATGTGGACTGGTGTAGTTTGACGGTATTCTTGTTTACCTCGACGTGCATTCCTAGATAACACGTTCCCTCACCCTTGTCAGTTATCTTGAAGACTTTGGAAATTTTAAGCTTGAATTTATCGATCGTTAGGGACGTTTTGCTGAATAGGCGTATGTCGTCCACATGTACGGCGATAATAAGAAGTTCTTCCTTATAAATGAAGACACACTGATCGAAGTTTGATGAACGGAAGCCTAGTTTTTGTAGTTCTGCCTCAAGTTTTGTATACCAAGCTCGGGGTGACTGCTTAAACCCGTACAGTGCGCGAAGCATACGCCATGCTTTACCTTCTTACAATATATACGGTGGTGGCGGTTTCACATAAAGTTCTTCCTCTATATCTACATTCAGGAAAGCGGTCTTGACATCTATTTGATGTGAGACCCATCCAAATATGGCTGTTAGTGTAAATAGGATCTGATAGGACGTGGGTTTAACAACTCCTAAGTAGGTTTCTTTGAAATCGAGTCCCTCATATTATTGGAATCCCTTTCCTACAAGTCTTACCTTATACTTAAGTACATGCCCGTCGGCGCCTATCTTTTTCTTAAACACCCAGCGTGCCGTGATGGCATGCCTGCCCTTAGGTAGTGTCACTAGTTTAAAGACGTTGTTAGTTAGAATGCTTTGCATCTCGTCCTCAGTGGCTTCCTTGTAGTATTTGGCATCAGGGAGACGCATAGCTGCCTTATAGGTCTGAGGCTTATGTATGATACGTCTTGGTTGTGCTGCCGCCACTAGAGGGGGGTTTTCGCGTTGCTTCTTAGCGGGGTTAATGTCCTCATCGAGATCGTCGTCTTCGGATTCTTCAATCGGGGAATCAAAGGATTCATTGTCCTTGGTCGCAGGGCTTCCGGCATTGTATTTTCTCTTCTTAGCGCCTTCTAATGCTGGCTCGTAGTCTTCATTGAGCACGACGGCGTCAGTCTCGTCAAGAGAGAACCGTTTGGGATAGTAGATCTCCTTCGATCGACCCGCCTTTCTATAGGTACAAGCGGGTTCGCCATATCTTACACACCTATAGCAGGGCTCCGTCCCACTGCAATGCCTTTTATTGCTTCGACAAGACAGGCACTCGCCTTCGTCGGACGGGATATCTTCCTCTTCTAGGAGATTGTAGAAACGTTTAACTAGTCCATCAGCGTCGACATACGCGCAGCTATTACCATTCTTTATGCAAGTTGAGCATAGCCTTCCTCTATTACACGCCGATCTGCTCTTTCTGCAAGAGCCGCATTTGGGCTCTTTCTTTGCCTCGAATGGTACGCATATCTTACCGGCGGTCTAGCATCTTCCACATGGGGATTCACTGTTACATATGATCTTTCTGCTACGGCAGCGACAACATTTTTCCTCAAGTGGAACATGCTTTGCCCTAGGTGCACAGGGTTCACATTTAAAGCTATATTTAATACACGAAGGACAGGGGCGTTCTTCCGCGCAGCGAACTCTCCTAATCCTGCAGGTTTGACAGGCTGTATAACTAGGCAGTTCTTGTTTGTCTGCGATTTTGGGGACTGGTAGTAAATAGCGATTTTGCTCTAGAATAAGGTCTTTTGTTGCTTCTATTTGCTCTTTGCAGAATATTTATCTCTCAATACAGGTCCCACAGGGTCGCTTCCCATCGCATCAGCGTTGGACTTTCATACAGTGATCACATTTGGTGTCGTCTAGGACGCGGCCGATAGTTTTGGGTGTTTTCGGCTTAGTATTTAGATGCACATACTCCTTAGTTTAATTTGTCTAGTCCTTGCAACGTTTCTTGGTTTTTAAGCAGTATAAGCAGGGGCGGTTGCCGTCGCACTATCGTCGCCATCGAAAGCAATAATCACACTTTATACTCTTATCCTTTTGAGGTTTGCGAAGGATTCGTGAAGGATTTGTAGTAAGGAAGTCAGGGTTCTGTAGCGTCGCGTCTTTATTCAAGTCATCCGAAACTCCAATAGTGGCCATAGCTCTAGCATCAGCCCTTATTTCGGATTTTGTGTTAAAATATTTCGATGTAACTACTTCATCGTCAGACGTATTCTCATCAGGGCTATCTTCGTCGTTTATTAGCTGCGGTGAATGATCTGATTCCGCACCCTCAGCACCATAGTCTTCTTGTTGGTCTTCATCGTCTGAATCTGATGAGCTCTGACTAATAGTGGACGAGATGTCGGTACTGCTGCCATCATCATCGTGTTCTTCATTGTTTTGAGGTACCAGTTGGGGTATCCGGTCGGCTAGGGAGCTCTGGTCGTGACTGTCGTCTTGGCCCTCTCCGTCATCAATCCTGGCTGCTGATATTCTGACGACCTTTCCTTGGTCCAGGTTCCAGATTCGATATATACTTTCGCTTTCACAGCCAACAAAATATCCTAGCCAGCCTCTCGGCGTGTGAAGCTTTGGATTTCCGGGTCACGTTTCAGGGGGCATGGTCACGTAGGCTCTGCTGCCCCAGATTCTGTCCCTCAATAAGTCTAGTTTGATACCTTCAATTACTTCAAAGGGAGTTTTTTTATATTTGTGCGCCTTTGTTGGTAATCAATTCTTTAGCCAGACAGCGTGCCTAATTGCTTCAGGCCATAGTGTCTCAGGAATGCTTATAGAGCAAAGCATTTCCTGTCCTCGTTTAGTAATGATTTTTGTGATCTGAGCAGGTAAACTTAGTTCCTGAACCATAGATGCAGCTTTTTCTCTGATTGTCCGGTTCGCGCGTTCTTGCGTACCAACCTGATGATGAGCATATGGTGCCGATGGTTCTATGGATATGCCCAGCTTCTCAACGAAATGTCGGATTTCGCCAGTCATAAATTCATTGTCAAACCTAATGCGACGGACAGTGACATCATGTGTGTGCTCAATCTTTTTACAGATCCGTTTAAGTACGTTTGGTATTTCGTCTTTCCTAGAGAAACATTCCTCCCAGGTCCCTCATGTGGTATTGTCAGTTGCAAACATAACATAACATACTTCTCCGGTACCTATGATAGGGTATGGACCCCATGTGTCAAAGATCAGTAATTCCCTAAGTTTTTTGAAATGGCGCCGTGCTGGATCCCTTGGTATTCTTACTAGTGCTTTTATAGTTGCACAGACAGGGCAGACAGCCTTGATTTTGGCCTTGATCTGTTTGTCAGTCACGGATATTCCTTCGCTCTGTTTGAGTAACCTCCGCATATTTTCCCAGCTTAGGTGGCCGAGTTTTCGATGCCATTTCCAGACAGGGTCATCAAAGTTGATTGTAGCTGCTACCATTGGAGGATTGTCTCCTGATGCGGCTTTTTCGGAGGTTTGGATATAGTACATTCCATCCTTGAGCAAAGCCTGGCCAACTAGCTCGTTATCGCTAGTCAAGATCGTGATGCGGTCCTTGTCCCAAGTTCCATGCATACCGGCCTTTGTTGCGAGCATTTGGAGGGATAGCAGATTGCAGCTGCTGTGGGGAGCATATGCTGCTTCTGAAAGACTGAAATCAACAGGAGCCTGCCCTTGAACAGTCATTGTTAGTTTTACATTTCCAGCGCCTTCGATGGTCAGGGTGGCGTTCTCCTCAGCGGTTCCGATTGTCTGCTGTGTGGAGTGGAGTTTAGAGAACAATGCTTTACTATTAGCGATGTGGATAACTGCTCCCGTGTCTATAATCCAGGCGTCCTTTGAGGGGCCACTAGCACACACTAGGGCACGTGAAACATTCAAGGGGACCCTTGGTTTATTCTGTTCTATCTAATAATGCATGCTTCTATCATCTACCGGTGGTACCCGCTCAGCCGCTCCCCCTTGTACTCCGCCTTCCTGCCGTTTCCCGTATTCATTCTGGGGTGGCAGGTTAGCCTAAGTCAGGGACGAGGGGAGAGTACGGGTACCTGTAGATGTAGTTTAAGCATCGTCACCACGACTGGAGGTAACCCTTGGTGAGGCGTTGTTGGTGACATTGTCGGTGGTTTCGGATTGCTCGTTCAGGCCTTCTTTCGGAATCTGGGACTGGAGAAATGCGTCCTTAAGATCTAAACGAGTAAAGATCTCTCCTAAGTTGCTGATTTCTTCGTCATCTTCTTGTGGCAGAGATATACTAGCGGCGAGCTCAAGTTCCGATTGCAATTATGCGGAGACAGCTTTTTATGTCGCAGACTCTTCTAGGTACGTTAAGCCTACTGAAGGTGTTCCGCGAAAAGCGTCGTCGATGTATTCATAAAGTTTGTTAATGTCAATATTGTGGACCATAGCCACAATTTGTCGGTGTCCATTGGTCTTGGGTTCTTTGTCGTTCGTGTTTTCCGTCTTGGCCTTATTCTGGGCTTTTTTATCGTTCTCAAGGTGTCGTTATTTCATACGGCATTCTTCCTCAAGATGACCGATTTTCCCGCAAGGCTGATAGGTACATGTTTTCTTACTTTTGTCATTTTCCTTATCATCGCCTTTGGAACCTTTCTTATCTTTGTCTGCTTTTCTAGCCCGTTTCTCCTCATCTCGCTCGAGAAGCTTTGACTCATATGTAAGTAGCTTGGTGGTGATATCCCTAAGTTTTACATCGTGATCCTCATTAAGGAGATGATATTGGTCGACGAAGTTGTTGTACCGGAAAGGGAGTCCCCGGAATATCTTGGATATGAGCTGGCTGTCATCGTAGCTACCTTTAGCGTCGGTGATATCTAGCTTGAGGAGCTCATGTTGGTTGAGATAGTGCTGCATTGACTTGCAGTCCTCTAGCTTGAGACGTCCCATTTTGGTAAGGGTTATGTCGAGTGCCCTGGCATTGGTCATTTTGTATTGGCTTTTAAGATATTCCCAGGCATCCTTCGGGTTCTCATGTTCCTCAAGGTTCCCACGGATAGCCGGATTAACCCACTGGGGTAGGAGAGTCTGGGCGCGGCGGACCTTCTTATCATTGTCCTTCCATTCTTCAATATCCAATTTGTATTGGGTGATGTTAGTTTCGAGTGTGTTAAGAGCTGCCGGTGTTGTAGGAGTTTGAGATGATGAGCTGTCTGAGGCTACAATCTCTGCATCCGCCGTCATACGCTTCTTCTTCTGAGTAGGGATGTGGTAGTCCGCCCGCTCAGGTTTAGTAAGGATGGGCTCCGTTCCTTCGTAGAAGCCCCAGACGCCTTCAGATTTGGCGACGATTTTAAAGTCTCTTACCCAGGCGTTGTAGTTGTCCTGTCCTGTAAGGACTTGTAGTTGTACACCAGTGTCGAGACTGGATAGCTGTTTGGTAGCCATGGATGGCTTTCTGTTTCTGAAAGAGGTGTTGAAGACTCAGTTACTTACTTCAAACGTGCGTAGCTGTGTTGAAGCGGGCTCATAACCTATTGAACAGTAAGAACTGAATTGCATGAAGAGTCTATCTAAGAGGGAAGGCCCTTTATATACCTCTAGGTAAGCACGTTAACGCATTAACACTCAGATAACACTGTGTTAAGGAAAGGTGCAGGTGATCTAATCTAACATTATTCAGTGCATAGCCCGAAAAGCGGCTGGTTATCCTCTTACACTGCTTGAGATTCATACAATGGTCCACGTCGTCTGCGCTCTAACATTGTACGTGTTGTGGTGGAAGGTTAGTTCACGTCAAATTTGTCATTGGTTCTGCTCATTATAATCAGAAACCGTATGATATCATCGAGGCTACAGTAATCTATGCGGCGAGGTATGACAGTTATCGAGCAACCGTGGCCCTTATGCTCGTGGGATCGAACCTTCGTAGCGGGACGGCAACAGAAGCTGATTCTGTGTCCTTCGATGGTCAGGTGCGCCTTAATGAAAATGTCGATGGTTTTGCAGTCAGCGGTCAGGGAGCATCGGTAGCCGACGAAGACGAGAAAACACAGGTTCTCGGCAAACCTGTATTAACATGCGGGGGTTGCGATGTTGTTGGCTTCAAACTTCGGCAAGAAGCAATTAGCCCTAAGGCCACAGTGTGCAAGCTGCTCCCTGGCCAGTATCTTCCGTGCGGTATAGGGCGCTCGAAATATTGTGATGGCCTCTCCAACTTAACTTCTGTAGACGTCCGAAGATGGGAGCTCTGTGCGTCTGCAATTAGCGAGATTTTGGAGACTAACCCCTCTCCAAACTATAAATATTATTCGGCAGACACGTTAAAGGTGGAACGTCCGGACCTGTTCCTAGAAGAACTTGGACTTGGACAGATATTCGCTATGCATATCCCAAATTTTCAAATGGACCACTTACCATGGGACATGGATGCATATAGAAGGTCGTCTAACGGATCGCTACTAGGAGATACTGGAGATATGTTTCTATATCTGCTTCGTTTCTTTATTCCATTAACTGCAACGTATGGTAGTATACATCTTTCAGCATGGAACTTTGAGTTTCCATCGCGTGTTGAGGCTGTCATCTGGAGAACAGCCTGTTTCATCATAATCGGTGGCTCCTTCGCCCTGCTAGCTGTACCAAGCTGGGAAAGGTTATATTGGCTTTTTCCTGTTTTCATTCTCAGTCTTGGGAATACAAATTGGAGAACCAGATATATAGAAGCCTTGGCCGCAACGGCACTATGTAGTTTCCCTGGCCTAATTCTCCTCTGCTACGCAGCGTCGAGACTCTACCTCGTAGTAGAATCCTTCATCAGCCTCCGTCACGTCCCGATCGGAGTCTACGCCGCAGTCCCCTGGGTCGAGAACATCCCTCATGTATGAAACGGCGATATTCCGGGATCCAGGCATTCAGTCAAGCAGCGATCATCGCCTGGAATACCATAAGAAATTACCGCAGAATAGTGGTGGTCTATCAAGCAGCAAATGTTTGATCGGAGTCAATGCTCCCTCCCAGCGCAAAGAAATCCTACGAACGTCATGTTTCGAGAGTAAGCGATACTCGATCTCCTGTTTTTCGGCTTGGAAAATATTGGAAGGAAGTGCGGGATCGGGAGGATATGGCAAAAATTAGGGGGTTAAGAAAGAATCTGTTGGATTCAGGAATTGGAATGGGAATGCAACGTTTTATGCCATGTATAATGTAACTCGCGTATTCCATCCAAACACTCGTTACGCTTCCAAATTTCTATACCGAACGATTTTAGGACCCAGCATGATAGTATTCAAGAACGAAATCAAATGTCTTCCAACATACCTCAGAGATCCCTACCCCCTCAAAAACCATTCCCTCCCAGGAAAACCACAGCGGTGAAGTGACAAAAAATCAACCTGCTACTGCCGAATCCTAGTCCAGAGCAGGCGATGCCGCGCTCTAAACCCCCCGCCTTCAAACCACACAGCAGATTAAGAGACCGCAATCCCTAGCAGCACAAACGCCAGATATCATACATACTGTTTAGAATTTACCGAAGTAAGGAACGTTTATCAAGTATCAATTTGCCATGTATCATCAACCAACGGTCACAAACGCCCTTCAGCCATTCTTTAATCTTCTCATATTCTCAAGCTGAGATACTAGGCCAATGATTCTCTACATCTATGACACAGGTTCCATCCCCTCACAAACCCAGGTCTTCAGCACCTCCACCCAATCCCAGTGACCGGCCAAACAAACAACTTTTCAATGCAATCGAATCCATTATCATACACTATCTCCGGTCCTTCCTATCCCATAACATTACCCCTTCTATAATACACCCACACCTACAGCTCCCCATGCTCGATGCCACCACCACCACTCAAATCCGGCATCGTCATGATTTTCACAACTAAGCTCGTCCATCCTGTAAAATGTTGCGTTCTTTGCCCCTCTCCCGTCTCAGGGTTGTACTGTTCCCACGCGAAACCTGTCTTTTCCCACTGATCGAGGACGTTGTTTACGAGGTTCTTGCGAAGGGAGGTATAGATTTTCGTGGCTTGGGATTTCTGTGGGCCGGGCTGGGTTGCGATGTCCTAAAGGGAAGTTCGTTAGCGTAGTTTTGAGGGACGTGGAAGGGGGGAAATGGGACGATCAGGCGTACCAGGAGGCTCTTCACGATGAGATAGTTCATATTCATCCATACAGGACTCCTCCAGTAATTCTCATCAGTATTGTAGAACTTGTCTTTTTGGGACAGACTGCGTATTCCGTAGTCGCTCCATAATTCCTCGGGATCACTGATCAGATCCAACACGTGTTTTAAGCGCGGACTGTCTGGCGGTAGGAGGCCGGTTAGGAAGGGGAAGATGGAAACGTAGCCTTTGTGGCAGACGTGGACGCTCTCTTCGTAATCATCAATCGTTGCATCACAGTAGGTCTTATGCTCTTTGTCCCAGTGCAAATCGTCAATGTTCTTGACGATAGCTTCTTCGTAGCCGGCAAACTCCTTTGCGTCATCTCCTTCGCCGATAGTCTCGGCGATTCTGCGCATTGATCTTGTCATCATGCCCATCCAACTGATGAGATCAGTGTGCAGCTCTCCAGGATGTGGGGGTTGCGCTCGGGGGTAGTCGTCGAGTCCGGAGGTCAGGATATGGCGAACTGTACGGCCTCGCCAACGATAGCCTTCCTTGGTGGAGAAGGCATCTCTATCGTAGGATTTGATATCTCCCCACTGGGTTTTGCGGAACCAGAAGTAGTGACGCTTAAGGAGGGGATATAATTCTCGGAGATATTTGATAGCAACCTCGGGGTTCTCTAAGTGGACGCTGCGGATAGGCTCAAATGGATCGGTAGCCTTCGTAGGCTGCTTGCTCTTCGTATCAGACTTCGAATGAATTTTGTCGATCAATGATTCGAATACCAGAAAGAGTGTTGGGGGATTGGCGTAATGTGGGTATTGTATCTGGAACTCCTGTGGCACTTTACTTCGAGCTTCCGCTCCAAGGATCTGCTCACGACCAATCCAGCCGTCATCGTCCATGAGGTTGAACCAACTTCGGACGATCTCGAGACTGTTCGCCTGTCAGCCACATGAACGCCAAGTCTCTCAACATACGTACGTCAGATCCATGTCCCAGTCTGCAACGGGTATCAAGTGGAAACCTTCGTCCCACAAAAACCCTCTTGGAAAGAATGGTCTTGATGGGATACTAGTAAACAGCTCTGACGGTCCTTCCAGCTTTACACCATCTGGCCGTGCTCGAGCTTCGGCGGTCTCCTCCCAAAAGCCTTCGTTTTCCTCTTCATATGCGGGTGCATAGGATCGATCGACTACTGAATCTCCGTAAAAATACCCAATTCCTCCTATCAGGTTCGAGAATATAGACTTCGCAAATGATTGATATTTCTCTTTATTAAAAGGCGCTTTCGGGGCAAGCAATTTCTCAAACCGTTCCCCAAAGCCTTCTGCAGCCCTTTCTATCGCTATACTCAAATCCTCTCTTGTCACCTTCGTCTCTGCCGATGCAGAAGAATAGATGACATCGAATTCAAATGGCCCCTCAAAGACCTTCTGCACGACATGCAAATTCCCCGAGCCCACATTATTCGGTGTAGTAAAGATCGACCAAGGCGGCGGCGCATTATCCTCCCCATATTGCTTCAGCAACTTATCAATCTCATCTTTCATCTGCGCAAAGATATGAGATTTAGCCTGCCACAAAGTGTCGTCCTTGACCTGCAAACTAGTCACAATACTCAGATCCAACGGCTTCATCAAGAAACTCTTATGCGTAGGGGGCGGATGCTGATTCGTTTCCGGTCCCGTCGTAACCTCCAGCGTAAATTTGCCCAACTCCCCACTCTCTCCATCCATGAGCACAGTTCCCTCGATACCCTGCTCATCGGGCGCATTCCTCACCTCCAATCTCCCCAACCCTTCCATCCCCGCATAGAACATCACCGTACTGATGAAGCGCGGCGGTGCATCCTCCCTCGGCGTGCCCTTAACGCGAACGCCCCAACTCCCACCATGCTCACCACCAGGGATCTTCACAAATTCCGTTGTAATATCGACAGTATTGCCCGCATCATGTATAGTCTGTCTCCCACCTAACCTCACATCATATTCATCCCATCCGTACCCCGCCATGCCCTCATGCTGCTCGCACGTATGTCTAAAATCTGCGCACAGCATCTCATCAGCATTCTCCCTTCCAATGGAACGCGGCGCAACCTGGAGAGAACCGTACTATTCTGCACGCCCTGAAATGAATCCACCTTCGCCCACAGCAAACCTGTCATTAAGCTCTTCGGTATTCGTGGCCTAACGCCAAAATACAGATTCGGTCTATAAGGCCCCCATAAGAGCGATTCGTTCGAGCGTTTCGCATTTTCGGCAAGCACCTCCTGGGCGACTTGACCAAGGGTTAGGGAGAGGAGGGAGAGGAGTATGCCGAGTACTGGGAGTAGGGGGAGCTGTATCATTGCGAGAGGAGAAGGTAGCAAGAGCTTTGAAGCCTAAAAAGGCTGTGTGGGTGAGAGAGGAAGTTAGAAAAATAGGATGGTAGGTGACACCGTTGGGATTGGATTCCGAGGATATATTCACGATTCTTACCCGGCGGTCGCTTAGCGCGTAAACGGACGAGGCTTCGAAACAAATCCGCGACAGGGAGGGTTACAGCGATAAGACATTTGGAAAGCGGGAGGCCCATTCCATGATCGCGTTATCTGAAGCCAATGGCGCTGTCATTTCTCATATCTATATCCGTATCTGTAGCCGTACAAAGCTTATAAGCTACCACAACGCTAAAATATCAACACATAAATCGCAGCTATGTCACGTACAATATCATCACCGCCTCCCCTGCCACCCACTCAACCCCTGCGTAGCATAACTCCCTGTCCCTCCCCTGCCATCATCCCTCCCATACCTCCCCTCACCCCCACCATATCCTCCACCCCCATTCTCAGGTGTACTCCTCCCACTTCCCCCTCCCCTGTTCAACCTCGCCTTCAACCTCTCCTGCGCACTTCCCCCACCACTTCCCGCACTCCCGCTACTCCCCGGCGGCCTCTCCCCAATCCCCTGCTGCTGTTGCTGCGTCTGATAACTCCCCGCCCTCTGACTCGGCAGCGGTCTTGGTTCTAACCCCCCACCACCCTGCTGTCCCTGCCCCTGCCCTTGCTGTTGCTGCCCCCTCCTGCCACCACCCAAGACACCTCTCCTCAGACTGCCCCTATTCGAATCCTCCACCGGCGGCACAGCCGCTGGGCCATCTGACCATAAATCCCCTAGCCCGCCACCACTGCTACTCCTCCCTCCAGCATCAATACTCGAAGTCGAAGATGTGCCACGTAGACTGCCTAGCGGCCGATTCGTAACGTATGGTTGTGGTTGAGCAGGTTGCTGTGCGCGCGCTGCCTCGCGGGGATCGACGCCCAGCCAGGCGGGGAAGGGGCGGTTTTTTTCGGTGTAGTAGGCTCGGAGGACTCGGGAGACATGGGAGGATTCAGGGTCGGTGATACCCTGTTTTGTTTAGCTCGAAATCATTGAGCTGAGGGAGCTGAGAGTGGGTTAAGAAAGGGGAATGGAGTGGCTTGTGTAAACTTGGGTGAAATGCAGGGCGGCACCTACGGTGTCGTCTTCTGAGCTCGAGGAAAGGATGTTGCGACGAAGGGAGGCGTAGCGAGAGGTCGTTGTTGTGAGGAGATTGTTCAGGGAGGAGAGGTAGGACATGTTGACTGCTGTGGGGCGGAGTGAATGGAGGAGTCCGGAGAGTAGAAGAACTCACCCCCAACTATGCGCACCCCGAGCCGCGTGGCCCTACAGGGCTAATGCCTGGAGTGCCCTAAGGCCTGTCCCCTAGGGAGCAGTATTCGCGCTAAAGAAACCTGGCTCCGGGGACTAGGTAGGTGCGGTATAGGTGACCAAGGTTAGGACTTAGGGGTTATGAGCTTCCTAGGTATGTCTATATACAAGCTGTTCACCCACCAGATAGATCTTCTTGTATTCAATTCAATACTTACTTCAACGATAGAATACTGTATTTCATACGGAAGTCTGATCGGTTACTAAGCTACCCTCTACTCTGGTGTGTATTGGACCGTTTCTTCGAAACCCAACCCAGACTACCAGTGGCCGAAGCATCTAACCGCCAGGCATCTGGTTCATATCTAAACTAGGTAAGCAGATGATATATGTTGATTCAGTCGTGATGGAGGTTATAAAGGTATCAAGCAAATTCTGGATTAACAACAAATTCAATAAAAGTCTGATATTAAACCAGCGATATCGTCGTCTTTTCTGTTGATAAATATCTTTTGTTGGCCTCCTCACCAAAAAGTCTCCCAACACCAACCCGTTCAAAACTTTCCTTTAAGCCAGGAATACTAACGCGCCTTACCAACAGTACAGTAAAAACCACTCGCGAAATAAGCGCGCTTCCCCAATGAAACCAGCCTCCCTTTTCCTCAAATCTCTCCAAAACGAGGGCATATATAGACCCGGAAGACGACGCTATTCTCTCGTCAGACTGGAGCTCCGGATTTTCGTCAGACTGGAACCCCGGATGCTCAACCGAGGCCCAGCCAGTAACCCTATAAGGGTCTGTCGGCAAGCAGATACCTCGCCACAAGCCCATACCGCGGGGATGATCTGGAGCGATGATTTTGGGGCCAGGGTCCTCGAAATATGGTGGTCCATTATTGAGGGAGAGTGTGGAAGTAATCTCATTTGCGAGGTCGGCATCCGGCTCGCTCAGGAGGTTTTCGATCTGGACTGGTATGAGAGAGCTAAAAAAGGTGAGGACAACGAAACGGTTTTCGTTACCGTATTCGTTTTTAGACACTTCGTCTGGGACTGCGCGATTACTGAATTGTGGGAGCCAATCTTGGTCATCGACAGGAATGGTAGTGGCTTTGCGTATTGCATATACTTTCCGACCCTGTAAGAAATCCCTTATCGGCCATCGTACACTCATGCCCATTAGTACTTGCTCGCCATTTTTATCTTTAATGGGGCTCGCCATCGAAGCCCATGACCAAGTCGGAATGCCTGGCAATCTCTCACGGGTTCCTCGCGTAGCCTGCTCCCAGAGTAATCCTCGATGGATATTGAATAGCCATAATCCACAGATATATCGACGCGCTAAAACATCGTCGCTCGGTAAACGACTAGAAACACTGCTTGGAACCTTCAATGCTTTTGCTGTATGACCGACTTCGCTCGCCACCCCAGCAAGAGCCATAAGCCTATCTTTGGCAGGATAGGTAAGTCCCAGTCTGGAATATTCAGTGACGATATCCTCCCAATCTATTGAAGGTGAGAAATCCCAGCGCTGCATGATATGACCATCGCGTCGAGATTTCTGACCGAGTCTTACGCTTACCCCATTGAGAAGATCGCCCATAGGTGACATGGACCCCATAGTGTGGCAATGCAGAAAAAAGCCCGCGTCCGAGAAAGCAATAACTCGACGACTTAACCTCCATTCCTGGAAGACCCAGCCTCGCTGTAGCAGCTCACTCTTTTCAATGCCAGCGGAAAAATCCTTCTGTAGCACATCAGGCCGAGCGCGCTGGAGGTAAAAATATCCCTTTTGCTCTCCGTTTCTATCCCTATATGGCAGGCGGATCATCCTTGGCACAGGCTCTGTACGCCGCATGTTCAGCAAACCATTAGCCAAAACGTCATTCGCCGCAACAATTGTAACCCAAGAATTCTGGTAGTATCGCGCCATTTGAGGTGCTTCTCGTTTCCATTCTCCCTCGTCGTCCTGCTTGATACATATGGAGTCAATCCAGACATACTTGATGCCTAGGCCATGAGCGAGGATACAAGTATCGGTGAAAAGACGAGGCATCCAGTCAATATCCGAGGTGCAAGGTCGAATCTCGTCAGTCTCTTGAAAGTACTTGCCGATTCTGCGCATGTAGTTTGCTGACGTGGTCTTGCTTCTCTTGGTCTCATCGTCCCACCTATGACTTAATGTGATATATTGGCCCCTTTGGTCTGCAGTTTCACAAAGTATATGACGCCATGAACTTGCACCATCTTGCTCGGTGACGAGAAGTGTCTCGATACAGCGAGTAGGAAGCAGAGTGTTTTCAATCTGACAAGGCTGGGTTCCAGACAAGGTTCTGCAGCATTCGGGATGGTTAGAGATGCACTCTCTGTGCTATCCTTGGATCGACTCTATTGATCTCAACTTTGACCAGGGTCGGTCCACAACTATCTGGCCAGTAATATCGTGCGAGGTTGAAGCTGGGGTGCCTAATTAGGCCAAAGCTATCAGTACCCTTGCTTAGAAATCCGGAAACGGAAAGAGGGACATCTCACCTGGGTCTGCTGCAACATGGAACTTAACTTTATGTTTGGGATCTATGATATCGAGCGATCCAAGGAAAGTATCTATGGACGCAATATTGAGGCCGTCACTCACTGCTACCGGTTGTTCGATGCCTTTCGTAACTGCAAAGTTGACCCAGTCCTCCCTCAATAGGCAGTTCCATACTATTATGGACAGGGGCTCTACTTCATAGGTATCGTCGGATTCTTCGATAGCAATATCTGTATAGACTTTTTGGAGGCTCTCCAGAAGTAAGCTGCAAAATGAGCAGTGGCTAGAAGATTGAAGGACGAGGTCGAGAGGGACTCCACGATAAGGATAAGGATCTCTACCGAATGCTTGAATGTCGAATCTTTGACAGCGCTCGCAAAGCATCTTGTCGTTGCAAGGTGGTGGAAAGTCGACAGAGTGGGGTAATGCAGATAGAGATAGACTGCTGATACTACGTGTACACCCCCTTTCACTACGCGTACAATTCTGTTCTTAGGACGGTAGCAGACGTTGCATTTCATTGGTGGATGATGCCATGCATGGATGGGAGGGATCTCATGGACGGCAGGAACTTCCATAGTATCCTTTCATGTATCTCGTCGCTGCTCTCATCACCAAGGGCGCCGGCGATTGGTGGTTAGAAGGAGTCCTACGGATAAATTGGGTCGCTTTACATCTTACTACCCTGACTTCCATCCCAACTTTGTCAAACCCTCTGTAGCCACCTATCTCGCCGCCTGTTATCTCATACATTGGCATGCTTCTTCTTACGATCCATATTATCTCACTGGTGATAGGCTTTCCCGAATAAAGCTGGAGTAACGAATACGATATGGCACTAAGATGAAGGACAGAACAGCTATTAGACGTTAATGATGAGAATCCCTTATCATGGATCACAGGCGCCATCGGTGGTAAAAACCGCCGAGGACAGATGTCTTGGATGAGAATCCATGGAATGTAACACAGACACGCTACAAACTGGTCTAAAAGGGTATTTTTCCTGCACACCTATTACAAGTAATGTATGCGCAAGAGACAGAGGTGTACGCCTAGCGAAAGGGGGGTTATGCATAGTACTAGCCTTCAAATAGGATAGACTTAGGGAACTGGGAAGTGCGGTCGAGACCTGGACCTCACGCTCCCGCATTGCTTTCCGGGCTCTGCAGCCCGTCAAGCTTGACTTTCATTCATTTCTCTCCATCACGATATACAGCTAACCAAAAGGAGTAGTTGCATGAGTCCGGCATCATCTCGGCAACCGCAATATGGCCGGAGACGTTGGAGCGGCACCATATACGCTCAGCCTCTGGCAGAAGCTTGTCTCTTGGGCATACTTCGCCAGCCGCCCTCGAATATCTGTCTGGCTATCGTTGCATATAGAAGTGGCAAGACTTATCATTTGTTCTTTGGATGCGGCCCATTTTTCACCCCGATCTCTATGGCTCTGGTCGACCTATCTTCCCAATGACTGCTATCTATCCCTGCGTATGAACACTCTCCTAGAGCTACTATATATCTTCGCGATCCTTGCTGCGATCTTGTCCCCAGCGAGTACAGTCGCCTTCAGTATAACGATTTACCGAAGAGACACTACGTGCACCCACGACATCTTAGCTTTTGGCTTGATTGCGATCAGCACCGTGGTTGCTGCTGTTGTGCTAGCACTGCAAACTCTAGCTTTGAAAACTTCGCTCGACGTACAAGCGATATTAGAGATTAGACCAGATTTATCAAGCGGAGTTGTGTTGGATGCTTGGGGCAGCTTTATAGGCGGCGGGAAGCTTTCCCTGGTCGCCTTTATCCTCTTTCTGGTCGTTGGCGTATTTCAGATTGTGACTGTATCAGCTCGACATCTAATTTCGTCTCCGAAGAGACTACCCAAGCAATTCCGACCCTTTGTTACAGAGAAGCATGAAAGAATGACTGCTATTGGAGACCCAGAGGCGATATTTTTGGGGACAGAAATGGTGGAGGGTGTAGACTCGGGGCCTCTGGCAAGGTTATATGATGACTACGAGAAGCAAGGACTCGTTTCAACACGTGAAAATCTCGAGGTTGGTCAATCAGATATCGTCATTGTTTGTAGATGCTTACGCGGTCTTCACAGTCTTTTACTAGAGAGGAACTCGCCGCTGTTAAGCTAAAGGAAGAAGGCAGAAGGCGTCGAGCTTTTCAAGAAGTAGTACCCTTATAGATAATTTAATTAACGAGATAGGAAGAGGCTGACCACTAGCAGGGTAGAACAGAAGATGGGCCACAATTTGCATTATCCGACCGATACTGGGGCGCCCAAAGGTACAAGAGCCGGCTTAAGATATGGATCCTTATGTCTACCGTATATTGTCTTCTGTCTATTGGCTTCGAGACCGTACGGTTTGCTATAGATCGTAGACTCAACCGACCCTACCAGTGGTATCTTTTTCCGTCTGAAGCTATTGTTGTTCCTCCTGCTGATCAGTGGCTCTAGGCTATGCAATTTCGGAGTTATTTCTCCTTGGCCATTGGCGATATGGGTCGTTACAGTGCTGACTTTGGTTCAATACCGATTTGCCCTCCAGCGCAAAGTACTCGGAACAATTAGGATCAACAGATTACTTACTATTAGCTTCACAATCTCTATCCTACTCATGACAGCTTATGCGTTAGCAAGGCTTTTTATAAACAGCGACAACGAGAGTAATGGAGGTTTTCCCAATTGGGACGTCATTAACTTGGTATTGTCTTGTATAGGTACGACTATTACTCTCGTTTGGGAAATACAAGATTTTCTGCACGGTGGGGGTTTTTTATTGATATAGACTTATGCCAGCAGACCAACTCAAGTTTGTAATATCAATACTTATCCTTTTGTTCCCCTTCGAATAGGCAAAGATCCTCACTTTAGCCCTAGATCTTCTCGGCCTCTCACCGACATCATTTTGGCGTTCTAAAGAGCCTTTCTATACTGCCGCATGCCTGGTATGTGGTGCTTCAACCTAGCGCATGCAATACAACAAGGTGGGAAGCTTCACCATTATAGCTCAGCCCAATGGTTCAAGTCTCCTCAAGCGTAGTCTCAAATTATACTCTGCGCTCTGATAGAATGGCTGGTTATGCCATGGAGAACAATGTGGTGACTGTGGCCGTTGATAGCTCTGCCGTGTTGGAAGAAATAGGGTCAGGCTGAGGCTGTTGACGAAAAGGATGCAGCGGTTGTATACGCGGTAAAGCGACCCAACTGGGGCAACACAGGCTCATAACTGTTGCAGTGCTACAGATAATGAAATGCACGATGGATGCGAACGAGTATGCATAGTCTGAAGAGCTAAAACTATGGGAATGGCTTCTAATATACATAATGATCAACATCATTGGTGGCAAGGGATAGAGATAGAAGACCGTAAAATATTGTTACTGACAAAGAAATGTTACTAACAATGCTAGCATACTGATAGATCCAAACATTCCAACACATCCTCCTCCGCAGGCCAATCCGCCTCATGCCATATAACATCCTCAAAACTCTTCCAGCTCTCTTCACTGCTTGTTCCTGACACGAAGCTGCCAAGCTCTTCGTCATCATCTTGCTCGTCCGACAGACTGTTTACCAGCCTTTCGAAGGAGGCCCGGAGTTTCTCATCATGCTCACATCTCATAGCGGCTAGCTCTGTCGCAGTAATACCGTCCGCGTTCTTCGCATCGACGTCCACACCCCGCATCTTTGCTTCAGACAGGATAGTCAATGTCTGCTGGTCAGCCTCGTTCGCTGCCCAATGCATAATGGTGTTCCCAAATATGGTTTTAAGCGTGTAGTCTGCGCCGGCGGTTAATAATTGGGTAATGGCTTCATGAGCGTTCTCAAAGACAGCGCCCTGAAGCGGCGTCTCGCCAAACCGCTCACTAATGTTAAGGTTGGCGCCGTGCTGTATCAATGTGGCAGTGGTGGCTGCGCAATTATGGCATGCCGATAGACGTAAAGGGGTGCTACCGTAACAATCAGGGCCATCGATATCTAGTAATCGGTTGCCTCGACGGTACTGAAGAATCTTTTGGACGCATGGTGCAGAATTGGATTGAGCGGCCAAATGCAGGGCGTTTCGTTGGTCATTCATAGTGCCTTGATGTGGATCAGCCCCATGCTCGAGTAAAAGACACATGGCTCTGTAATTGCCACAGCGAGATGCCCAATGCAGTGGCGTCCAACCATCCAGATCTAGCACGTGAACAGATTGAGGACTTTCAATCAGTTCTTGCTCTAGGAAGCCGGTCTCGAGACCTATCACGAGGCGATGTAAGCGAGAAAATCGGCGCTCCTGGATGAACTCGGTGCCGGGAAATAGTAGTGCGAACGCTTCAAACATCGACAGAGGTGCTCTCAGAGAAAGAATATTGCGCCATGCTCTTTCGGCCGGCGTGCTACAGAATTCAGCGAGGCCAGATTCGTCATATCCAGATCACTTACGTCCCTGTCCCATCCACCCAGTCCGGGTCGGCTCCGCAGCTGATCAGCAACTGGCAGAGGTCTATACGGCTATGATCCACCGCAAACTAGTTGCAGTCAGCCTCGGGTCAATGTGTAAATGCAAGCCTGAGAACATCATTACATGCAACGCTGTCTTTCCCCATCGAATATGAACATCATCAGGGGAGGCGAGTCGGTTGTTGAACAGACATCTAATCCCCTCTACATCGCCAAATTTGCTCAACGAGAAAAGTTGATTGACTCCAGGTACGACCCTTCTAGATTTGATACTGAGTGTGGGAGAAATGGTGTTTGACATGGAAATCGATATTGCCCGGCTCACAAACCACCTTGGAAAGAAGTAAGTCATCTGCATTGATTTTAAAGTCCTTCGAAGACAGGAAGGAATGCACTGTTGCTGTAGTATATGCCTGCCTGAGTAGCCGAGAAGAAGATAGCCTGTGATTTCTTGGAGCAATTGGGGCGTTTTGAAAACACGCTGAACGTGACAATTACATTTGCAAATTGACGAACACACCCTCATAGTTTTACCGGGTCTTGTCACGGCCATGGAAAGCGAATTCAAATTTTCGATTCCCGCAGTTTGGTCGATTGACGCATTCAGCAGTTTTGCAGACGTTACCGCATCATACACTGAAGATTGGCTCTGAGTACGCTGCTTATGCAGCGGGTCGACGGTGTCGCTCACGCTCAATTTCGAAATAGTTTGCACCATATTTTGTAAGACTTTTAAAGTCTCATGCTGAGTGCGGTGGACTTCGTTGATTATGGAAGTAGAATCAGGGTCATAAGCAGTAGGTGTAGCAAGTCCTCTGGTCTCAGAGCTCATTCCGTGCAGTTGAGACAGCAGACTCTGCATGTTGACCTCTAGGCGCGATACTGCGGTGCTAATGTATATTAGAAATATCACGTAACGTTATTTCTGCATGCGCTTACCAGGTTTTTGTTCCGACGGCAGTGGAAAGATTAGACCTAAGCTCCCTTAATTCACTCTGCAGTTTTATGAAACGTGCCTTCTCTTTTAGCCACGAGAACCGGTCTCTTCTTCCTATACTGTAAGAATCACCCCATTGACTGAGTCTACCCCACTGCGCGATTAGACTGCTTAATGCGTCCAGTTTTATTCGAATTTGATAGACTAGTGCGTGCACAGCATCCAGCTTGTGTGCGCTGGGTACATTGTGACTGCTTTCCAACTCTTGCACGTCGTCGAGCACAAGCTTCAAATTCCATACTTCATTAGAGAGCGCCAACAGCTCATCTGGCGCAGATCTCAGACCTTGGATAAGCTTCGTCAAAGCCTGCGCAACGCTCAAACCTGTCTGCGTTACAGCAATGATAGAAAACGGATCAGCCATTGCTGGTATCGCACGAACGTGAGCAAAGCTGCAAATGTAGGAGAGAAAGCTCCTAAGGAAAAGGCATGCTCTCTACAGATGAGATAAGGCTGGGGGTGACACTGTCCCCTCGCCACTTCGTTGTGACTTTCTCCCAAAGAGCCAACCAGAAATAGGAAGGTGAGCAGAAGTATTTTCTATCGGATAACTAGCACAGAACATAGCAACAGCATTGTGAGCTACACCGAAGAGCTCGTCTTGCGAGGGGAGTCAGACCTGTCACAGCAGTGGTGGTGGAACCTACGGAACGTGCGAGGGTCGCCCATAGCGCCTAAATCCGAGGCCCGGACCCGCTGCGCTTGCCTACCCGACCTTACGGCTAAAGCCCCCTTAGTAGATCAATGTTAGGGCTACCTGGGCGTCTAAGCCAGGTAAGTTTTGGCGCAATTTTTGAAACTTTTCGGGTATGTGCGCTACCTACAGCTCCTTTACAAAGAGACTATCCACTAATCTACAGATCTCCGAACGGCTGGCATATGTCCATCTCCATAAGTCAAAATGGTATCAGATATTTCCATCTACTGCTTCTTTGCTCTCTGGCCGTAAGCCTTCGTCGCATAATCGCCTTGGTGAACGATCAGATCTTCAGGTCGGTAATCGTGACGTCCTGAGAAGTACGATTCCAATATCGCCTTCGTTCCATCCGCATAACGCTTCTGTGCATCGATTGAGGTACCGGACATGTGAGGGACCATAGCGTTGCCTCCACCGAAGGGGTTCTTTGCGTAGCGGAGAGGGTGGTCCTTGGGTGCTGGTTGTGGGAACCAGACATCACCTCCGTAACCGCGGAGGTGGCCACTCTTAAGAGCTTCAGCTACATCCTCCTTCACAACAATGGCCCCACGGGCGGTGTTGACGAGCCATGAGCCTGTTATGTCATTGAGCACGATCTCTTCAGTTCGTTGAGGACTGACGTACCCTTCTTCATCTTAGAGATCAACTCCTTGTTGAACAGACCTCGGGTCTTCTCGTGTAGTGGGCAGTTGATCGTTACAACATCACACTGGGCCAACATCTCCTCGAGATCCTCTACACGCCGACATCCAATCTCCTTCTCAACCTCGGGCTTGAGTGGCTGGTAGTCGAAGTACAGCAATTCCTTGCAGTCGAAGGGCTTCAGTCTTCGCAATACACGCTCGCCAATACGACCCACAGCAACCGTACCAACAACCTTGTTCTCAAGATCATATTCATTCTTAGCAGCAGCGGCGACGTTCCATTCACCGGCCTGGATCTGCTCATGTGCTGGGACGAAGTTTCGGACGAGATTAAGAATGGTCATGACAACGTGTTCGGCAACAGAGACGACATTGGAACCAGTCACTTCGGCGACTGTGACACCCTCATTGGTTTCGTTGGCTGCATCGAGATCGACGTGGTCAGACCCAATACCGGCTGTGACTGCAAGCTTGAGCTTTTTTGCCTTTGCGAGTCGTTCAGCGGTCAGGTACCCAGGATGGAAGCTGTACAATTGCACTTGATCAACGGAAGTCTATGGGAAGACAGAGGCTTGGTATGTAATCCAATTACCCCTTCTTTGTTGCCATGCTGGCTCGAGTAGACTTACGGTGTTGTGATAATGACTTCAGCGTCCACCAACTCTTTGTCGAAGGTCGAATTCTCACCCTCCTTGTCGGAGGTAGTGACGAGGGTGTGTCCCTTCTCTTCGAGCCATTTTCGGATACCAAGTTCGTTCTCAGTGGTACCTAGGAGCTCAGGAACATCTCTCGCGTGCTCGCCGCCCTGTTTGGGTTAATTAGGTGCTCAAATTTCTCGGATTTGATTGTCACAGGTTGTCTGAAACACATACATCATACAACACAAGCAAGACCTTCGACTACCAATTGGAGCAATGTCAGTATCGCTCGGGGAGTCTTGGGGAGTGCAATCCAACCTGCAATCGCGAGGTAGCAGTCAGCGTTCGTACCCCGCCATAACCTCCCCGTTGGACCGGGAGAGCCGTCCTCGCTGACAAAAGCGAGGAAGCAGGTCGAGAGAGGCGAGAAATAGAGCGAGCAAATACCATTGTAAATTTAAATCAACCAGCAATTGCGATACTGACTGGTATGAGTGACTGATGGATAATTATTCTGAGCAGGAGCTGTGTGATTTTTGGCGGTTGCGGGGGAGTCGGAGATAGCAGCCGACTTAGCGTAGCGTGTACGTCAGCGTAATTTGGACCAGTAAACAAGACGTCATTAACCAACTTACCACAACACTCTAGGATCCGTTTGAAAAGGCTATGTAGGTGGTGTTTCTTCGAGGAGCAAAATTATTGAGCAATTTTGTCGAGGAAAGAGAAGGCTTGGAACAATTGACAGAAATGTTGGTAGAGGCAGACCACGAGACTCTTGTACTCTTTTGTGCGGGGCCATTCCCATCCCCTCCCCTCCGCTCCCTCGGCGAATTGCCGATTCTATTCGCAACCAACAAGTGCTTAGGCCCTCTTCACTTACGTCAATTGTGTGCTGCGACTGGATACTATACCGACTATATCAAACTAACCAGGTGGAGCTTTCCGGACTGCGTGACCTAATTCGATTCAGTGTGCCCCACAAGGCGCGAAGGGTTGATGGGAGCCGCAACAATTGCCTTTAGATGGGATGGTGGGGTCGAGTGCCCGGCGCCTAGTCCTACCACATCAGTGATCTGATGGATCTCTTAACAGTGAATGAACGCTTGCGTTATTAATAAAGATCAGATGGGCTTAAGGGACGATGTGTTTGGATAAGGTTGCTAATGCGGGTAGGGAAATCAAGAGAATCAGCATTCTTATTCCCGTCGTTGTCTAAGAGACGACGCAGAGAGTAATAAGACCAACCAGTTGAATATAAAGAACACATTGGAACCAACAAAAAGTGTGCCCATCATGACAGTCCCCTGGAAGCACACTCTGAATACAAGCTCTAATGTATCTGGACAACGGATACTCACGATTGGGAAGCAGTCTGCTTAGATGAAGAATGGATGACTCCGGTTACTTACTGACGATATATCCTCAAGGATAGCCAGTCGATATCAAGAAACTCCACTTTGACCTTGCAGCTTATCTTCCGTGATATCAGGCCGTGCTTGGCCACCTCTAAGGCCTATCGATGTTCACCGTTCCTTTGACGACGAACTAATGGCAGGGTGTTAGACCCGAAATATAACTCTTGACGAGACAGGTTCCGAGGAAGAACTTGCCTCCGATCCGGTACCGAATTACTACCCAAGCAACTCCCCAGTCTTTAGAGAGTTTTTTTTGGTTGATGTTGAAACTTCGCTTAGTCAGCCGTATTTCAAACATAAAATATCTCCATACACTGAGCTTCTTAACTAATCAATATTCTCATAAGACTCACAAGACTCACTGAACCGTCTGAACGGACAAGTTTCAACGATTCAAGTTAGCGCGTATGCTGTCATCATGTGGCTTAAGGCCTACCTTCGAGACACTCGGTAGCACACATCTTATCAGCCTTCCAGTTAGCATCTGGTGAATGAACAAGTACCAGATGCATTCCGACACCGTCTTTATCTAAGCTAAAGCTGTCAGAGAAGGGATACGAAAGGCTCTTCATAGCATCGTTGGGCCCTCGTTGAGGAGTAACCTAGTCTATGGGCATTCGATTTGTACGAATGGTGCATCCGTACCCGGAATATCATTCCTAGTGACCAATTATGCTCACCCTTGCGTGGATAAGGGCAGCGAAACAGTAAAACACTGCAACAAGGACGTGGCTAGTGTGGCGGGACGACGTGTACCATGACGTTGGTGTATTTTACTGTCTGTTGAAAGTGATAAAGCAATTGTTGCGAAACGCCTCACCAGTGCCCCGGGCATTGCTTCTTTTTGGTCTCATCAAGATCTGGCAGCGATGACGTTGCAATTGCATGCCGCTAGTACCTGATTTGATCTTACTGGACATCAGCCGAGTGAGTCCGTACTTAGCTTGACAGCCACATCTTGAACTTTCAAACACAGCACGCAGTGTGCGCATAACTTTCGTTCCACGTCCGCAACTGCAAGACGCTTGGCTTAGGTGGTCCAACAATGCCAGTGCTCGAGGAGAGCGAAACAGCCCCGCTCATATCCTCGGGAGAGCCTGGGAGTAATACGAACGACCAATCGCTGTGGCAAATAGTTATCGAGTACCGCCAATCGATGCTATGGAGTACCTTCTTTGCATTAAGCGCCCTTTTATGGGGGTATGACAATCAGGTAATGTGCAAAAGTCGATGGTAATGCCAACGTTGTTAAGACTAGATAGGTTGCTGGTTCACTCTTGGGCGCGCCTCAATTTCGGAAAGACTTTGGATATATCTTCGATGGGCAAGCCGTCATACCTGCACCATGGCTAGCAGCTTTCAGTGCGGCATCATCTATAGGCGGCTTATTTGGCTGTATCCTCGGCGGTGGTGTTGCGGATACGTCTGGCCGACGCTGGGCTCTTGGGTTCTGTTCAATGATAAGCATATCAGCAGTCTCTGTGGAGGTCATCGCAACAGCAAAATCGACACTCCTAGTTGGAAAAGTATGCGAAGTCGGCGCCCGTTACAACTATGATCAGTCTGCTAATCTAAACTCGGTATATTAAAAGCTAGTCAACGGCTTCGCCCTTGGCGGCTTCTTGACTGTGTCATCCGCGTACTGCGCGGAAAGCTGCCCGGTCACTTTGCGTGGTGTGACGACCTCAGGAGTCCATCTATTCATTGGCTTGTATGTTGGAGCAGGATACATGTTGCGGCTTTTGTCCTAGATACTAAAACTTGACAGAGGCAGTCTTGTGGCCTCAACCTTAGTCAAGATCTTCGGTCATCTGCCTGATAATCGAGCTTATCGAGCCCCATTCGCTTTACAATGGCTGTTTCCAGTCATTCTACTCGTAGGATTACCTTTCTGCCCAGAGTCGCCATGGTGGTTAGTGCGTAAGGGCAATACTCAAGCCGCGGCGCGGAGCCTCAGAAGGCTTGGCTATAAAGATGTCGACACTTCGTTAGAGAGCATCAAAAGGACAGTCTACGTGGAGCTTGTGGACCAAATGGAAACCTCTTACTTGGACTGCTTTAGAGGAGTGGATCTCAGGAGAACCGAAATAGGTATTTACGGGATCCTGGAGCACGGGTGACTGACTAACCGTCCCAATCTTGCATAGCCATGGGTGTTTTCACGATCTCCCAGCTGGTGGGGCCTGTCTTTATCATGGGATACTCCACATATTTCTTCGAACTAGCGGGTTTATCTACCTCAAACGCTTTCTCGGTAGGCATTGGCATCGCCTCTGCGGCTGTCATAAGCAATATGTTTTCTTGGTTACTTGTCAACTCTTTGGGGCGTAGATTGATGTACCTATACGGTACGCTCGGGTTGTTCGGCTGCCTGTTGACAATAGGTTTCTTGGATGTCAAGCCCGACGCCAAAGGCTTTAGCGCTTGGTGGCAAAGCGCGATGTGTGCTCTTTACCAAATTATCTATTACCTGTGGGTGTCTTTCTGGCATCAAGTGTGCTCTAAATCTCCGAACCCTTCTGACCCTTTACCATAGTGCCGTCGGACCAATCACATATACATTGTTCTCGGAGATAGCGTCACCACGGCTCAGGTCACGGACTATTGGGCTGGGTTTAGTGGTCCAAAACCTGTTTGGCCTCGCCCTCAATCTTTTGATTCCATATCTGATAAAGTATGCACCGATCTTTACATGACGCAGCTAAAGATGACTACAAGTTTCTGGCACTCAGCTGACAACCTTATTAGTCCTGATGAGGCCAACCTCAGGGGGAAAATTGGCTTCATATTTGCTGGAACCAGCATCTTCGGCAACTTGTGGGGTATGTCTTCGTGTCGTTAGAAATGCTTTATGTGATTATCATTATTGATTTGGCCACTAGTCTATTACCGTGTTCCAGAGACTAAGGGTAAAGACTTTGAAGAATTGACCATGTTATTTGAGGACCATGTACCAGCGCGGGACTTTGCAACATACAGCGTGAGCAAACCCAAAACGGGGTCTCTGCGTGAATAATACCAGTCGTACCAAGCGCTGTTACTTCCACACCGATCATGTACAAACACGGGACTTTTCTTTGACCGATAGTATGTTCATGTCTTGGATATCTACTTCAGACTCGCGATTGGCCTAAGGACTTTGCAAAATGCTCATACTGTTTAGAGAACAGATGGTATCTAGCAACATATCCCCAGCTACTTTAAGCTCTACGATGGCTGATTCTCGGTTACAAGGCCTATCAACGCAATGCTATAGATGTACAAGTATATAATAATTGAATAGATAAATCATATAATTACCACATTGGGTTACTGACAGCCCTCAGACATGCAGACCAAGGACAGGATAACGCAGATATGGATTACTGACAGCCCTCGGAGATACAGACCAAGGACAGGATAACGCAGATGGCGCTTGTTTACTTAAACACGATACAAATTACCTAAATGAATCACTACTTGAAAGAATTATTCCGATGTACCACTAATATCCCTTTTCTATACATACTAATCCCAAGCTACCGACCCCTCGCGGTCCCTTGTCATGTTGTCTATCTCTTACAACTGCGAGTTAGTCAATACATCTATTTCATAAAATGCTATGAAGAGCATCAGGAACACACGTCTCGAAAAGGTGTAAAGACTAGGTCGAAAACTAAAAGCCAATGCTGGTCAGGGTGGTAGTAAGGTCTGATGTTCTCGCAATGTAGAGATCAATTCTGTGAATATAAAATTTCATTGCCTGTCTGAATAGGATCTATGGAGATCGTCTCTATGTACATGAGATCTTGCGGGGCAATGGCTATGCAATAGGGGTAGAAGGTACTAAAACAATCAAAAGGAGGTGGATGCTACTAAGATAGCTAAGCCAGCATGGAAAAGGAATCGCATGATCGCAACAGATGTACCAGAGCCTCTGCTGCTGCCGTGCCGCAGACCTGATGTAGTAGAACGCTGCTACACAAAGCGGAAATATTAGAGATTTACTGGATACTATGTCTCTGGTAGTTTATGAGAAAGGCTGCTGCTGCACTAGGTGCTAGTTTTCATGGTTGGTCGTTCGCCTAAAAGATCGACGAATGGCGAAGTGAATATGTGCAACTGCGTTCAGTCCATAAAGGGGACGGATATCACGGACTTTTTCTTCCTAAGTTCCCCGTTATGGGAGAACACCGGAACCTTTTCAAACTCGTGACGCACAGAAGTACAAGCTACCATGAAGGTTGGAAGGGTGTCTCGAAGAAGGATACTGAACCGATAATCCTTGCTTAGATACTCAAATTGCGGATCGCTCCGCTGCTCTTGGTGCGTTTGGATTGACCTAGAGGTGTGGTTAAGTGAGTAGCCTCGGTTGCAGTTGGTATTGAAATGAATTTAGTACGCACATTGCGGAGAACCCTGTGGGCGTTGACTAATGGTATGAACTTCAACAGGCGCAGTAAAAAGGATCCTTATTCTAAGTAAGGACCGCTCTTCAAAGTTCGCCGCATGACTGATGAAAATCAGATTTGCCAATCCATTGGTCGAAAGTTGCAGCAGAAAGACCATCTAGAGGGCCTCTGGGTTTCAACGTCGTGAATGTTGGAGTAGACCGTCAGGTGCCATCATGTTTAGGTTTTCGTGGCTTTCTTTCAACAATGATCTGAATGTCTGTGATAACCATGTGACAGCCGACACCTGCGCCCGGAATCCCAAAGGGCGTCTTCCAAATCAAGGGCCGTCTGAGATCTCACTACCCTTCATTCCAAAAGCCTTCTCGAGTATTCTTATTAGCTTTCGGTCCTCTTTCATCTCATTCTCCTATTCTCAATCGCAACATACATTGTGCTCTTCTATGAGGGGTATTCCATGGTTGTGCGTTTTTGGCATAAGAGCGAAAAGCTGAGATTGGAGACGTCCGGCGCTCCTCCGTACCAAGGTGTCAAGTTGGTAAGTTCAGACTTCATTTGATGAGTCCTTTTCTGGCGTCGACTGCGTGCTCAGTCCACTCAACAACCTGAGTAGGCTCTGTCTTTTGGGTACCTTGCCCTTTGTTTCCAGGTTTCTCGACTCGAATTTAAAAGCTTCCAACGCATTGGTGCTTGATTGGCCAATGCTCGCGACTGCACGAAATATACCATCCCAAGAAACCCACAGCATGAATAAGATGACTGTGATAGGAAGTGTAGCTGCGAGGAACAGCCACCAATCACCAGTCACAGTGAGCACACCGCCTTGGCCGTTGAAGAATGCCATGCCGAAGAAACTGGAAACCGCGGTGGCTGGCAGAAAAATCATTGTTAAGGCCGCTATAGTCTTCATAGCCGCACTATCGTTCTTGGTATCGCGCGCTATTGCCGTGTTGGTTTCGCTGTCTTGTTGGGTTACCAGATTGAAAACCTGGATGCCATGGACTGTCAGTCAAATGTAATAGGTTATCATTTTCATCCCCTCTGGCTTACAAGATTCATAGCAATGTCTTTCCGCGACTTGTAGCTTAAGATCCACCTCCGTCGAGCCTGTAGGGATTTTACAAGATGACCCAGTGAGTCCTCCACTTGACAGAAGTGTCGTTGTAGAGGGATCTCCGCTGACGTCTTCAGTGTCGTGTGGGCCTCATACATGCGTTCGGTGATCATGGTACCCATTTCAGCGCTAGCAACAAGGGAATCAGCATCTTGAGAGATTAGATGTAGTTCGTTGGTGAGAGCTTTGAGAGCAGCACGGTCCACAATTTCTTCTCCTTTGCCATAGGCGTCGACTCTGTCTAGCTGATCATAGAGGCGAAACCGCAGCTTAGTGATGACGGGTTTTGATTGGAGGAAAGACTCTTGAGCGATGATATTGTGCAATAGGAACGGGTCTGTGGCTTTTTCTTGGGTCGCTTGACCCGGTCTTCGGCGACGGAACGCATCCTGTAGCCTGCTCTTGGAGATCCCTATGCAAGTATCTTCCTGTCCGGATACAACAATGTACGTGGTGACTGCTGTCTGGCTTTGATGGCTCATGTAGACGGAGCATGGCTGCATTTTAGTGTGGATATCCCATCTTGGGTGTTGGCAAATGAACTCCTGGTGGCAAAGCTGACCGTTGTCATCGTAGATGTGGAAGATGCTGGGAGCTGCATAGTCTGGCTCGCTGAGAAGATAAGGAACGAAGTGGGGAGATATTTCAAAAGCTTGGAGGAGGTCATAAGCAATAGCATGACTGAGAGAGACTTGCGAAGCAAAGGTGGTTTCGTGGAAGCGTTGCGAAGTGAGAAATCTATATCGAGCATTCGGTCAGCCTAGCAAAGGGTCACACATGAAGCAGCACTGCTTTACTTACATAACTCGGGTTGCATTGACAACATTATCGCCAGTGGAAGCCTGTTTACTCAGCCACAAGGCCCTTACGTGGGTAGAAGCATCATACATCCATGTAATCACGTAGTTCTTTGTCCTGCAAATTGCATCTCAACCAGCTGGATCCATCTATATTCACATGAAATATATCACAATTTGTCCGCTCAGAAAAGTTGTGCTGGTTACCCAGTACATTCTGGTAGTAGACAAGGTCATGAGTTGGAGAGGGTGTGCTTGGCAGCGTGTACGGATATTGGTCTCTAACAAGGGCTTCTCTGTCTACTGTCCTGTATTGGTTGGCAAGTCGGTGACCTGTCGGTCGAATAATCTCGTCCACGTTTGATGCCATGGTGTTGGGTGAATAGCTTCGTGATACGAAGGAAAGGCTATACGCCAAATCGTATGGCAAGGTTCGGAATTTTGAGAAAGAGCGAAGACGGCTTATCTGAGAAACCTGGCGTAAAACTAGGCACGACTGGGAAAGCTACAGCCATAATGCAGTCCTCAAATACTGCTTTTCCTCGTAGGTTCTGAGGCCAATAGTAGCTCGCCGTGCTATCTGATGCGTGGAAGTAGCTCATCGTCTTGGGACAATTTACTGCGCCAATGCGCCCATACGAAGTAGACTAAGCCAATAGACGCTAGAGGAGCCGAGATGGCTGGAGGTGGGGCGGCACAACGGCATTTATCTCCCACCAACCAAGATTCAAAAGAGTGCTGTTCTTCGAAAAACGGTCAGCAGACGTCCATCATAGGAAACAGAATAGGTAAGGCGACTTCGCTAGGAGTATGCTGTCCGAATCCACCAATGCTCTTCCAGCCGACCTAGAAGATATCGCACTGGCCGCTTTTGACAGATTATTAGGCAAGGGTGAGATTTACTATAGCCCGCCCAAGGTAGAGATTATACAGGTAGATGGACTGCAGGTAATCCACAGCATACCGCTGATACTATTATCAGCTGATAGTTGCTTTTGCCATAGTACCACTTTTCAATAACATCAGCATTCCGTCTGAAGCCCGTACTAGCCCCAGATGCCCCAGGTCGTTCCAAACCTGTGGGACCGTTCGTTGATCCACCAGAAGATTTCATTATAGCGAGAATCGGGGAATCGCACAAGTTGATATTAAATAAGTTTTGCGTGTATCGACCTATGCTGATTCTGCATACGTCATTGTTCGCACTCCAAACGGATGATCTTGACGAAGAAGATCTGGGAGCAGCTTGGGCAATCCTGCATAGGATCAAGACACCACAGATGGTCATTTATAATTGCGGTGTCGAGGCTGGCTCATCCCAAGGACACAAACATATTCAAATTTTTCCAAGACAAGATTCCGAGGTTTTCCAGCCATTTCCTTTAAAAGCGTCCTCAACCGAGGGTGGGTCATCCTCTGAGCTTGGAATATAGCAAGCTAATAAGGTTCCGTAGATATCACTGACGACATAGAAGGAGTGCCATTCAAGCACTTTGTCATTCGCCTTCCCACCGGTGTATCCTTTGACTATGTATTCCAGCAATATAGGCGACTGCTGAACGCAACGAAAAGCGCATTACGCGAGGCCAATGCTGGTGGCGATTACAATCTTGTACTGGTTCGCGAGTGGTTAGCATTGATCCCACGTAGGCGCAAAGGATACGGAGAAGACTTCATCGCAAATGCTGCCAGTATGGTGGGCATGATGTGGATGACGAGCGAAGAACAACGCGACAAGCTCCTAAAATTGGATCTGCCGGGGCTTTCCGGTGCCCTGGGAATTCCACTCCAGGGTGTAGATGGGGCATTTGTCGGTGTTGAAAAGCCTCATTGAAACAAACCCGCATTTCACAGGTTAGACATAATTTTGAAAAGACTTCGCCGAGTAATTGAACAGCTACTCCATCAATATGCCTACGGACTTGAACACGAATCGTGCGTCTCAATAGTGTCGTGTCCGCATAATACGCTTGAGCATAAAAGTTATGCTCCTTAGCGATAGGACACAGCCGCGGTAATGTAAACACGGAGGAATAGTCGCTGTCAAATAACACTTCACAAGTTGCATTCTCGTTCATCATAAGCCTGAAATTCAAGAATCTCACATAACGTTTCGTCAGTGCAGCTGTCTCGTTGACGGCGTGGAAGGATGCCTCAACTTAGACAGACCTACCTCGGGGCTTCAACACACCAAACCCTCTGCATCGTGCCATATTCCCATCAACGCCCCCTCGTACCGACTGGAGGTTGCTATATTTCCAAGATGCCAGATGAGCTTCTTTATCGCACACTAGGGTACCTCGCACCAGAACAATCTCCCAACTCTGGATTTAGATATGAACCATGCCTTCCACTGTCCCTTGTCTGCCGCCGCTGGGAACGCCTTTACTGTGCTTTCTTTTACCGCAACATAGACCTCGGCTATTTTGGCTGGCAAAATACACGCCGGATCAGGCAACTTGAGAACACTTTACGACAGCGTCCTGACCTGTGTGACGCCGTTCGCATGGTTGGGTTCCGACATGATAAACCAAGTAATGCTACGTGTCAGATGATCGCGAACATCATTAGTTATCCTCAAGGTCTTCGCACATTTGAGCTCCACACATGGTTCACACGGAGCGCATGGATTATTCTAGATGCTGCCAAAATGGCACCGCTAGCAACGTTGAAGCTTTCCGGTTCTCACGGTGGTCCGTCGCTCCCGATGATCCTGAAGCACTTTGGCTTGTCAACGCTTAAAGAAGTGTCCCTCAACGCCTATGGGCCGGGCAACGGATACGACCCCGGTGCGTACATCTCTTTTGATCCTGCCCATGAGGAAGATCTCAGTCTACTTCTTTCTTCGACCTCTCCTTGCAACCTGACCACGATAGAATTAATTGACCCAACTGCGCCCGCACATGTGACAAAGACATTCTTACAGTGGCCAGCGCGTCTGACAAGTTTGACCATGAGGTTATGTGACGCAAGGTACAATGTTGATGCTGTACAAGGAATTCTAGATGATCACCGTCACACGCTACAGCATATCAGCCTTGCAGAACTCGCTCGTCGAGTTGAGCGGATGCCTGACTTTAGTTCTTTCACAAGCCTGGAGTCGCTACAAATACACGGGCACAACTTGTTTGCGGAATCGCCATGCAGGGCTGCTGCAAAATTAGATGCACAAAGACTTTGCCATCTAAGGATCAGTTTTGATACAGAAGATCAAGATCAAACCCATTATACAGATTTCGAGGACGACAAAATTGATTGGCTCGAGGATTTTCTTGACCAAACAACACCTACGACTAACAGATTAGAGACTGTCTTTGTCGAGTTCGATCCGGATGTGTCAATAATGGATTTCGACTGGTTCTTCTATCACACCTGGCCATGGTCTTATATAGATCAAGCGGTGGGTATGTTTGCGAGCCACAACATCACTATGACCTATACTCAGCCTCGCTACTCGAAGAAGGAATGGGATCGAGCGGTTGAGCGTCAAGATGAAGAGGATGCAAGGCAGGCCTGCTTGAGACGAGGTTGAATGTGTTATCGTCGACAGATCTTTGGCAGAACCGGCTAATGGCTTCGCTGTTTGCGATCTAACGAAGCAGCGAAGATACGACACCAACCCCCAAAGCGCCCACTTTCCGTTCGCCACGGACAATTACTTAGACTTCTTCATCACCCCTTCAACTAATTTGCACCACCATCATGCCACTCGCCCTCTCTATCTTTCCAAATGCATGCACCTAACAAGCGCAAATGTGCCTCGGACACGCACGACCATCACACCTATACGAGTCTCTGTCATGAACACCACCAGATCCATAATCGAAAGCATCATGTGTGAGTCTTCCGTCACCATTATCGACAGGCCCTTTTCGTCGCAGGAAAAAGCTTAGATCATCATTCACAGATTTGAAGGCGTGAGCGCTGACTGTATATGGTAACTTGATGGCTACGTGGACGGCGAGATGGAGATTATTTGTCTGGACTAAGGCGATAGGAGTGAGAAGGATAACATGTATGCATGCGGGACGTTGCATTGAGACTATAAGCACTTCTGTACTATCTCTTCCTGTATCAATTAGACAAAAGCAATGAATAGTATGAATTCTACTTTCGAGTCCTGGTAGATATTTGCTTGATTCTATATCGTGAGATAATGGCGAAGGTAACGGCGATATGCTTGTGATACTCCCTGCCTAACTTCTGCATTACTGATCTAGAACAACACCCAGTAGTGGCGGTCGCCCTTAAACATGATTCACAGACGAACTCGACAGAGACCGTACCATCAGCTACAATCGCACTACAACCTCACGTATATCTGGCGTTTCGTTTCACTCTCAATGTATCTAAATCTATAATGAAATACATGCTCTTCCTTAAAATCGTCACCACTTCCCCGCCACCATACACCTCAGGCCTCCATCCTCATTCAGTTATGGACTGAAAATCCTGTTTCATTCGAGGTTTATGAGTCCGAAGCATACCATGACAAACCCATCTCTCTTCTCAGGATATCCGTAAAAGCGTTACTTATACCAGCCTGTGGTAGGACACACCTGTTGACTGTCAAAGCCATTTACGGGCTGCTGTAGTAAGAGAGGGGGAGGTTAAATTACAGTAATGATAGACTAAAAGATAGTTGGAAATGTGAGGAAGGTTGGAGCGGCATGGGGGGTGATATTCAATTACAGTTCAATTTGTAGATATTGATATTTAAAGAAGCTTAAGAACGCGACATAAACGGATAAGGCTCCGACCGATGGCCTGTGGGCTTTTGATATTCCATTGGAGTATACAGATAGGTGAAGAGGATGAGAATAAGTCATGAGTAGCGCTAAGGAGTAGGAAAGTGCTATTTCAGACCGCTTTGGAACGACTGGTCTGCGTAGTGATGTTCGCTTATAAAAATTCGTTTCGTGCTCGGTACAGGACGGAAAGCAACGGTCTTACGGAACCTGTGGAATGTACATGCTCCTAAGAGCCCCTTGCAAAAATAAAACGACTATTGCGCGGTGAGAACCCTCCCTTGTAGAAACCCTTTAACATAGATCTGAAGTCGTCGTCGAATTGAATTTCTCTAAAGCATTCTACGCTTATGAATATTTCCCCAATCTCAACCAATGAATCGTCGTGTCCATAACATCGTCAATAACTTGCCCCAAGACCAGCTGACAGTTTCATCTTGCTAAACATGGAGCAGTAGCTTCGGCAGCTTCATCGGACCAATGTCCATAGCTTTACGAGGTCGTCTACTACATCAATCCTCTCGGGCTCCGGTACTTTTGACTGTTCTGCAAGAAAATCTTTAAGATCAAAAGATTCCAGCACAGGGGTACCTTCGTCCTGAGAGAACTCCGAGCATGAATAGCTGTCTTCCCGGGGAGCAGTCTTTGCTTTTTTGGTGGCAGGTTGCTCCTCGTCGTATGAATCGTCGAATTCCTCGTTGTCTGAATCGTCATCGTATTCCTTTCTCCTTCGAGACTGGACCTGCGTTCTCTCCATTCCTGCCAATTCTTCTTTTTTAGGCACGGAAGGATCAGACATAGGCGGTGGGGGAGACAGTGGTGGACCTGAAGCTGGAATGGGCATGGACAAATTGCCAATACTTGATTCTCGTCTTGCTGCAACTTGATAGTTCATTTGCCTCAATGGTCGTCCATGTTGCCGCGATGCTGCTAATCGGGCTATCGTGGGAGGCAGGGTCGCAGAAGGTTCGACGTCTCCGTAGTTAGCGTACCTCCTTTGCTCCCTCCTTTCCGCCTCAACGATTTCAGTTGTGTGTGTTGCTCTGATTACACCAGTGAACCTGGAGCGGGACTCCGTGGAAATCTGATACACCGGAGAGGAGACTTCTCGGATAAGACTTGCTACGAGGGTGTTCAATTGATGCAATAATGACCATGAGTTGTACTGGCCTGACCGGACAGCCACAGGGTCCGTTGGCATTATTGGATAAGATGCTGGCATATTTGGCAATGGCCACTGCGGTGCAGGAGTATGCTGAAAAGTGTTCGCCGAGAAGGTATTAGAAGTATGCTGTGGTGCAGGAGCATTCTGAAAAGTATTCACGGAGAAAGGATTAAAAGGTGGTGCAGGAGCATACTGAAAAGTGGTCGTGGGGAGGGTATTAAACGTATGCTGTGCGGGTACGACTTTTTTTTCAGTGGGCGCGGGAGCAGCTCTGCTGCTCATGTTGTGTACTGTCTGATTCAAAGGACTGGCCGGAATAGAGAGCTTCAGACTCTCAAACTTGCGAACATATTCGTCTTTTGCATTGACTAGCTCCTCTATGATGGTCTTCTGTCTAGCTTCGTCGTAGACGTCAGCAGCTGGTGCTCTTAATGCCTTCCTAAATGCCTGTGAGTAGAACTTCCTGATCAAGCACCGAGGATATATAGCAATGTATCTGGAGACCAACCTATCCGAGACATGTCTAGCGTATATCAGAACGTTAAGCATTAATGATATATTTGCTCTTAGCATATCAAGGCTCCCTCTGAGTAGCTGTACCCGTGGTTGTATGAAAGGCCACCTCAGCTTCTCAAGGGCCATTGTAGCTCTGGTTGCTCTATGTCCTTGGCTCAGATTTGGCATATTCTTCAAAATCATCTTGTCTAATTCTTCAAATGCATCCAAGCAATCTTTAACAGTGTTTCCAGCCGTTTGAACAAGATTCTCAGAGCAAATACTTTCTTTCTCGTCCTGATCCCTGCGCAGTATTTCTCCTAACTCTTTAAGCACAGTAGATGTCAGCGATATGTCTTTCGATATTGTAATGATAGTACGGTCAGCACTGGAAATCGCTTCGCCAGATGTGTACAGCTTAAGGCTGAGGCGGTAGCCAGTGTCCGCGATTTGGACAATTGAGGCAAGAAGAGCTAGTTCGGCCATTATAGCTATATGTTAAGGATAGCGTACACGGCCAGTGTGAGATTTTCGGTACTGTGCTGAGAATTGATAGTGAAAGGTCATGGCATAGGAGAGCTGATGCTGAGAAGCAGGTCTAAAGAGGCTTAGATATCCGGGCCACACTTAGGCAGCCGTGTCAAAAACCGGGCACCATGCAACCTCTAGCCTTAAGACGACGCACAAACCCTATCATAACCTCCAAACCCAAGACCGAAATGGAAACATCCTTGCCATGTCAATCAAATCAGACGTCGTACCCACCATCCTCAAATCTTTACCTTTTCCTTTTTTGGTAGCTAGGCCGGGACATTGACCGAAGTGAGAAGGCTTTGGTGTGGGTGGTCTGACGCCCTGAGGTAGAAGGCATCGCCTATCAATCGAATAGTCCTGCAGGGCCGAGCCTACTTGTAAGAGACCCCTAAAGCATGGTCCCTTAGGGAGCAATATCTTGCGCGAGAGAGAACGTGGCGCCGGGGACCGATCCCGTCGCCAACTTTTAGGGTGGCTTTAGGTACCGTAGGGGGCTGTGCGGTTCCGCGGCTGGCGAGTTCCGAGGCTCTAGCGCGGGGTAGCTATCATTCTCTAGGGTCATTCATGTCTGTCTCTCCTTTTCATCCAAGCTTCATACATCGTTGCTCATCAATAAAATCTAACACTCCACCATGGAACTGCTGCCTTATTCAAGTTTCAAAAACCTCCAGTCTTAATCGACAGCGCTTTTGCTATAGTCCTATGTCCCGTTGATTTTCTGGGAGGGTTTTGTCATCCGAATCATGGTGCAAATCCCAACCCTGCTTCTCTGTGCGATTCTACGCTCACAGACATAACGTTGGCATTAGAAGTACAACATCTGTAACGAATCTATGCTTAATCACTTCTTAAGCGGTTGTCATGTAAGTGAGAGCAAACAGGTACCTTGCGGTCGGTCCAACCCCATTGCCTAGCGCCACTAAGCCCGCCTTTCGAGCCTCGACCAGCCCCCGGAGCGGCCGCATATGTCTAGAACTACCAACGAATTCCTTATACTATTAGTTCAGCCGAACGGAAGGGACATGTAGCACAAGTGCTCTAGACTTTTCCACTTTCATCCCAGTACGACACATACTATGAGGCTCGGGCAAACCACTAGGAGATGCAACGCCAATGAAGGTGTTCATCGTCCTCACTATTGTGATGATGCGCGCAAGACGTCTACTGAGAGCATGGAGTCTGAGGGGCTGCGTACAGCACCGGTGGTAAGTGGCTGGCTGAGATGACGGAAACGACTTGAAGAATCAAAAGGCAACCTGCGGCATGAGGATTCCCTTCCTCCCTACCTACCCAAAGACCCCGCACACTGTCAAGAAGCCCGCTCAAGCTTGATAATACACATCGTGCTCTATCATCTCCTACGCAAAATGCTCCTGGAGCTTCTCCCGTCACTCCAAATATCCGTTTTGGGGACTTAAATCGGACTTGTTTCTGGCGTCACAAACCGCCAAGCTCCAGTTCAATGGGTGATCGACGATTCCACTCCCACATCGGAAACCCCCGTAACAATTGCCAGGATCGACAACGAATGTTCTCGCGATCCTGCCAACGTCGCAGCTGAGTTCGCTGTCGCTGCCCGTATGGCCACCATTGCAGCGAGCAACTTCAACGAGTATAACCAATACATTCAGGCTTTTTGGCCTAACAAGCCCGAAGAAACCAGGACCAGATTTCTCGACCCATTCTATCTTAACAGGACCGAAAAGGTCTTCGAGTGCGTAGCTCGCGCGGCGAAAAATGTAGACGCTGGCAAGTGCGGAAAGATCGACCCTATTCGTGTAATCTGTGTGCAAGATGAAGGATGCAGGAGAAAGAATGGTTACTTTACGCACGCCCACACCAATGCTCAAACCATGACGATCAATTTGTGCGAAGCATCCTTCAACTTTCCCGACTCTGCGGAAGTTCAATGTGATAACGATTACGCACTGAAAAGTTACGATTCAAAAGGTAGAAGTCCTCATGCATTCATGTTCTCTACATCGTGGGAGATTCTACTAACGCAGTATAACAGCCCGACTGCTTATTCACGAAATAACACATCTAGATATTCTCTCAGAAGGCTCGGGCTTGTGAGTGATGATCCAACGTTTCGCCCCATATCCATTTCCTCAGGCTAACCATATAAACCTTTGCGTCCGACCCTGTAGTACTCTCGACATTGGATCTGAAGACGGAGAATCCATGGTGTACAGCACCAATGCATGTTACTATCTAGCCCAGAACGAATTGTCCCGTGGCCTCGAACCTACGTATGCCACCATGAATGCGGATAATTACGCTTACATTGCTGCTGGTACGTCCTACAAACACCTCTTCCCCTCGGCCACCCTGAGAGCCTCCCCTCTTTGACCTGTCTCGTTCTTGCATCTTATTTCTATGTGAAAATGGAGCCGCAACGGCGGTAAATAATCTATCTTTACTGATTTTACTTGGGAATTCTAGGCACCTATTGGCTTGATCATTGCAAAAAGCAAACAAGCAATCCAAATTTCAGAATACCGGCTGTCCCCATCTTAGAATGATCGCCGGCAAAGGAGATAAAGAGGAATTGGTAAACGCCTCATAGTCACCCAAGTGCTCCAAATGGTAAACTTCCAAACACACCAAGATGGTTGGAAAGAGGCTTTCATATCTGTACAGCTAATTTTGTCGGCTTGAAATACAAATGTGGGGATTAGAACTAATAGAAGTTCTGTACAGCTCAGTACGCGCACACAGCGGCTAAGGTATATCATTAACGTCATATTATAACCATGTGTATATTGTTTCCATCTATACTAATGCCTATTGATATCTAAGTGAAATATATCTCCCTTCAATTAGCTTCCGTAAATCACTCTCCCCAGTTCTATAGACTTGATCAATGGGTAAACACCTAATCTTTCTTCAGTATCAACGTAGATATCCTCCTAAATGGCCCCAACAAAGACTGGTACTTCGCCTCTGCAATACCAATGATGAACTGTCAAGCCTCGAGGGCTTTTATCTCTGAGA
Organism: Cladonia metacorallifera KoLRI002260; assembly: GCA_000482085.2. Taxonomy (NCBI): domain Eukaryota; kingdom Fungi; phylum Ascomycota; class Lecanoromycetes; order Lecanorales; family Cladoniaceae; genus Cladonia; species Cladonia metacorallifera. Next base: position 1,600,212 of record KI911116.1, on the reverse strand, counting down.
AGATGACCCACAGCGGGGCCTTTTCTGCGATACGTTGTAACAGCAAACTAACAGACCGAAACTTTATACGCGTGACTTGTGCCTGAATTCTCGAACATAGCAAGCATTAGAAAATAATATTGCGCGCTGAGGCTGAGAATGCTGGACACATTGCATGTCTATTCGACAATTCCTGGTGTCCCTATACTTTCCTTTCCTTTAGTTTTACAATTTATCCTAATCCCGACATTCCTTATATATATAAACCCTCCCTCGGGAGAAGCAGATTTTCCTAGTGCTTATTATCAATCTAATACAGATTACTCAGCACAAAAGACCCTGCAACCACATCGATATTATCACAATAGCCAAAACAGGAAGGATACTCCGCCGACCGCCCATCCCACCCGCATCTCCAAGAAACGCTACTACACCGCCAGTATTACCAGTGCTATTACTCAGAGTCTGATTCGAACCCATCACTCCAGTCATCGAAGAAGCGGCAAATCCGCCATTTAATCCACTCAGAATGAGATCACCGATCGCAAGCGCTGAAGACGAGGCAATGATATCCTGGTATGGTACGATTGATGTCCCGATCACCAATCCCGAACCCTCAAGCGCCACGGGGGTTCCAGAGATTGTAATAGCAGGCTGGCCCGTATGAAGGGTGCTGCCTCCAATAACGAGCCCATTGGAGATCTTATAGACGGGATATGCGTGGCCCGCTATAGTGACCATTGATACGGGCGGCAGTGGTAGTGTTGAGGTTCCTATTATGAGGCCATTAGATCCAAGTGAAATGCGTGTCCCAGCCACGGTTATAGCGGGTGCTTCTGGACTCAAAGTCATACCAGCGATGGTGAAATAACCGTCTGGGCCGAGGATCCCGGCTTGGCCGGCAGCGCTGATTACTGGTGCCGGCGTTATCGTTGGGATATTGATCGTTGAAGTCCCCACAACGAGACCGTTGGGTCCGAGCGAGATACGTGTCCCAGCAATGTTTACGGCGGGCGCGTTTGGAACCAATGTTGTACCAGCAATTATGACACCGCCATTTGCCCCAATAGTCATGGTCTGGCCAGCAACGGTGAGTACTTGTGCTGCTGTTATGGCTGGGAGATTAATCGTTGAACTAGCTATTACAAGGCCGTCTAAGCCAAGGGATATGGGTGTCCCTGAGACTGTTATTCCCTGTCCGATACTCAGTGTTTGGCCGTCAATCGCAGCCCCGTTCGATAATATTGTAAGAATTTGGCCAGCAGCGGTGATAACCTTGCCTGGTGCAACAGATGCGCTGGGAATGAAACCTGGCAGAGTCGACGTGCCAAGTATGAGGTCACCGTTAGAGCGCAAAGCAATGGGTGTGCCAGAAGCCATAATAGGGTTTGCTCCACGGACTATTGACTGTCCATCGACAACAACGATGTCCGGCGATTGAGTTGTTTGAATGACATGTCCATCAATAACGGTATTCGATGATACAGGATCGCTGACTGGGTCATTCTTGCCAGAATTCGATGATACAGGATCTTCAACTGGGTCAGGCGGTCCTGGATCTGATGAAGATGGATTAGGAGCGGGCAGAGGATAAACCTGACCGTCAACTACAATGTTCGAAGCCACTGGGTCCATGGATACCTGGTGGCCGGAGACTTGTGAAGCTGGTGCACCAGCTACTACTGTTGCGCCAGCTACAACGACCGAGTTGGAATTGATGACCGTTCCCGACCAGTCTACTCCTCCTGCGATAGGAATGGCAAATGAAGTGATTGCCGGCCCTTCAAAGCCACCGGCAAGACTCGACTCGGGCGATGGATGAGCTGGAGGGGGATCTGCTATTGAATAGGGGTCTGTTGGAGGTATTTCCGGAGCCTCATCTCCTGATTTCGTGGCTGATGGTGACCCACTTGGAGGGTCGGTTTTTGATGGTACTGGCGGTGGGATTAAGGGTGCCGGAGCAGGATTCATTGAAGCTCTTGGATCCCCAGTGGGGCCGGGACCAAGTGTAGTAGCTGGCACTAATGCACGGGGAGGATCTTCAATGAAGCCGAGTAATAGATCCGTGTCGCAATTGGCCCATGCTGGATCTATTGGCTGTAGCCCGGTTGAAGGGTAGGTGAGCGAAGGGAAACAATGTTTTTGCAGAAAATTGGTATCACTCTAGGTTGCGAAGTAACTGGCGTGGGCAGTACAATTGGTGAAGAGGTCAGCATAATTGATCTTCGTCACATCAAAGGAATCTGGGACAATAGTCGATAAGTCGGACGGATCGTAAGCTACGGTCACATTGGCGTAAGTCTGACCTAAAACACCACAGTCACCGGTGGCAGACACAGCGTGCCATACTACGTAGGCAGAGGGTGATATACTAGGAGGATAGAATATTAGCCTGGTATCGTCAGAATGGAGAGAAGTCTCACTAGGTATATCCATCTGGCCCAACAATGGTCGATATATTGGGAGCTGGTGCTGGTGTAGGCCAGTAGAGCAATTCCACGGTGGAAGCCTTAATATTACACCATGCATCACAACATGGTGATGACACCGCATGATACCATTGATTTCGCAACGGATAAGTCTGAGTTCTAGCCCAGCTACTGTACTGGGCCGCTTCCCACGTAGAGCAGAAGGCTCTCGCGCTACTGTTCAAGCCACACAAGTACCCTTGGCAGTTGCCTGGCTCGTTGTTGGGGTATACTTCGTGATCGACAACAAAATCCATTACAGTAGAACACCAATACTCCTCAAAGGATGGCATTATAAATGAAGGCTTTGGTGTAATAGACGCCGGCGAAGTAGAATTCTTGGTGGTACGCGCCGGTGTAGCCGCAACAGCTGCGGTGTCTGGGGCATATTTAATAGCCTGAAATACAAGGGGAGAAAGATTTGGAACTTACAACTTGAGCAATCAATGAGCTGGTCGGTGTTTCCTGAGTTGTTGATCCCGACACTAGGAGCTGCACCTTGACTAAGAGCCCCCGCATTGCTCTGGCAGGTGCCGCAGGTAGCTATTGACAAAATCAACAGGAGCATAAATAACATGATAGCCGTCGTTTCTTGGAATCCACAGTCTTCCTTCAACGGTGCGTAGGGTAACAATTCGGGATAACAGAAAGACCAAATCATTCGTACCACCCCTACTTATAGGGATAGACCGTCAGATACAGCAGAATACGTACATGTTCGGCAAAGACAGCTGAGTGTGCAGTCCAGTGCGCTGCCACTGCCGTAGTGCGAAGAGTTTTATGCACTGCCAGCCACCGCACTGCTCGTATCTTTAATAACAAAACAGCATATACGCCGTGGTCCAGAACCGACGCGGCCATTTGATCCGGCTTACGGTGCTAAGTCTTTCAACATCAGTAGCGGTGAGCACATCGCCAAAGCACCTTAGGGCGAAAGACCAGATTCAAGGACCTTTAGAATGCTTTGCTTGCCTTAGCCGCGACTTGAAAGAACTGCAGGTGGATTTGATGCTATTTTCGGTTGACAGAGCCGAATGATTATGCTGCGCCTTTTACGGGAAAAGGCTGAAAGAGGCATCGCGGCAGAAATCACTCCGAGCGCCAGAACCTAAGTCATGATGTACGGATTTCAATGATTCTAGCGTCTTGCGGGCGAATGGCCATCACCGTATTGTCGGCTGCGCACAAATGTTTCCTCATTGGTTGATCTTTCCAGACCTTAAATGGATACAATTAAGAGACTGGTTCGGTTAAATCCTGAATGCTGACTAGGAGTCTCAACTGCTCCTCCTCGCGCCTACCTCGGCGATATGATTCCTGCCTCGTATAGATCCTATGCTGCTGTTCTTCGATAGAACTTAGTAGTCCAGCCATTAGGTATTGAAGTAGAGACAGTGAGCGGGCTACAGCTCTATTGAACCTATTCAAAAATGAATAGAAAACTAGTTGTTATGCTCACTGGCGTGTCATCCCATCACAAAGGGTATCCGATACCGAGGCAGCACCCGTGGAATCCATGTACCGTGGGTGAGCTCAAGAACATTGAATTATGCTGCCGGCTTGGGAACTTTCACACACTAAGAGCAAATTAGTTTCCCCCCCTGGATGATGTTCGAAGTTCGGTTTTCCACCATACTTCTTCTCGCATGTCTCGGAGACTTCGAGAACAGTGTTGCCCCTCTTGAACATGATTATATATCACACCTGGAACAGTCACGGTGTATATATGATAGTGGAATTTGATATGTCTCATATATGAGCATTCCAGGCGTAACCAACGTGTTCGTAGAGGAACATGGAGTCGCGTAGGATGCAAATGCCAAGACTTCTTGGAAATATTTACTGTCAGCCCTGCAGGGCTGAGCCTAGAGCTGGCGAAGCAGGCCTTGAGGTTAGGTCCAGCCCTACAAGGCTCCGCTTAGCTTTTAGATGGGCTGGTGGAAAACACAATCACAAAGGTCGATCTTTTGTATGGCAATAGATTTGAATAGGCTTTCACGTCTCATAAGCAGAGTCGAAACTTGTATATAAACTAAATGGATATATCCCGCAGATTCCAAATGGAAAGACGCCCATCATCATATCGTCGTAAACATCATCGTACACCCCTCTCTATTTCTCACTCAGCAATCAAACAGATGACCCAGTCCCCATATATGTGCTGACCCACGCCTTGAAAACGCCATCATTCCAACCTATCATCGCGCCGCGCAAGCCCGCTGGTCCAAGCTCGCCTTCATACACCGTCACCCCACCGGCCTGCGTAACGACCCAGACCCGCTCCGAAACGCCAGGAGGTAGCATGGAAGCGTACGTGATTCCAAAAATTAATATGAGACCCAATACGGCGATTCCGCTAAACATGGTAAACCATGGTCTCCGCATCTTTACGCCCCTCCACCGGGTACTGGTATGCACACTTGCCAAAATGACACAGTCTAGCAGCTCCAACACGATTGCAATGGCTGTTCCTGCCACGGTAGCTTGCAGCCATGATAATTGCTGCGCGCCGGCGATGTTGATGCAGCCGACGCCTTTGCCGAAGGACTCGGCTATGGGCCAGTTGCAGCAGTTTCCGTCGAGGACGGTGATGCCGAAGGGTTGGAAGATGGGGGAACACCAGGAGACGGGTGGGGCGGGGAGGCGAGAGGAGTGGAGAGCGTGGATGATGCCGAGGATTTGGAGGACGACGACGAAGAAGAGGAGGAAGATGGCGGTGAGGGCGAGGTAGAGGGGTTGGGAGGTAAAGAGAGGAGGAAAGGGTGGTGGGACTGTGGTAAACGGGATGGGGGTTGGTGAGGGGTTTCTTTCGTGCAGCTGGATCGATACCCCGGCTTTGAGGGCGCCGAATTTGGAGTTGTCGTATTCGCGGAGGAGGAGGCTGGCGTCATCGGGAGAGCTGCGGTTGCGGGGGTTAATGGCGTGGCGGAGGCGGGTCAGGAGGCTGTATTGTTCGATTATGAGGAAGGTGACTTGAGCCATGCTGCCGGCGTCGATGACGAGCAGGAGGGGGATCCATATTAGGATTTTATCCGCGCCGAAGCCGGTGGATTTGTAAGCTTGGGCTGTGAGGGCGATGGTGAAGGCGGTGGCGGCTAGGCACCATGATTGCACTGTTTGCCATTTCACCACGCGAATTATCACAACGGGAATGTGTACGATGAGAACGACGATAGTGTAGATCCAGGGGAGCAGAGCACCGCCTACATCAGGACGGAGATAAGAAGGTGCGCCGAATTCGAGGATAGTCTGGTTAGCTATCTGGGCCCAGGTGATGTTGGAGGAGTTGGTTATTGTTTGGGTTAGGTTCTGGGGGCATAGGTCGAATATGGAAGCGGAAGAAAGTTGAAGCAATGCAAAACAACACAGGCCGGGGAACAACTTATGAAGCATTCGAAGGACGGTGAGACTTTGGTTGAAGATGTGAGCAACGCGTCTTGCATGAGGAGCAAGGTGAAACGTTGTCGCTCCACTTTATACACGTTTGACCGGTGAGTTCCAATGTGAGGCTCTGTCTGAGCCTCAAAAGCTTATCTACCTACCTTGTTCTGAGCGAAATGACAGCTGAGATGCTAGGAGGTAGCAGTCGCATTGGTTCCCGCTTCGGTGAGTGCCGAATAGCTAGATGGCACCTCTTTTCACTCAGCCTCGCGATATCCAGCAGATAAAGTCTGCCGAGGGAAAGCGCAGGAAAGGAGTCATTCCAATACCGCGAGTTGCGGCTGAGTTGGGCGGATAGTGCCATGCTGAGATGTTGTACTATTTCATACACGTCCTAACTCATGTTTTGCGCGCTGGTGGCTTTCTGGATGTTGTCTATTTCCTAATTTAGGAAGGGTAAGAGTAATTGCTCGCCTAAGAAAGGCGCTTGAGCGCGGCTTCTGTCTTGTGACCTATTGTCCACCATTGAGGTAACCTTTGCTCTGCCACCACAGCACTCGGCATCAAGCTAGCCTGCTGTAGTGTTATTCCATAGTGCTGTGGTTTGAGCGTAAAACTTCCCACTGCGGAGTCCCAAGAAGACACCGAGATTCCATTAAGCCGGGCTACAATGGAGCTTGAAACAGCAAGGTTGGAGCATCATTGCCAGTATCCTTTCATGATGAATAAGCCGTGCCGATGATGGACCACGTCATTCTTCTGGAACGAAGAGCATTGAGGGGAATCAAGCTGACATGAGGAGGATAGAATGGTTACGAGAAATTGGCTCAGCCTTCAGCCCTAAGGTATTGATATAGATCACGGTTCTGCTTGCCGGTTGTGATGGTGGCGGGTTGCTTCCGGCACTAGTACTCACATAGTCGATCCTTTGCGCGTTAGAGTTTCTAGCCTCAGATGCTCAGGCCCTACTGCGCGGATTGCCCCCTAGGGGGCCCCTAATGGCCACTAGACCTCATGTAGGCAAGCCGTTTTTTAGGGGGGTCCTAGGCCATAATAAGGAAATCTGCGTAGCGGGCCTAAGCGAAAAAGATGCTAAGACCTAGGATTTTATAGGTAGTTTATAAATCCTAGGATTAACTACTACTACCTTTCTATCTATACTATTTTATAGGCTATTTTTAATATTATTTATAATATATATACTAATAAATATATATAGATTAATAGAGTATAATTAGGATTAAAATTTATATATATAATTATATTTAATCCTACTACTATAACCTCCTTATAATATCTTAAGTAAATAAACTATAAAAACTTATTAATATTAATAATAAAGGAAGAGTAGAGGGTATTAAATAAATAATAACTAATAAAATATTAAAGAGAGAATAAAAGAAGTATAAAAAAATATTATAAAAAGAAATAATAATAATAGTATATATCTATAAAATACTTTAGTAAGGATAATAATAGTAAGCTAGCTATTAAAACTATATATTAATAACTAAGTTACTAAGCTACTTTAAAAAAAATAACTTATAATCTATTACTTTATTATAAAATATAGTATATTTATTTATATACTATATATTAAGTAACTAAATATAATATTTAATATATTATATTTATATCTTTTAAAGTAATTTATTAATTACTATCTTTACTATAACTTTTATAATAAGTCTATACTTAATAATATATTTTATATAAGTATTAACTATAATACAGTCTTAATAAATAGCTATACTATAGTTATTAATAATAATTATATATATAATATATTTTATTTATAAATTACTTTTTATTTATTTATTTAAAATACTTTATTTAATTATTACCTTTATAAGCTTATAAATTATAAAGATATAAGTTAACTTTTTATTAGTTTCTTACTTACTTTCTATAATACTTTAGTAGCTATTAAGTCTTTAAAGAGATATATATTATTATTCTTATTAGCTATAATAATACTATTTTACTAAGGCCTTTTAATAATATAAATTATTCTTAAGAGTTAATAGTATTATATATTTAAGTAGTTATCTATTAAAATTACTAATCTAATTTATAAGATTTAATTTAATATAGGTAACTAATTATAATTATAAGACTTATACTTATTATATTTAAGTAGTATATATTAATTATAATATAGTTTATCTAATTACTATATTTTAGTACTATTAAAATAGAAAGAATTAATCTTTTAAAGCTTATAAGTATTAGACTTAAAGATATAAGCCTTATAAATATTTTTTAAGTTAGTTTTATTAATTATACTTTATTTATTAAAAGATACTTACTTATTTTTTTAAGTACTATTTTTATAGCTACTTAATAGTTAGTTAAGATAGTAGTTAAATAGTTACCTCTAATTACTAAAAATTAATAAGGAACTTATATATTAACTATAGTATATAGAGATATACTTACTAATCTATTAATTTATCTTCTAATATATATAGATATATACTATTATTATTTCTACTAAGAGTACTTTAGTAGGATTAGGAAATGATAAGGCTATAAATAACTCTTTAACTCTTAATAATATTTTAGAATTAAGGCCTACTTTATTATAAGATAGTTTATTTATTAAAGGTAGCTATATTTCTCTAAATATTCTTACTATAATTATTAGAGCTACTTTTTTATAATTTTTTAAAAGCCTCTTTATTTTATACTAGGATAGTATGCTTTGCCTAAGGTTTAATTTATAAAAAAATAAATAAATAAATAAATAAATAAATAAATAAATAAATAAATAAATAAATAAATAAATAAATAAATAAATAAATAAATAAGAAAAATAAGGCTAAAGCTTAATTAAGTTTAATTCTTAACTTTATATATAATATATTATATAGTGTAGACTAGCCTTAAGAGGTATTAAATTATTATTTAGTTTTAATATACTATAGCCTTTATTTTAGTATTACTAAATATATAACTAAAGAGAGAATTAAGAATATTTAAATATATATAGATTTATTTATTTATTTAATGTATATAATATTAGTATCTAATTATATTAAGTAGCTTATAATTTATAAGTTAATTCATATAAATTTATTATCTAAGATAATACCTTAGTTACTATCTTAAAATAATAGATTAATACTATTATTATTATATATAGATAATATTTAATATAGCTATACTTTATTTTCTTTATAATAATTTATTACTTATACTAAAAAGTATAAAATACTAGTTTTTAAATCTATAGACTAGTGCCTATAAATAGTGTTTAAGGTAAATATAAAGTACTAGGGCATTTTATATAAAGTATAGATAGCTATTAATAGTTTAATATATATCTTATTTAAGATAAATAATCCTTCTATAGATTTTATAGATATTATAATAGTAAACCTCTTAATTTAAGGGTTATAAATATTTATAGGATATTATTAACGGTAGGTCTTATAGATCTAATAAGGGTAGAATATTAGTAGCTAAAGTAATATTAATTTTTAGTAGAATAGCTATAAAAGAAGAAGCTACTAAGTATATAGGCCTATTAGGCCTTAGTAGGAGCTTATAGTTAAGTCTACCTTAATAAAAGTAAATAAGCTAGCTATTATAGTTCCTCCCTTTATATCCTTATAGTCCCTATAAGGCTAGGTTTTATTATATTTTTAGTTTTATTTAAAATACTAGTCTTATACTTCTTTCTTTTATAATATTTTTATAGCTTTAGAAGTCTATTTTTTTATAATATTAAGAATAGTTAAGTACTTACTATATTTAAATATATATTCTAAATTAGTATTATTTATAAAGTCTTCTTTTATATTATTCTTAATTAAGGTATACTTAATAAAGGAGGCCTTAATAACCTAATAATCCTAGTTAATTTATTTTTATTTTATATTTAATAGTTATAGCTTTTTTCTAATAAGTTATTTAATAAGCTTTATTATAACTTAAAGGTCCTTTAATTATAATAGTATAATAGTATTTAGACGCTCTACTATTAAAACTATTTAAATATAGCTTTATATAGCCTTATTTAGTGCTTTTATTATATCTTAAAGGTTATATAAGATATTATCTATTATAATAGTATATTTTCTTTTTAGAGAAAGTATTAAGAATAGCTCTATAATAGCCCTCCTTAGAGCCTTAAAGGAAGATATTAGTTATAGTTAGTATTATAAGTCTAATATAATAACTATAAAGTCTATTATAAAGATATTTAGTGCTAAGAGATCTATTATATAATTTATATAACTATAACTATTTTTTATTAGAAGGTCTTTAAAGTTAATATTAAATAATTTAAATTAAAAGCTATAACTAAGCTTTAATTATATTATTATAAGTAAAATAAATAGTTTAAATCTATAAGATTTTTACTATAAAAGTATAATTATATTATAAGAGGAATTAAAAACTCTTAAGTTTAAGTAAAAGAATAATAGAGATATAAGTATATCTATTATTATTTAAAAGAAGTTATTAAAAGTATTTAATAAAGATATAGGTTTAGATTTTTATAATATATTTTAATAGCTATTTTAACTATTTATATAGAAGTACTCCTTTAAGTCTTATTAAAATAAAAATATAAAAGGATTAGGACTTATAATTAATAATAAAGTTATATTTAGTAATAAAGCTATATTTAGTAGTAAAGATAGCTTTTAAGGCTTAAAAGTTTTTTAATATTTAGTTTAAGATATTATAAACTTTTAAAAGACTTTCTTAATTATTAAGATTAAATATTATAAGCTTTCTATAACTTTCTTCTTAATTATTAGTTTTTTTATAGTAGCTTTTATAATTATAATTTTTATAATAGCTTTAAAGGTCTTTAAGGCTTAATTTAGAGTTTAAAAAGACTTTAAAGCTTATAAAGCTTAATTTATATAGGCTAGTAAAGTACTAGTATTAGGCTTAGAAGATACTACTTTTACTTATAATTATAGTTATAATATAGTTATTATATTATAATTTTTAATCCTTATATATCTTAATAAGATATATAGAGACTTTTTATTCTTCCTAAACTATATTATTATACCTTTTATTTTAAAAGAGTAGCTAAGATAAGTTAAATATAAGTTTACTATTATATAACTTTTAATATTAAAATTAAGAGGCTAATAATTATAAGATTTATATATAATAACTCTTATATAAATAATAACTTCTATAATTAAATTTAAGAGTTTTATATATTTTAAGAAGATCTAACTTACCTCTCTATTATTAATTTAGTTAGGTTTTAATATAGAGGCTAAATTCTAAGCTTCTTTTACTTTTAGATTAAAATAATAATAGTTTTTAAAATCTATGCCTTTAAGGCTATTACTATCTTAGAGTATTTATTTAAGTCTATTTTCCTTATTTAATTTCTTTAATTTATTAGATCTTAGAGAATATATTAATATTATTAATATTACTATTAAAGTTAAGGATAGTAAAGTAATATTAAATAATAAAATTTAATTAAATAAAATAAAATAAGATAAAGTAAGATAAAATAAATAAAATTTTTTTATATCTCTCTATAAACTTAAGTAGTATTTACTATAAATATTTTATTCTTTTTATAGATTTATATAATTATATAACTATAATTTTTAAATTCTAAAGTTAAGCTCTATACTTTTTTAGCCTATATATATTAATTATATAAACTTTTACTATAATACCTATAACCTCTATAGTCTTAATTTACTCTATTTATAATCTTTATAATCTTCTTAATTCTACTTATATAGCCTTATATATAATCTTTATAGTCTCCTTAATCTTATCTTTATGCTCTATTTAATCTAGTGTTTATAATTCTTAGGCTTTTAATACCTTTATAGTCCTAGATACTAGAGGGGCGTTAGGCTTAAGTTTAAATAAATAGTCTTTATAGAATTTATATATTAAAGCATCATAATTCTTTATACCTTTTATTAGTTTTTAGAAGTTATTCTTCCTTAAGAAGCCTTTCTAAGCCACTAAGTATTATAACTTTTAATAATATAAATAAAAGTTTAAAATCTCTTCTACCTTCTACTTATATTTATTAGTATTATCTATAATTTAATTTATTAGTAAAAGAGGTAAGGGTACCTAACCTTCTATAATATTTTTTTAGTAGGGCTCTAATAAATTAATATAGAAAAATTAGATATATCTTTATTACTTTTAATAATTTAAGGTAGTAAGTTACTAGATTTATAATCTTAAAGACCTTAAATAATCTTAAATATTTATAATTAAGTTTCTTTAATAATTTTTATAACTTTATATTAGTATTTAGGAGCTATACTTATTAGCCCTTTATAAGCTATTAGTATTTATGTCCTTAATTATAATATAAGGCTTATTAGTTTTATACTTATATATAATTATTCTATAACTTTTTATATAAAGCTTCTAACTCTTTTATTATTTCTTTTATATTAGCATATATATCCCTTACTATAATAAATAGTTAAAAAGGCTTTATCTCTTAACTATAATAGATATGGAAGGGCGTTTTTTAAATAATTATATACTTTAAATTATTATATATATACTTTATAAGGGGTAGAAGTAAGATCTAGTTATCCTATTAATAATTTATATAGATTTATAAGTATTATTTTAATACTTAATTATATTATTTTATAAGATTATTAGTTTATTAATAAAAAGTTATAAATAATTTATAATTATTATCTAAGGCTTTTAATAGGGATGCTTAGAAGTATAATATAAATAATTTATTATAATTACTATAATTAAGTCTAGTGTTTTATAGAGTTAGAAGATATATTAAAGAAAAAGTATTATAAATTATTTTAAATCTAGGGTTATAATATTAAGAATATAATAGTATATTTTACTAAAATAATCTATTACTATTATAATAGAGTTATAGGTTACTTTATTAACTAAGTCCTAATTAAGTAGTAGATTAATAATAAAGTTTATTATAATTATAAACTATAGTTTATTTAGAATAGGTATTACTAGTAATTCTTTATAAAATAAATATTAAGCTTATTTAGCCCTTTAGTAAGTATTGTAAGTCTTAATATATTTAATAATATTTATTTTTATTATAGGCTAATAGAACTACTACTAGATTAAAGTATCTATATAGTCTCTTCTAAAACATTTAGTTATTAGAGAGTTATAAAAGTTTCTTATTATCTATAATTATAATTTCTTATTATTTAGTATATAAATCTATATTTTTTAGAAGTATAATAAGTTATTAATCTATATAAAATCTACTCCTTAAGTCTTTATAGCTATAGGATCTTCTTATATACTTTATTTTATTACCTTTAATATAGTCTCTAATAGTTAATTTAATTTATTATCCTTTTATTTTAAAGCTTCTATATCTCTTACTACCTTTTTTAAGGCTTTTTATTTTTTAGTAATTTATATTATTACTAGTCTAAAGAAGGGTACTATTATATATAGTCTATTAAGCTTATCATAGTCTTTTTATTATAAGAGGCTATTTACTATATTACGCTTCTTTAGTATATATTAAATTTTAAAGTTAAATATTAATAGGAATTTAACTTAATAAGTTTATCTTCTACTTAATATTTTTACTATAAAGAATAACTTTAAGTTATAATAGTTTATAAATACTATAATTTTATACTATATATTTTTTAAATATTTTTATTAAATTTAGAATAAAACTATTATAGCTAAAAGCTCCTAATCTAGTATTCTATAATTTATTTTTATAGAGGTTAGCTTCTTATTTTTTAAGAGAGTATATTTAAGAAGATATAATTACTTATATTTATTTAAATTATAGTAAGTAGTATAGGGTTATAGTAGTATAATAAGGTAGCTTAAGTAAAGGTATACTTTAATATATTAAAGGATAGCTCTATTTTATCTATCTATATAAAAGGTTTTAATCCCTTAATTAGCTTTATAAGGCCTTTAATAATCTTATTATACTAATAAATAAACCTATAATAAAAATTATAGAATCTTAGAAATAATTATATATCCTTTATAGATCTTAGTATTAGCTATTCTATTATAGTTATTACTTAATTTTAGTTTATTATAATCTTAGTTAGATTAATAATAAACTCTAAGAATTCTACTATATTTATTAAGAATTTATATTTTTTTAATTTAATAAATAATCTACTACTTTATAAGGCCTTTAATACCTCCTTTATATATCCTTTATAATCCTTAATAATATTAGAATAGATTAAGATATTATTTAAATAATTAATTATAATAATATCTTATTAATATAAGATTAAAAGATATTATATAATATTTAAATAAGTTATATTAAATCTTAAATACTATTTTTTACTTATTTTCTTATTTAATTTAAATAAGATTATAAGTACTTTATAAATTAATTTTTATATATCTTTTTATTCTTTAAAGATAGTCTAGAATTTTTAAAATTAGTAGGATTAAATATTAGTCCCTTACTATAATAGTATTTAAGCCTTAATAATTTATATAAAGTTATAAGCTTTTATCCTTTTTCTTAATAAATAGTATAGGTAACTTAATAGATAATTTAAAATACCTTATAAATCTTAACTTAAGATTTTATTTAATATAGTTTTTTAATATACTAAGTTCTAACTTTAATAAATTATATAATAACTTAAAAAGTAGTATAATATTAAATAATAAGTTAATTATATAATTAAGAATTTTATAATAAAATAAAAGTATAGTACTAGCTTTTTTAAAGAAGATATTAATATAATTAATATAAGTTATTAATAATACTATTAAAGCCTTTTAATTAATATAATAAATATATATAAGAAACTTATTTAACTTATTATTAAAATTTATTTATTTTAGAATATAAATATTTTTAATTATTTTTATTAAACTTATACTTTAATTAATTAGTAGATTTATCTTCTATAATTATAAAAGGCTTAAGATAATTTAATACTTTTATATTAATATTACTTAAAAAGTATATATAATTAATAAAGTATTTAGGAGGCTTATAAGAATTTAGAATAATATTTATTTAATAGAGCTAATAATACTTCTATTAATATCTATAACTTTAATAGCTTTTATCTTTAAAGATAATAAATTTAGTAGATATATAAATTATTTATTAATAAAATTTATAGTAGCCCTATAATTAATTAAGGCTTAAAGGAATAATTTAGTATTTTAAAAGGTTTTTAATTATAGCTTCTATAATATAATAGATATATCTATATAATCTATAGTCTCTATAATATTTATAATAGAGACTTATAAGAACTTAATATTTTAATATTTTTAAGTTTTAATTTTTTATTTCTATACTATATATCTAGTTTATCTTAAAGAGAGGCTAAAAGATATTATAAAATAATCTTCTCTCTTTAAGGCTAATTTTACTTATAATAATACCTTATCTATTATAGATATATATTTTTTAGCTTATTTAAGTATATTTTCTTCTAGTACCTTAACTAAGTATAATATATATAAAGTTTATTATCTTATTATTATTTATACTTTTTTAAGGTAATAATAGCTATTTTTTAATTATTAGAACTAATTATAAAGAAAGAATTTCCTCCTTAAGAGAGTCTTATCTAAGTAAAGTTTAGCCTTTAAGTTATTAAGTCTTATAAAGCTTACTAGCCTTACTAATTTATAAATTAAATTTACTTTTAATAACTTTACTTCTTATAGTCTTCTATTATTTTTTTATTAATTTTAATATAACTTTTAGCTTACTAGGTAGCTCTCTTAAAGTTAATAAAGATATTAAGAAGTTTTATACTAGCTTAATAAACTTAGTCTAAAATTTCTAAAATTAATTTTTTTTAAATATATAATATATAGCTATATTATTCTATAATAGATTAGTAATTAAAGTCTTAAAATAGTTAATAAAGTTTTATATACTTTTATTCTATCTTATTCTAATTTAATTTATCTTTAGTTTTATATCTAATTCTATATCTTTTATAGAATAATTTTCTAGTAACTAACTTTATAGGATCTTCTAATTTTTAAATATTTCTTAATATTTTAATAATTATATTAATTATATTCTAGTTTTAATCTTTTATCTTAGATAAATATAGACTATAGAGGCCTAGATATTAATTCCCTTAATAGTTTATAAATTAAAAAAATTATTTATATTAATAATCTATAGTTAGATATTTATTAATAAATTTATAAAAGTTAAAGATAAAGTATATTTTACTTTCCTCCTTTCTATATTAGTAGTTATAGTAGAGATATCTTAAAAAAAGATATATTATCTTATATTTAGTTAAAAAACTAATATATTTACTTTACTTTTAAAGGCTAAATCTTAAAGGTTTATTAAGATATACCCTTAAGTTATTAGTAGACTATTATATTATAGACTATTATATTAGTTCTCTTTTAGAGTAGCTATATAAACTAATAATATTATTATATTATAATTATTAAAGACTTAAGCTCCTTTAAAAACACTATTAAGCCCTTAAATAAATAAGGATAATAAGAGATTAAAGTTTCTACTTAGAAGTAATATAGTTAAGTCTTATTAAATTAATAAAATTTAAGATAATAAAGGTTACTAAGAGCTATTATTAATTCTAAGCCTATTATAAGCTATATTAAGAAAAGAATTAATATTAATAGTAGGTCTTATAGGTTTAATAAGAATAAAATATTAGTAGTTAAAGTAATATTAATTCTTAGTAAAATAGCTATAAAGAAATAAGCTACTAAGTATATAAGCCTATTAGGCCTTAATAGAAGCTTATAGTTAAGTTTATCTTAATAGGAGTAGATAAGCTAGCTATTATAAATATTAATATTAATAGTTAAAAGCTTATTTAAGACTTTATACTTCTAGCTATAGCTTATTAAAATTTATATAAAATAGGGAGAGTTTATTTTAAAGTCTTATATATACCTTATTATTAAGTAATATATATATTAATATTTTAAGTCTTCTTTAACTCTTTAGTAGTTAATAAATTATTAAAGTAAATAATAATAATAATATAGTTCTAAAAAGCTAATAATTATATAGTAAAGTATATAGAATAATAGTATAATATATTATATATTTAAGATATCTTAGTCTATATTATTATTATATAGATATATATTATTACTTAATAATAAAAAAGACTTTTTTATTTAAAATTATCTAGGAAAAATCTAATGTCTCTACTTAGATAGTTAGTTAATAGATTATATAAAAAATTAAATATACTTTATATTTAATATATATATTTATATAAAACTATAAATAATCTTAAGTATATCTTAAATATATCTATAAGTTAACTAATAATAAAAGAAAATTATAGATATTTTAGAATATTCTTTATTATATATTTTAAAAGTATTATTTTATATTATATAACTCTTCTCTTAAAGTAGTAACTTATTTATAGCTAATTATAATTATATAGGACTTATATATAGATTATTTAATATTAATAAAAAATATAAAAAATAAGGGTTTAAAGAATTTAATATTAATTCTTTATCTTATTAATATTTTATTTATATAATACTCTACTATTCCTTACTATTATAGTACTAGGCATTATATATCTAAATATCTATGATCTCTGCTAAATTAGTAGGGTCGCGTGCCTTTTACTAAGTAGTTAACTAGGATATAGGGTTAACTTTATGATAGAATAGTAGTAATAGCAGCGGTTTAATCCTATCCTATTAGATTTCCCACTATTTTCTAAGGTCCGCGCGATTAGATAGCTGATTTAGGTCGGGCTACTATAGGTCATTCCCACCATAGTCGGTGGCCTAGCTCACAGGGTCATTACCTGGAGGCACCTATATAAATAGGTCGGACCTACCTAGCGCAAGGGCGCGCATTCTATTCTCTTTAGAGGGGGTAGATATCACAGTATTAGGTATTATATATCTAAATATTTACGATCTCTACTAAATTAGTAGGGTCGCGTGCCTTTTACTAAGTAGTTAACTAAGATACAGAGTTAATTTCATAATACTTACTATCTTAATTAAAGTCTAATAATATTATAGTTAATTAAATACCTTTATTTAATTTACTTAATAAACTTTTAAGAAGTTTATTATTATTTTAAACTATTTATAAAGCTAACTTAAATAAACTTCTACTCTTTTATTATTTATAAATATTATATAGAAACTACTTTATAACTAAAAAAGTTAAGAATATATATAAAAGCCTATATATTTAAAGGATAGATATCTAGGACTTATTATAGAGCCTATTTAAAAGGGATCTCTTTAGGCCTTAGTATAGTTAGAAATTATAGACTAGCTTTATTAATAAATTACATAATAAAGATATATAATTATTAGAAAGGCTAGTATATAATTTAAGTATAGGAACTAATTATTATACTAATAAAGCTTCTTAATAAATTAAGGTATTAAATTAATTTAATTAAGGTTAAGCTATTTTATAGTAAGAAGCTCTATCTATTATATATCTTCTATACTTTAAAAAAATAGTATAATTATTAGCTAAATATATTTAAAAACCTTAATATAGATAATATCTTAATTAAGATATAAATAGTAGCTTTATACCTCTTTAATTTACTTAATAATCTTATATAACCTAAAAAGGTACTTTAATTATATTAATTAATTATAGTATTAATTCTTTTTAGTTAAGATATTTATTATTATTTATTATAGCTAATAAAAAGTCTTTATTAATAAGTTTCTTATTTAGCTTAGTCTATACCTATATACTAGTAGAGTTAAGAAGTTAATTATTTAAGTCCTTATAAGCTTAGATATTTATATTAGTTATAATAGAATTCTTACCTATATTAAGGACTTCTAAAAGAATAGGAAAGAAGCTATTAAAGCTATTAATTAAGGTTCTACTATAGTTACTTAGTATAATAATCTAAGATAGGTATAAACTATTAAGTATTAATAAATTAATAATAATAAAAGTTATATCTATTACTAATAGATATGCTATTTAAGGAGCTAATATATTAGATAATAGTTTTACTTAAAGTATTATAGATTATATATAATTAGTATATATTTTCTTATTCTATATAAATTATTAAATTCTTAATTATAATTACTAATAAAAAGTCTATAGATTTAATATTATCTAGTATATAATATTATTTATACTACTCTCCTTAATATAATTAATAATATATATATATAATAGAAGCTACTTACTTATTATAAACTAATGTTATAAGTTCTTCTAAAGATAAGTAATTAAAGGTTAAAGGATATAAAAATAAGTAAGCTAGTTATATAATCTTATTAACTACTTATATAGATAAGGAGTAGACCTTTTATACTATAATAACTATATTAATTTACTAGTAAAGTTAAATATAAGGAGCTCTATCTAAGATAGGTAAGAGCCTTAACTATATAAATATAAGAAAGTTTACTAAGACTACTTAGTTTAATAAATTTAATCTATAAATTATTTAAACTCCTTATAGTTTAAATAAATTATTTAATAAATTATTTAAATTTCTCTAGTTTAAATATTTTAAACCTTAAATTATTTAAACCTTTATATAACTTAGTATTAAGCCTATTCCTAGATATATATTTATAGAGTATTTATTATATTATATTTATTAAGTTCTAATACTATCTTCTTTCTTTAATATTTTTATCTTAAAGATAACTATCTATTCTTTATACTATAATATACTATAAATCCTCTATTAAAATCTATTCTTTATTAAAGGCGTGTCCTAGAGATTACTTATTTTAATAAGATTATATATTAGTATAATAGTTATATCTATTATAATAAGAAGTATAAAATTAATTTAAGCTTAGATTCTTATATTAAGTACTTTAAGAATAGTTTATCTTATAAGCTTATCTTTTCTAAGGCTAAGCTTTACTATATTTATAAGAAGAGATATAAAAAGTTAAAGGCTACTTACTAAGTAGTAATCTAGATTTAAGAGCTAATTATATATTAATTAAGGCTCTATATAAAAGTTAATAATTTAAAGAAATAAGAGAAGGAACTAGTTTACTATAAGCTATAGAATATAGAAGAGCTAGAGGCTAATAAGATAGTTAGTACTATTAATAATCCTCTTTTTAATCTTAGTTTTAAAGTATTTAAGATCTCTTTAAGTTTTAACTAGTTTTCCCTTATTTCTATTAAAACTATTATAAAAGGTCTTAATAGTTTTTAAGATTCTTAAGTAGTTCCTATATATTCTTAGTATTATTATATTCTTTTTATTTAATAAAGTATTTCTAACTATACTAATTTAAAATCCTTTTAATTTTATATTTATCTTCTTCTTTTATTTTATACTAAAAGTTTTATTATAAGAGTATACTAAGGTCTACTAGTTTTAAGAGTAATATATAAAAAATAAGGTATTATTTAGAATTCTTTAGTAAATCTAACTTATAGTTAACTAGTCTTTATTTTTTCTTAATTAAAAATAGTCTAATCTTTATATAATCTAGTTTCTTACTTAGTCTTTTTATTTTTAAATTCCTAGTTAAGAGATATACTTTATTCCTCTTTTTTAGTTAAAAACTATTTTTCTAATTCTTATTAGTTTATAACCTAACTTTTTTATTTAAAGTCCTAATAGTTTCTATTAATTTATTATAGGTTTTTCTAAGTTCTTTAGCTTTAACTAATACTTTATCTATATTAGGTCCTTCCCTAGGCTATAGAAAGCTATTTATATTTTTTTTATAGTTTATAAAGAAAAGTATTATTCTAGTTATTTTAGATAACTTATTATTATATATTAACTATATTATTAGTAGTAATAATACTTAATTATTCTATTATTTATTTATATAGTACCTAAGATATATTTTTAATATCTAGTTTATCCTTTCTATTTATCTATCTATTTAAGGATAATATATTATTAATATTCTAAGTTTTATTCTAATTGCTCCTAATAATATTTTTTAATAGTTTAAGGTAAATAGCTTATCTCTATTTAATATTATTAATTTAGGTATACTATAGTCTCTTATAAGTCTATCTAATAGTATAAATACTAACTACTTAATATTATATTTTTCCTTAAAGAGTAGTATAATAGTATATTTTATTAGTTTATTAATAATAACTATAATAATATTATATATCTCTAATATTATTAGGTCCTTAGACCTTAGTAACTTAGTAATAAAATCTATTATAATATTATCCTATAATATCTTTAGTATAGGTATAAATTATATTTTTTTATATAGTTTATACTTTACTAACTTATTCTATTAATACTTAATATATTCCTTAATATATTATTCTACCTTTATTTAAAGCTATAGTATATTATAATTCCTTTAAATAAATTCTATTATTTTAGTAACTCTTAGATGCTTATATATTAAATTATTATAATAATTTCTAACTATCTCTTTAATATATTCCCCTAGTATATATATCTTACTCTAGTAGCTTAGTACTATTATATTAAATTATTCCTTATATAATTCCTTAGCTTTAGTATCTTTATTATATNTAAAAGTTTTATTATAAGAGTATACTAAGGTCTACTAGTTTTAAGAGTAATATATAAAAAATAAGGTATTATTTAGAATTCTTTAGTAAATCTAACTTATAGTTAACTAGTCTTTATTTTTTCTTAATTAAAAATAGTCTAATCTTTATATAATCTAGTTTCTTACTTAGTCTTTTTATTTTTAAATTCCTAGTTAAGAGATATACTTTATTCCTCTTTTTTAGTTAAAAACTATTTTTCTAATTCTTATTAGTTTATAACCTAACTTTTTTATTTAAAGTCCTAATAGTTTCTATTAATTTATTATAGGTTTTTCTAAGTTCTTTAGCTTTAACTAATACTTTATCTATATTAGGTCCTTCCCTAGGCTATAGAAAGCTATTTATATTTTTTTTATAGTTTATAAAGAAAAGTATTATTCTAGTTATTTTAGATAACTTATTATTATATATTAACTATATTATTAGTAGTAATAATACTTAATTATTCTATTATTTATTTATATAGTACCTAAGATATATTTTTAATATCTAGTTTATCCTTTCTATTTATCTATCTATTTAAGGATAATATATTATTAATATTCTAAGTTTTATTCTAATTGCTCCTAATAATATTTTTTAATAGTTTAAGGTAAATAGCTTATCTCTATTTAATATTATTAATTTAGGTATACTATAGTCTCTTATAAGTCTATCTAATAGTATAAATACTAACTACTTAATATTATATTTTTCCTTAAAGAGTAGTATAATAGTATATTTTATTAGTTTATTAATAATAACTATAATAATATTATATATCTCTAATATTATTAGGTCCTTAGACCTTAGTAACTTAGTAATAAAATCTATTATAATATTATCCTATAATATCTTTAGTATAGGTATAAATTATATTTTTTTATATAGTTTATACTTTACTAACTTATTCTATTAATACTTAATATATTCCTTAATATATTATTCTACCTTTATTTAAAGCTATAGTATATTATAATTCCTTTAAATAAATTCTATTATTTTAGTAACTCTTAGATGCTTATATATTAAATTATTATAATAATTTCTAACTATCTCTTTAATATATTCCCCTAGTATATATATCTTACTCTAGTAGCTTAGTACTATTATATTAAATTATTCCTTATATAATTCCTTAGCTTTAGTATCTTTATTATATACTTTTATAAGCCTATTAATTATATTTAGTTCTTTAATCCTTATAATTATTATAAGTGTTTATTTATTTAGTACTAGTAATTTATTTAATTCCTATTATAGAATAGCCTATTTATTTAAGTCTTTTATATTTATATAGTTTAATTATCTATTTAAAGTATTAGCTTATTTATTATCTTTACTTAAAATATAGTAGATCTTAAACTTATACTATCCTAAAAGTTTAGCTTATTTAATTTATCTTTAATTAAGCATCTTAGTTATTATAAAATTTAAGAGGTTCTTATAATTTATAAAGATATTAAGTTCTAAGTAGCTCTTAGTATAAACTCTTTAGTACTTAAGTAATTTAACTATTATAAGAAGTTTCTTATTATAAATATTATAGTTTTATTCTAATATTATTATCTTTTTTAAATAGTATATAATTAAATACTACTTATTATCTTTCTATTAGTAAAGATATACTTCTATAACTAAGTCTAATATATTAGTTTTAATCTTTATTAGTTAATTAATTTAGAATATTACTAGTACTAGTAGATTTATATAAGCTTCTTTTAATTACTTAACTATATTATTTTATTTCTTTCTTTATCTAAACTCTATATCCTTAGTAGTAAGTCTTATTAAAGGTAAAGTCTTTTTTAAGAATTCTTTAATAAACTATTTATTAAAGTTTAAGAATTTTAAAAATACTTATACTTCTTTAATTATTATAAGTATTAGCTATTTTTATATATCTTTAATTTTATTTTAGCTTATTTAAATACCTTCTATACTAATATTATATCCTAAAAAATTAACTTTCTTTTTATAGAATTTATATTTTTTTAGTTTAAGGAGTAGTTTATTTTATCTTAGATAATTAAATACTTTTTATATATATTAAATATATTCTTCTTTATTTTCTAAGAAAATTAGAATATTATTAAGGTAGGCTACTATTATCTTATTTAAGTAATATTTTAATATATTATTAATTAATACTTAATAAGTTATTAGTATATTTATAAGATTAAATAATATAATTAAGTACTTATAATATTTATATTAAGTTCTAAATACTATCTTCTATTCCTTACTTTTTTTTATATAAATTAAGTTATAAGCCCCCCTAAGGTTTAGCTTTATAAAGATTTTTATTTTTCTAAGTTAATCTTAAAGTTTATTAATATTTAGTAATAAATACCTATTTTTAATTATAATATTATTTAACTTTTAATAGTTAATATATAGCTATAGGCTTCTATTCTTTTTTAGTATAAAGAGTATTAAGTAACTTACTAATAATTTAAATTCTTAAATAAATCTCTTTTTAAGGTTCTTTTTAATATACCTATATAATACTAAGAGTTCCTTTTTTAATAATATATAAATTAATCTAAATATTAGCTTCTTACTTAGTTTAAGTTTAATCTTATAATTTTAAGGTTAGTACTTAAGTAGTGCTTTTATATTTATTTATTTTTAAAAGAGTTATATATACTATTAGTACTCTTTAGGGATATTAAGAGATATATTTTTTTCTTTTTTCCTTTTATATTATTAATTAGTTAATTTTTTACTTATATCTATAAAGTTAGATCCTCTTTTAAGGCTATCTTTATTTAAAATTATAGTATTATACTTTATAGTAGTTCTTCTACTTAATTTCTTATATATTATTAATTACTATTAATATATATACTTAGAGCTAGTAATATTATTAGTCTTTTTAATTATAAGTACTTCTATTTTTTAATTAATAATTAAGTTCTACTTTTTTAACTAAGATACTCTTAGTATAATATAGTAGTTAACTATCTAAACTATATTAAAAATTAATTCCTTATAGTATTATTAAATAGTAATATCTAATAAGATTATTTCCTTATTAATATTTCCTAATAATAGTTCTAACCTATTAGCTATTTAAAGCTAGTATAGTTCTTTCTTATTAACTATCTATACTTTTTATACCTATATAAAGATATTAGATATAAAATTTCCTATTACTTTAGAATCTATTATTATAATAGCTCTTTATTTATTAATTTTAACTAGTATTATAATAAGTTAACTATACTCTACTAAGTATAGCTATTATTTAAAGGTTATAATATTAATCTCTTTAAATATACCTCTTATATAAAGAATTATTCTTTTCCCTATTTATTTATTACTAGGTTAAAATATTCTTTAGAGTAGAATCCTACTACTATTTTTTCTTATATATATAGATAGTAGTTTAGTAATAAATATACTATCTATATAATATAAATATACTCTTCTTTCTAGTAATCTTCTCTTAACTTTTAGTAAAGTATCTTATATTAATTTTTTAACTATCTTAAAAATATCCTACTAACTCTTTTCTAATAGAGATATTATTTATAAGTATTAGTAGTATAGTACTAGTATATATTTAAAAAGTATTATAATATATATATATTATTTTATACCTCTTTTTTAGCTATATAGTATTTTATATAAAGTTTATTTATATACTTATATTATAAACTAATATTATAAGTCTTCTAAAAATAAGTAATTAAAGAGTAAAGGGGAATAAAGTAAGCTAGGTATAACTCTATATTACTTAATAATATAAAATTAAGTCTTTAAAAGCTAGGAGTAACTATTAGTTTAACTATAGAATTAAATATAAGAAGATCTAAACTATAGATAAGAGCCTTAACTATATAGATATAAAGAAGTCTACTAAGACTATTTAGTTTAATAGAATTAATCTATAAATTATTTAAACTCTTTATAATTTAAATAAATTATTTAATAAACTATTTAAATTATTAGTTTATATAATTTAAATCTTAAATTATTTAAACTTTTATATAACTTAGTACTAAGTCTATTCTAGAATATATACTTATAAAGTATATACTATATTATATATATTAAGTTCTAATACTATCTCCCTCCTCTTATATCTTTATTCTAAAGATATTTATTTATCCTTTATACTATAATATGCTACTAATCCCCTATTAAAATCTACCCTTTACTAAAGGTGCATTCTAGAGAGTACTTATTCTAATAAGATTATATATTATTATAATAGCTACGTCTATTATAATAAAGAGTATAAAATTAATTTAAACTTAGATTCTTATATTAAGTATTCTAGGAGTAATTTATCTTATAAGCTAACTTTTTCTAAAGCTAAGCTTTATTATATTTATAAAAAGAGATATAAAAAGTTAGAGGCTGCTTACTAAGTAGTAACCTAGATTTAAGAGCTAGTTATATATTAGTTAAAGCTCTATATAGAGGCTAATAATTTAGAGAAATAAGAAGAGGAGCTAGTCTACTATAAATTATAGAATATTAAAGAGTTAGAGGCTAATAAGGCTACTAGTACTATTAATAATTTTCTCTTTAATCTTAGTTCTAAAGTATTTAAGATCCTCTTAAGTTTTAACTAGTCTTTTCTTATTCTTATTAAAACTATTATAGGAGGTCCTAATAGTTCTTAAGGTTCTTAAGTAGTTCCTATATATTTTTAGTACTATTATAATTTTTCTATTTAATAAGATATTTCTAACTTTATTAATCTAGAATCTTCTTAACCTCCTATTTATCTTCTTTCTTAATTTTATATTAGAAATTCTCTTATAAAAGTATATTTAAGTCTACTAGTTCTAAGAGTAATATATAGAAGACTAAATATTATTTTAAATCCTTTAATAAATTAAGTTTATAGTTAACTAGTCCTTATTATTCTATAATTAAAAATAGTTTAACTTTTATATAGTTTAACTTCTTACTAGGTTTTTTTAATTTTATATTCTTAGTTAAGAGATATACTTTATCCCTCTTTTTTAGCTAAGGACTATCTTTTTAATTCTTATTAACTTACCTTCTAACTATCTTATTTAAGTTTATAATAGTTTTTTTTAATTTATTATAAATTTTTTTAAGTTCTTTAGCTTTAACTAGTACTTTATCTATATTAAGTCCCTCCTTTAATTATAGAAAGCTATTTATATTTTTTCTATAATTTATAAAGAATAATATTATTCTAGTTATCCTAGATAACTTATTATTATATATTAGTTATACTATAGGTAATAATAATATCTAATTATTTTATTATTTATTTATATAATACTTAAGATATATCTTTAATATTTAGTTTACCCTTTCTATTTATTTATTTATTTAAGGGTAATAGGCTATTNATTTAGAATATTACTAGTACTAGTAGATTTATATAAGCTTCTTTTAATTACTTAACTATATTATTTTATTTCTTTCTTTATCTAAACTCTATATCCTTAGTAGTAAGTCTTATTAAAGGTAAAGTCTTTTTTAAGAATTCTTTAATAAACTATTTATTAAAGTTTAAGAATTTTAAAAATACTTATACTTCTTTAATTATTATAAGTATTAGCTATTTTTATATATCTTTAATTTTATTTTAGCTTATTTAAATACCTTCTATACTAATATTATATCCTAAAAAATTAACTTTCTTTTTATAGAATTTATATTTTTTTAGTTTAAGGAGTAGTTTATTTTATCTTAGATAATTAAATACTTTTTATATATATTAAATATATTCTTCTTTATTTTCTAAGAAAATTAGAATATTATTAAGGTAGGCTACTATTATCTTATTTAAGTAATATTTTAATATATTATTAATTAATACTTAATAAGTTATTAGTATATTTATAAGATTAAATAATATAATTAAGTACTTATAATATTTATATTAAGTTCTAAATACTATCTTCTATTCCTTACTTTTTTTTATATAAATTAAGTTATAAGCCCCCCTAAGGTTTAGCTTTATAAAGATTTTTATTTTTCTAAGTTAATCTTAAAGTTTATTAATATTTAGTAATAAATACCTATTTTTAATTATAATATTATTTAACTTTTAATAGTTAATATATAGCTATAGGCTTCTATTCTTTTTTAGTATAAAGAGTATTAAGTAACTTACTAATAATTTAAATTCTTAAATAAATCTCTTTTTAAGGTTCTTTTTAATATACCTATATAATACTAAGAGTTCCTTTTTTAATAATATATAAATTAATCTAAATATTAGCTTCTTACTTAGTTTAAGTTTAATCTTATAATTTTAAGGTTAGTACTTAAGTAGTGCTTTTATATTTATTTATTTTTAAAAGAGTTATATATACTATTAGTACTCTTTAGGGATATTAAGAGATATATTTTTTTCTTTTTTCCTTTTATATTATTAATTAGTTAATTTTTTACTTATATCTATAAAGTTAGATCCTCTTTTAAGGCTATCTTTATTTAAAATTATAGTATTATACTTTATAGTAGTTCTTCTACTTAATTTCTTATATATTATTAATTACTATTAATATATATACTTAGAGCTAGTAATATTATTAGTCTTTTTAATTATAAGTACTTCTATTTTTTAATTAATAATTAAGTTCTACTTTTTTAACTAAGATACTCTTAGTATAATATAGTAGTTAACTATCTAAACTATATTAAAAATTAATTCCTTATAGTATTATTAAATAGTAATATCTAATAAGATTATTTCCTTATTAATATTTCCTAATAATAGTTCTAACCTATTAGCTATTTAAAGCTAGTATAGTTCTTTCTTATTAACTATCTATACTTTTTATACCTATATAAAGATATTAGATATAAAATTTCCTATTACTTTAGAATCTATTATTATAATAGCTCTTTATTTATTAATTTTAACTAGTATTATAATAAGTTAACTATACTCTACTAAGTATAGCTATTATTTAAAGGTTATAATATTAATCTCTTTAAATATACCTCTTATATAAAGAATTATTCTTTTCCCTATTTATTTATTACTAGGTTAAAATATTCTTTAGAGTAGAATCCTACTACTATTTTTTCTTATATATATAGATAGTAGTTTAGTAATAAATATACTATCTATATAATATAAATATACTCTTCTTTCTAGTAATCTTCTCTTAACTTTTAGTAAAGTATCTTATATTAATTTTTTAACTATCTTAAAAATATCCTACTAACTCTTTTCTAATAGAGATATTATTTATAAGTATTAGTAGTATAGTACTAGTATATATTTAAAAAGTATTATAATATATATATATTATTTTATACCTCTTTTTTAGCTATATAGTATTTTATATAAAGTTTATTTATATACTTATATTATAAACTAATATTATAAGTCTTCTAAAAATAAGTAATTAAAGAGTAAAGGGGAATAAAGTAAGCTAGGTATAACTCTATATTACTTAATAATATAAAATTAAGTCTTTAAAAGCTAGGAGTAACTATTAGTTTAACTATAGAATTAAATATAAGAAGATCTAAACTATAGATAAGAGCCTTAACTATATAGATATAAAGAAGTCTACTAAGACTATTTAGTTTAATAGAATTAATCTATAAATTATTTAAACTCTTTATAATTTAAATAAATTATTTAATAAACTATTTAAATTATTAGTTTATATAATTTAAATCTTAAATTATTTAAACTTTTATATAACTTAGTACTAAGTCTATTCTAGAATATATACTTATAAAGTATATACTATATTATATATATTAAGTTCTAATACTATCTCCCTCCTCTTATATCTTTATTCTAAAGATATTTATTTATCCTTTATACTATAATATGCTACTAATCCCCTATTAAAATCTACCCTTTACTAAAGGTGCATTCTAGAGAGTACTTATTCTAATAAGATTATATATTATTATAATAGCTACGTCTATTATAATAAAGAGTATAAAATTAATTTAANATAAAGAGTATTAAGTAACTTACTAATAATTTAAATTCTTAAATAAATCTCTTTTTAAGGTTCTTTTTAATATACCTATATAATACTAAGAGTTCCTTTTTTAATAATATATAAATTAATCTAAATATTAGCTTCTTACTTAGTTTAAGTTTAATCTTATAATTTTAAGGTTAGTACTTAAGTAGTGCTTTTATATTTATTTATTTTTAAAAGAGTTATATATACTATTAGTACTCTTTAGGGATATTAAGAGATATATTTTTTTCTTTTTTCCTTTTATATTATTAATTAGTTAATTTTTTACTTATATCTATAAAGTTAGATCCTCTTTTAAGGCTATCTTTATTTAAAATTATAGTATTATACTTTATAGTAGTTCTTCTACTTAATTTCTTATATATTATTAATTACTATTAATATATATACTTAGAGCTAGTAATATTATTAGTCTTTTTAATTATAAGTACTTCTATTTTTTAATTAATAATTAAGTTCTACTTTTTTAACTAAGATACTCTTAGTATAATATAGTAGTTAACTATCTAAACTATATTAAAAATTAATTCCTTATAGTATTATTAAATAGTAATATCTAATAAGATTATTTCCTTATTAATATTTCCTAATAATAGTTCTAACCTATTAGCTATTTAAAGCTAGTATAGTTCTTTCTTATTAACTATCTATACTTTTTATACCTATATAAAGATATTAGATATAAAATTTCCTATTACTTTAGAATCTATTATTATAATAGCTCTTTATTTATTAATTTTAACTAGTATTATAATAAGTTAACTATACTCTACTAAGTATAGCTATTATTTAAAGGTTATAATATTAATCTCTTTAAATATACCTCTTATATAAAGAATTATTCTTTTCCCTATTTATTTATTACTAGGTTAAAATATTCTTTAGAGTAGAATCCTACTACTATTTTTTCTTATATATATAGATAGTAGTTTAGTAATAAATATACTATCTATATAATATAAATATACTCTTCTTTCTAGTAATCTTCTCTTAACTTTTAGTAAAGTATCTTATATTAATTTTTTAACTATCTTAAAAATATCCTACTAACTCTTTTCTAATAGAGATATTATTTATAAGTATTAGTAGTATAGTACTAGTATATATTTAAAAAGTATTATAATATATATATATTATTTTATACCTCTTTTTTAGCTATATAGTATTTTATATAAAGTTTATTTATATACTTATATTATAAACTAATATTATAAGTCTTCTAAAAATAAGTAATTAAAGAGTAAAGGGGAATAAAGTAAGCTAGGTATAACTCTATATTACTTAATAATATAAAATTAAGTCTTTAAAAGCTAGGAGTAACTATTAGTTTAACTATAGAATTAAATATAAGAAGATCTAAACTATAGATAAGAGCCTTAACTATATAGATATAAAGAAGTCTACTAAGACTATTTAGTTTAATAGAATTAATCTATAAATTATTTAAACTCTTTATAATTTAAATAAATTATTTAATAAACTATTTAAATTATTAGTTTATATAATTTAAATCTTAAATTATTTAAACTTTTATATAACTTAGTACTAAGTCTATTCTAGAATATATACTTATAAAGTATATACTATATTATATATATTAAGTTCTAATACTATCTCCCTCCTCTTATATCTTTATTCTAAAGATATTTATTTATCCTTTATACTATAATATGCTACTAATCCCCTATTAAAATCTACCCTTTACTAAAGGTGCATTCTAGAGAGTACTTATTCTAATAAGATTATATATTATTATAATAGCTACGTCTATTATAATAAAGAGTATAAAATTAATTTAAACTTAGATTCTTATATTAAGTATTCTAGGAGTAATTTATCTTATAAGCTAACTTTTTCTAAAGCTAAGCTTTATTATATTTATAAAAAGAGATATAAAAAGTTAGAGGCTGCTTACTAAGTAGTAACCTAGATTTAAGAGCTAGTTATATATTAGTTAAAGCTCTATATAGAGGCTAATAATTTAGAGAAATAAGAAGAGGAGCTAGTCTACTATAAATTATAGAATATTAAAGAGTTAGAGGCTAATAAGGCTACTAGTACTATTAATAATTTTCTCTTTAATCTTAGTTCTAAAGTATTTAAGATCCTCTTAAGTTTTAACTAGTCTTTTCTTATTCTTATTAAAACTATTATAGGAGGTCCTAATAGTTCTTAAGGTTCTTAAGTAGTTCCTATATATTTTTAGTACTATTATAATTTTTCTATTTAATAAGATATTTCTAACTTTATTAATCTAGAATCTTCTTAACCTCCTATTTATCTTCTTTCTTAATTTTATATTAGAAATTCTCTTATAAAAGTATATTTAAGTCTACTAGTTCTAAGAGTAATATATAGAAGACTAAATATTATTTTAAATCCTTTAATAAATTAAGTTTATAGTTAACTAGTCCTTATTATTCTATAATTAAAAATAGTTTAACTTTTATATAGTTTAACTTCTTACTAGGTTTTTTTAATTTTATATTCTTAGTTAAGAGATATACTTTATCCCTCTTTTTTAGCTAAGGACTATCTTTTTAATTCTTATTAACTTACCTTCTAACTATCTTATTTAAGTTTATAATAGTTTTTTTTAATTTATTATAAATTTTTTTAAGTTCTTTAGCTTTAACTAGTACTTTATCTATATTAAGTCCCTCCTTTAATTATAGAAAGCTATTTATATTTTTTCTATAATTTATAAAGAATAATATTATTCTAGTTATCCTAGATAACTTATTATTATATATTAGTTATACTATAGGTAATAATAATATCTAATTATTTTATTATTTATTTATATAATACTTAAGATATATCTTTAATATTTAGTTTACCCTTTCTATTTATTTATTTATTTAAGGGTAATAGGCTATTAATATTTTAAGCTTAATCTTAATTATTACTAATAATATTCTTTAATAGTTTAAGATAAATAGTTTATCTCTATCTAATATTATTAATTTAAGTATGCTATAATCCTTTATAAGTCTATTTAATAGTATAAATACTAATTATTTAGTATTATATTTTTTTTAAAGAGTAGTATAATTATATACTTTATTAGTTTATTTATAATAACTATAATAGCATTATATATTTCTAATATTATAGGATCTTTAGATTTTAGTAACTTAGTAATAAAGTCTATTATAATATTATCTTAAGGTGTCTTTAGTATAGGTATAAACTATATTTTCCTATATAACTTATATTTAGCTAACTTATTTTATTAATACTTAATATATTCTTTTATATATTATTCTACCTTTATTTAAAGCTATAGTATATTATAATTTCTATAAATAAGTTCTATTATCTTAGTAACTCTTAGGTACTTATATATTAAATTATTATAATAATCCTAGATTATCTTCTTAATATATTCTTCTAGTATATATATCTTACCTTAATAGCTTAGTACTATTATATTAAGTTATTCCTTATATAATTCCCTTACTTTAGTATCTTTATTATATACTTTTATTAACTTATTAATTATACTTAGTCCTTTAACCCTTATAGTTATTATAAGTATTTATATATTTAGGATTAGTAATCTATCTTTTTCTTATCTTAAAATAGCTTATTTATTTAAGTCTTTTATATTTATATAATTTAATTATCTACTTAAAGTATTAACTTATCTATTTTCTTTATTTAAGATATAATAGATCTTAAACTTATACTATCTTAAAAGTTCTATCTATTTAACTTATCTTTAGTTAAGTGCTTTTATTATTATAAAATTTAAGAGATTCTTATAATTAGTAAAGATATTAAGCTTTAAATAGCTTTTAATATAAATTCTTTAATACTTAAGTACTTCTACTACTATAAGTAACTCTTTATTATAGATATTATAGTTTTACTCTAATATTATTATCTTTCTTAAATAGTATATAACTAGGTACTATTTACTATTCTTCTATTAGTATAGGCATACTCTTATAGCTAGATCTGTGTCACGGATCAACATCCTGAATAGGGCAATGTCGATGGTGAAATGGTATTGTAGCTATGAAGGAGGAAACTGTCTAAGCTGCCTGCAGCTACTATGTACGGTAGACGGGAGCTAGGCCCGATGAGGACTAGTCCATGTCTGGGCGCATGTCTGGAGCGCTGAGTCCATGACAATCTGATATATTAGTTTTAATCTTTACTAGTTAATTAACTTAAAATATATATAATACTAGTAATTTTATATATACCTCTTTTAATTATTTAATTATATTATCTTATTATTTTCCTTATTTAAATTTTATATCCTTAATAACTAACTTTATAAGAGATAGAGCTTTTTTTAAGAATTCTTTAATAAATTACTTATTAAAGTTTAGGAATTCTAAGAATACTTATACTTTTTTNTTAGATTTTAGTAACTTAGTAATAAAGTCTATTATAATATTATCTTAAGGTGTCTTTAGTATAGGTATAAACTATATTTTCCTATATAACTTATATTTAGCTAACTTATTTTATTAATACTTAATATATTCTTTTATATATTATTCTACCTTTATTTAAAGCTATAGTATATTATAATTTCTATAAATAAGTTCTATTATCTTAGTAACTCTTAGGTACTTATATATTAAATTATTATAATAATCCTAGATTATCTTCTTAATATATTCTTCTAGTATATATATCTTACCTTAATAGCTTAGTACTATTATATTAAGTTATTCCTTATATAATTCCCTTACTTTAGTATCTTTATTATATACTTTTATTAACTTATTAATTATACTTAGTCCTTTAACCCTTATAGTTATTATAAGTATTTATATATTTAGGATTAGTAATCTATCTTTTTCTTATCTTAAAATAGCTTATTTATTTAAGTCTTTTATATTTATATAATTTAATTATCTACTTAAAGTATTAACTTATCTATTTTCTTTATTTAAGATATAATAGATCTTAAACTTATACTATCTTAAAAGTTCTATCTATTTAACTTATCTTTAGTTAAGTGCTTTTATTATTATAAAATTTAAGAGATTCTTATAATTAGTAAAGATATTAAGCTTTAAATAGCTTTTAATATAAATTCTTTAATACTTAAGTACTTCTACTACTATAAGTAACTCTTTATTATAGATATTATAGTTTTACTCTAATATTATTATCTTTCTTAAATAGTATATAACTAGGTACTATTTACTATTCTTCTATTAGTATAGGCATACTCTTATAGCTAGATCTGTGTCACGGATCAACATCCTGAATAGGGCAATGTCGATGGTGAAATGGTATTGTAGCTATGAAGGAGGAAACTGTCTAAGCTGCCTGCAGCTACTATGTACGGTAGACGGGAGCTAGGCCCGATGAGGACTAGTCCATGTCTGGGCGCATGTCTGGAGCGCTGAGTCCATGACAATCTGATATATTAGTTTTAATCTTTACTAGTTAATTAACTTAAAATATATATAATACTAGTAATTTTATATATACCTCTTTTAATTATTTAATTATATTATCTTATTATTTTCCTTATTTAAATTTTATATCCTTAATAACTAACTTTATAAGAGATAGAGCTTTTTTTAAGAATTCTTTAATAAATTACTTATTAAAGTTTAGGAATTCTAAGAATACTTATACTTTTTTAACTATTATAGGTATTAACTATTCTTATATATCTCTTATTTTATCTTAGCTTATTTAAATACCTTATATATTAATATTATATCCTAGGAAGTTAACTTTTATCTTATAAAATTTATATTTTTCTAGTTTAAGGAGTAGTTTAGCTTTATATAGGCATTTAAGTACTTCTTATATATATTAGATATATTCCTCCTTATTTTCTAAATATATTAGAATATTATTAAGGTAGGCTACTACTATCTTATTTAGATAGTGCCTTAATATATTATTAATTAATACTTAATAAGTTACTAGTATATTAGTAAGGCTAAATAATATTATTAAGTACTTATAATATTTATATTAAGTTCTAAATACTATCTTCTATTCCTTACCTTTTTTTATATAAATTAAATTATAAGCCTCCTTAAGGTTTAGCTTTATAAAGATTTTCATCTTTTTAAGTTAGTCCTAAAATTTATTAATATTTAGTAATAAGTATCTATTCTTAATTATAATATTATTTAACTTTTAATAGTTAATATATAGCTATAAGCTCTTATCTTTTTTTAGTATAAAGAGTATTAAGTAGCTTATTAATAATTTAAATTCTTAAATAAATCTTTTTTTTAGGTTCTTTATAATATACTTATAAAGTACTTAGAATTCCTTTTCTAATAATATATATATAAATTTAAATATTAGTTCCTTACTTAATTTAAGTTTAATCTTATAATCTTAAGGCTAGTATCTAAGTAGTATTTTTATATTTACTTTTTTTTAAAAGAGTTATATATACTTAAGGTACTCTTTAAGGATATTAAGAAATATATCTTTTTCTTTATTCTTTTTATATTATCTAACTAGTTAACCTATTCCTATATTTATAAAATTAGATCTCCTCTTAAAGTTATCCTTATTTAAAGTTATAGCATTATATTTTATAGTAGTTCTTTTATTTAACTTCTTATATATTATTATCTACTATTAATATATATATCTAGAGCTAGTAATATTATTAGGCTCCTATAATATAAATATTTCTATTTTTTAATTAATTATTAAGTTCTATTTCTTTAATTAAGGTATACTTAATATAATATAATAGTTAGCTATCTAAACTATATTAAAGGTAACTTCCTTATAGTATTATTAAAAAGTAATATCTAATAAGATTATCTCCTTATTAATATTTCCTAATAAAGCTTTTAATCTATTAGCTATTTAAAGTCTATAAGGTTCTTTCTTACTTATTATTAGTAGATTCTAGACATATATTAATATTTCTAATATAAAGTTTCCTATTACTCTTAAGTCTATTATTATAATAGCCCTTTAACTATTAATCTTAACTAGTTTTTTTATAAGTTAGCTATACTCTACTAAATTTAACTCTTTTATAGAGGTTATAGTATTTATTTCCCTATAACTACCTCTATTATAAAGGAATAATCTTTTTCTATTTCTTCTATCTTAGGGTTAAAATATCCTGTAAGATAGAATCTAGCTTTAATTTTTTTATCTATATATATATAGTAGTTTAGAAGTAGATATACTTTCTAAAAAGTATAATTATATTCTTCCTTTTAATAATCTTCTCTTAGCTTTTTTCTTAGTACTATATATTATTTTTTAGGCTACTTTAAAAATATTACTACTTCTTATTTTTATATTAAGTACACTATATATATATTTAAGTTATAATAGTAGTAAGTATATAAGTAATATTAAGAAATATATATAATTCCTTTAGCTTCTTATCTTATATTATAATATTTTAAGTAATATATATCTATATACTTACTCTAGTATACTTTACTATATTATTAGTAGTAAGAGTTATACTAATAGTCTTAAAATCTTTTAATTAAGGAGTTCTATTCTTACTATTTCTATTATTCTTAATCTATAAGTAATTTAGGTTCTTATTCCTCTTTTAAATTTATTTATTCTTAATTAAAGTTATCTTCCTAATTATACTTTTATCTATCTTAAGCCTTCTTATCTTATTCTAGTCTAAGTTATTTATTTTTTATTTCTTAGAACCTTTTATAGTACCTATTATACTAGTCCTAATTTTTAAGTCCTATTATTATTAGTAGGAATATACTATCCTATATTTTATATAAAAATCCTTAAAGGTAGTATTTCTATTATTTAGATATAATTATTAAATTATTCTAAGCTTTATTATCCTCTATTCCTAGATCCTTAATATATTAAGTAATTACTTTCTTATTATTATAAACCCCCTAATTTACTAGTATTATCTTAAGTTCTAGATTATCCTACTTTAGTAATAGTTTACTTATTCTTTTAGCTTTATCCTTTATAATAATGGCTTATATTATATTAATCTATAGTCTAGATACTATATTTTTTAACCTATAGTCTTTAGTAAAGTAGCTTAGTTTACTATAGCTATAATACTTTAGTACTTTCTTATTTACTTTTTTTATTAACTTTCTATATATATATCCCTTCTTTATTATATTAAGTTCTATTAGTATTAGCCTATATAGATTAATAGATTATTTACTATAATTAGAGTTAAAGCCTTACCTATACTAGTATTATATTATGCTAACTCTAAAGACTTCTTTATTATATCTTTTTTCTATAGCTCTTTTAAAGAGATTATTATTAATCTAGATAGCTTCCTTTTAGAGATTATTAAGTATATCTAGGCTTACTCTAATCTTTATTAACTTATCCTTAATATTTTCCTTTAACCTCCTTCTATATATTATTATAAGTGTATTATTATTCTATTTAGTCTTAACTATATACTATTAAAACTATATTATATACTCTACTATAAATCTTTTTTATTTAATATATTAGATAACTTATATTACTTAGTTTATTTTATTAGATAATATAAATACCTTATAGAGTTTAGCCTTAAAGTAGGTAAACTCCTTTATCTATTTTATAATTTCTAATATATCTACTAAGTTATCTAAGTATCTCTATAGATAAGATTATACTTATTTCTATATATCTCTATATATAAAGGTAATAGTAACTACTATATATTATTTAACTAATATATTATTATAAAAGTAAAAATAAAGCTAAACTTATATTAACTATTCTTTAAGCTTTTTTCTTTCTCTATAGTAAAGGTCTAGTTAAGTAATCTTAATATTCTCCTTAAGTCTATTATTAATACTATTATAACACTTAGATTAGGTAGTCTTATTTAAGGTAGATTAAATTATACTTCTTTAGTTTAATATACTTATATTAAGGGTATTTAAAGTATTATAAACTAATATTATAAATCTTCTAAAAATAAGTAATTAAAGAGTAAAGGGGAATAGAATAAGCTAGATATAACTCTATATTACTTAATAATATAAGATTAAGTCTTTAAAAGCTAAGAGTAAC
Organism: Cladonia metacorallifera KoLRI002260; assembly: GCA_000482085.2. NCBI lineage: Eukaryota > Fungi > Ascomycota > Lecanoromycetes > Lecanorales > Cladoniaceae > Cladonia > Cladonia metacorallifera. The sequence continues at coordinate 1,561,951 of KI911116.1, read as the reverse complement.
TATTAGTTTAACTATAGAATTAAATATAAGAAGATCTAAACTATAGGTAAGAGCCTTAACTATATAGATATAAAGAAGTCTACTAAGATTATTTAGTTTAGTAAAATTAATCTATAAACTATTTAAACTCCTTATAGTTTAAATAAATTATTTAATAAACTATTTAAACTATTAGTTTATATAATTTAAACCCTAAACTATTTAAACCCTTATATAACTTAGTACTAAGCCTATTCTAGGATATATGCCTATAAAGCATATACTATATTATATATATTAGGTTCTAATAACCTACTCTAATATATCCTTATATATCTTAAGTAGTATAAATCTTATTAATAGTCCTAAGATCTTCTAATTAAGGAGTCCTATTTTTATAGTATTTTTCTTATTAATTAATCTATAAATAATCTAAGTTTTTATTTTTTATTATAGTTTATTTACTTTTACTTTAAGTTATCTTTTTAATCTTACTCTATTTTTTCTTAAGCCTTCCTATCTTAACCTAGTCTAAGTTATTTAATTCTTAATTCTTAAAACTTATTATAATACCTATTATACTAATCTTTATCCTTAAGTTCTATTATCTATAGTAGGATTATACTATCCTATATTTTATATAAAAATCCTTATAAATACTATTCCTATTAATTAAATATTATTATTAGATTATCTATAGTTTCTTTATTTTCTTAATCTAGATTATTTAATAGTCTCTTAATACCTTTTATTAAGTCTTTAATAGTTTTTCCCTAAGTTTCTACTTTCTTTAGTAGTTTATTAAGCTTTAGATTATTCTACTTAAGTAATAGTTTATTACTTCTTTAAATCTTATCCTTTTTATTAATAACTTATTCTATTATATTAAATTAAGGTCTTAATACTATGTTTTTTAATCTATAGTCTTTAATAAAGTAGTCTAGTTTATTATAGCTATAGTACTTTAATACTTTCTTATTTTATCCTTTTTTAGCTTTCTATATATAGTTCTTTTCTTTATAATATTAATTTCTATTAAAGTTAGTCTATATAGGTTATATATCTTTCTTTTATAGTTAAAGTTAAAGTTCCTTTTAAATTAGTATCTTAAAATACTTAATTAAGTAACTCCTCTATTATATCTTTTTTTATAGCTCTTTTAAAGAGATTATTATTAATCTTAATAGCTTTTTTTTAAAGTATATTAAATATTTTTAGTATTACTCTAAATCTTATAAGCTTATCCTTAACTTATTTTTTTAACTCTCTTTTATATATTATTATAAGTATGTTATTATCTTATTTAATTTTAATTATATATTATTAAAACTAAGTTATAAACTCTACTATAGATCTCTTTTATTTAATATATTAAATAACCTATACTATCTAATTAATCTTATTAAATAGTATAAATATCTTTCTTAATTCTATCTTAAAGTATATAAAACTTTCTATTTATTATATTATTTTTAGTATATTACTTAGATTATCTAAATATTTTTATAAATATAGTTATACCTATTTCTATATATTTTTATATATAAAGGTAATAGTAATTACTATATAGTTTCTAACCTATATTAATTCTTTATAGAAATAGAGATATAGTTATACTTATATTATCTATTCCTTAAGTTTTTTTCTTTCTCTATAATAGAGGTTAAGCTTTATAATCTTAATTCTTCTCCTTAATCTATTATTAATACTATAACGCCTAATTTAGGTAGCTTTATTTAGAGTTAGTTAAGCTATACTTCTTTAATTTAATAAACTTATACTTAAGGATATTTAAAGTATTATAAACTAATATTATAGATTCTTTTAAAGATAAGTAATTAAAGATTAAAAGGTATAAAAATAAGTAAGTTAGTTATATAATCTTACTAACTACTTATACTATAGTAGCTATATTAATTTACTAGTAAAGTTAAATATAAGGAGCTCTATCTAAAATAGATAAGAGCCTTAACTATATAAATATAAGAAAGTTTACTAAAATTACTTAATTTAATAAATTTAATCTATAAACTATTTAAACTCCTTATAGTTTAAATAAATTATTTAATAATTTATTTAAATCTTCCTAGTTTAAATATTTTAAACCCTAAACTATTTAAACTCTTACGTGACTTAGTGCTAAGCCTATTCTTAGATATATACTTATAGAGTATTTACTATATTATACCTATTAAGTTCTAATACTACTATACTTATTATTAACTATCTTTTTCTTTATTAAACTTAGGCCTATTCTTTAGGTTTTATTAATAAAAATAAGAGTATTACTAAAGGTAATTAAAATATATTTAGAAATATATTCTATAACTAGTATTAGTTACTAGTAAAATAGAAAATAAATAGACTATAAAATAAGAGTCTATATCTAATCTATAAAAACTAGAAGATATAAGCCTAGCTTTAAGATATTAAAAGAAATACTATTATTAAGTAAGACTTTCTAAAGTATAATTAGATATAATAAATATTACCTATTCCTATCTTTTTTTATTTAAAGATAAATTTTTTAAAGATTATTTACTAAATATATTAGGAAGCTAACTTTTTATTAAAAATAAAGAAGCTAGTAACTTTCTATAATAATAATAATAATAATAATAATAATAATATACTTACTATATTATAAAGTTTAAAGAGATTTAAGAATACTTTATATTTTCTAAAAGATACCTATAATTTCTAAAAATATAAAAATATTAGTAAAAAGATAAAATATAATTTCTAGGCTTTAAAAGAGTTTATAATATATAATTTCTAATTAAGGATAGTAGTTAATCTATAGATTAAACTTAACTAATAAATAAATAAGATAATAGATAATAAAGAAGAGTTAAATAAAATTATTATAAAGCTTAAGTATATTAAACTTAATACTTTAATTAATTAAATCTCTAAGATCTATCTTTATTAAAATCTAAATAATAAATAAGATCCTAAGCTCTAAAACTATATAAGATTTATATAGATAGTAGAACTATATTTAATATTAAAATATAAAATAGAATAAAATAATATTAAACTTATTTATTAAGTTATTAGTAGAATATATATATTTTTATAATTTAAATTTTAAAAATTATACTTTACTAACACTATTTTAGTAATATTATATAAAAGTAAATAATTCTTCTATAAAGCTTTTTAAGGCTATTCTTCTAAATTCTTTAATAAATATTAGTAATAGACTAGATAATTAAAAAGAGATAAATATATTTAGTAAATATTATAATAATAAGATAAAAAAAATATTTAAAGACTATTAAATATTTATATTTAATTATTAATATCTTTTTAAATATACCTTACTAATTTTAAGATTCTATAAGAGATTAAAATAAGATATATAAATATTCTTTATAGTTAAGACTAATAATAAGTATACTAATAAATTAGTATTAATAAATATTCTTAAATATACTAAAAAACTTTAGAAGTCTTCTATATAGCTATAAATATAATTAAATATTAAATTAGTTATAAATTTATAGTAGGATAGCTTTATAAGATTATATTAATAAATTAAGAAATATAATACTACTTTTCTAATAGAAATAGTAGAAATAGAAAAAGTCTATAAAATAAAAATAGTACTTATTAAACTTATAAAGGATAAAAAAGAATTTTATAAGCTAATTATAAGGAATAAGCCTATAGATAATAATAATATAGAAGATAAGAATAATTTAAAATAGTTTTATATTAGCTTATTAAAGACTAGTAGCTAACTTATAAAGCTATAATATTTCTTTTTTATTTTAATTACCTACTTTTTTTACTACTAAAAGTTATATTTAAAACTATATTAAAATTACCTTAATTAGTACTATAATTATATTTCTTAATATTATAAATAAATTTTATTATATTAGTTAATATATATATAATAAAATATAGAGTTAAATACTAAGCCTTAATATTTACTTTTATATTAAATTTTTTTTATTAATAAATACTTACTCCTATAATTTATAAATAGCTCTTTATCTTTATATATACTCTACTCTATTAGCTTTTATTCTTCTTAGAAGATATATATTATCTAATAAATTACTAGAAAATTTAGTAAGGACTAGATACTTCTATATCTTAATAAACTATTTTTTTAAGGCCTATTCTAATTATAGTCTCTTTTTCCTTAGTTATATATTAATATAGCTAGATTTTTTATCTCTTATAAATAAGTCCTTTACTAGTTACTTAGATATCTTTTAAGTTAATATTAAAAAAGTAGAAGTACTATTAATTAAATCTATTTATAATTTTTTATTTTTTTTATTTTTAATATTAGCTAACCTTGCCTTCTTTAGTTATATAAGAGAAGTAAAAGGATTAAGAATTAAATCTTTATTAAGAAATAGCTTAATAAGTTATTAAATATATTCTTTTTACTATTTTCTACTTTACTTTTAAATAAAATAAGAGAAAGTTATTTTATTAATAATAAGATCTATATATATTACTTATTTCTTAATAATCTCTTTTAGTAGCTAGGTATTAATTAAATAAGCTTAATATATAAAAGTACTAGTATATTATTAATAAAATATATCTTAGCTTTAAATTATAAGTCTAGCTATTATAATTTTTTACTATTTCTAAGAAGCATATTAAATTACTAGCTTATATTAATATAATTAGAACTATAAGAGTATATTAGTAGTTAATATTACTATTAAATAATAGCTATAATATTTATTTTTATATAGAGTTATTAGCTAGTTAATAAAGAAGTTTAATATCTCTTTTTAATAATAGCCCCTTATATTAAATAGTTAATAAAAACTTTAAGGTAGCTTTAAATATTTCTTTATATCTTACTTAAACTATTTATTAAGTTTAATATTCTTTATATAGTAGTTATTAAATAAGTCCTCTAAAAAAAGATCTTATAACTTAGATAAAAAGAAGTAGATAAATTTATTAATCTTAATATCTTTTTTTCTTATAGCTTTACTAGCTTATTACTAGAGGCTATATATACTATCTCTTAGTATTCTCTACTAAATAATAAAAATAATATCTAGACTATTAACTTCTATTCCTAATATATTAGTTATAATAAATATATAATACTTTAAATCTAGCCTTATTAATTTATAATTTAGTACTTTTTTCTACTTCTTATTTATCTTATTATAATAAGTATAGATTAAGACTCTTAACTATAATAAATTTTACTTAGCTACTTTAAATAAGTCTCTTAGATAGTCTTAGAGCTTATAATAATCCTTAATATAATTAAAATAAATAATAGTCTTTAAAATAAATAATAGTCTTTAAAATAAATAAATTTAGTTCTTAAATTAAGAATTTTAACTTCTTATATTTTAAATAGTCCTTGCCTAAGACTTATATATTAATTAGGATATTAAGGTAGTTAATAGATATTTAAATTAAGTAAGTATAATTATTAGCTCTAAAATCTATAATTTATTCAATATCTTTATAAATACTTAAGTCTAAAATAGTTAAAGTTCTAAATTATAAAATATTAAATATATAAGCTCTTAAGATACTTAGTTTATTAAAGGCTATCTTAAATACTTTATTTTATTACTTAATTATATATATCTTATTAATAATAATAAGATAGAGTTATCTTTAAAAAATTAATTATATTAAGATATCTTTTTAGAACTTTAAGTTTTTAATTATAATTTTAGGATTAGTTAAGATATAAGTATACTTACTATTATTAATATATTTATAATTTTTAATTATATTAAAATAAGTATCTAGTATAAAAGGCTAGGTACTAAATAATTTAAATATATTTTATTATTAATCCTACTCTAATACTAATAAGGGATTTATTAGAAGTATAATATTATCTAGATATAATAATAATAAGAATTAAAAGATTAAGCTTTTTGTCATGATGTTCAGCGTTATATAGTCGTATACCACTGATCTCTACGAGTCAGTAGGGTCGCATGCCTTTTGGCGTGGTCGAGCGGGGGTGCGCCGCCCGTTCCGTGACAATTAGTAGCAACGGCCGGGGTTCAATTCCCAGCATCCGCCAGGTATCCCACCATTTTCTGGGGCCCATACGACCGGACAGCTGACTTGGGTCGGGCTGCCAGGGTCATTCCTACCATGGCCGTAGCCCGGCTCACAGGGTCATTACCCGGGGGCACCTATATAAATAGGTCGGGCCTACCCAGCGCAAGGGCGCGCAATCTGTCTTCTTTAGGGGGGGCAATTGTTATGACGTTCAGCGTTATATAGTCGTATACCACCGATCTCTACGAGTCAGTAGGGTCGCATGCCTTTTAGCGTGGTCGAGCGGGGGTGCGCCGCCCATTCCATGACACTTTTACTAAAACTTATTCTTATAATAAGTATAATATCCTTTTTATTATATAATATCTAAATAGCTTTTAATTATTTTAGATATAAATATTATTTAACTTTCTTAATAGTACTACCTTAAATTCTAGCCTATATTATAAATAAGTAAAGCTATATTTCTTTATAATAGATAACTTAATAAGTATTAGATAAAATAATAGTTTTAGAGGCTATAGATATATTATCTTATATAATAATAGAGCTACTAGTAAATATAATAGTTAAGAAACTTAATATTTTATTATTTAATATAGAAGTAGAGTTACTAATACTTATATTTACTTAAATATAAATAAATTATAAATTTTTTTATTTAAAAGTAATAATACTATTTTATAGTTAAAATCTCTTAATATAGTTAAAAGAATAATTAATATTATATATATAGTTAGTCTTAATATATAGTAATTATAAATAATAATCTTACTATTACTAATAGCTCTTAGACTAAATTAGTTCCTTTAACTAATTTAAAAAATTCTTATTATATACCTTATATATAAGGAACTTACTTAGATACTTTAATAGTAATATATAATAGCCTTATAATATAGCTAAGTATTAAAAAAAAATATAGTATTAATAGTTAATTAGAAAAAATATATTTAAGTTATAAAGTAATATTACTTATAAATTACTTAATATAATCTTAAAATATTTAATAGAGAGAATATTTAAGATATATATAATATATATATTAAATAGAATATTAAGATATTAAAAGATATATAAGGATTATATTATTATTAAAATTTATAAACTTAGTATATTAAGATATTAACTTAAATTATATAAATATAGCTTATTATATACTCCTTTTTAAAAATAAATTTTATAAGCTTTTTTAGTAACCTTAAAATATATATATTATTATATTTAAGGGCTTTATAAATATATTATTAAGAGTAGATATTTAAATAATAGAATAAGCTCCTAAAATTTAGTAAATATTTATATAGGCTACTACTAAAACTTTATATTTTTATCTATTTTTTATACTTTTTTATCTAAACCTTCTAAGGAGTAATCTTATTTTTAGAATAGTTAATTATACTACTGATTAGTTAATAGAATAGACTAGGTAGTAGCTTAGAGCCGTCTTGCTTAGTAGGAGCAGGGGTAGGATGCCACCCCCCAGGTAGGGCTGGACCTTCGAGACTAGGAGTTTCATCATTCTTACATACCTCTACTACTATGTATACCATCCATGTATTGTGCCCTAGATATATCCCTGGGAAGCAGCCACGTATTGATGGAATAGGCTAGGTATTACTTCATAACATTGAGTGAGGTCCACGTACAACAGACTAAGATGCATGCGGAAATAGATTGGGGTTCTGCAGATGAGCGACCTATAAGCATATTCAAGATATGGAATGGTCTTCTGAAAAGCATTTAAGATACTATGGGAAAGATAGGCAGCCTATCCTATTAATGTCACTTCAAGGAGCCAGCCGATTTACATCTCTCGGGAATAAAGTGGCTTCTCGAACATCGTTCAAGCCCAGAAATGATTGTAGCAGCCTGTTTACACCCAAGCCACAACCACCATGTCTGGGCATGCCGGCCTTGAAAGCAGCCATGTAGGCTTGCCACTTCTCGGCCTCCGGATCTAGCGGTTTGCCACACACATTCTCGCGCATGGCCTCGCAAAGCTCATCGTGTGAGTTGATACGCTGGCTGCCCGAGCAGATCTCGCGTCCACCTGCGATGGTGTCCCATGTGTTGGAGAACCAGGGATCATCCGCGTTCGCCTGCGAGTTGAACTGGCGCATGGATGCTGGATACTGGTCGATGGTGAACAAGTCAGTCTGCCCGAGGTGAGCAGACGCGCGGAAATGTCGGCCAAGAGCAGCTTCTTCTTGGTCCCTAGATAAAGAAGCATTTGATCAGAACCAGGAAATCAGGGTAAAAGACCGAGATCATGAAGGCATCAATGAGTACTCACGTGAAATCTTTCTTGTCGTCCGCTTCGAAGCCAAGCTCCTCTCGCAAGATGCGTCTGGCCTCCAGAAAGGTGATACGTGGGATTTTACCATGCTCATCCAGACCAATGCGGAATCGCTTGGCAGAGGGATAGAGTCTTTCCACAATGTCGATGAGGTATCGATACTGCTTGCGTTCCTCAAGGCCCCTGAAGACAAAGACCAGCATCGATTCGATCATTTCAACCACTTCATGGTAGTCGTCCTGGATAACCATGCCTATGTCCAGGACGGTGAACTGTAGTAGATCGTCCATCAATGGTAATTCTCAAACATAAAATAGGGCAGTTAAAAGGGAGACAGAACAAGAAAAAAGGGTGTCTACCTCGGTCATATGCCTCGCAGATGCACGAGACTTGATCTCGGCCCGAAACACGGGCCCGATCTCAAATACACGCTGCATGTCCATGGAAAGCGCCATCTGCTTGTGATGCTGCGAGCTCTGAGCCAGCCAGGCATCACGGCCGAAATAGGGTAGATGGAAAAACTCGTTATCGCCTGCGATGGTAGCGCTTATGATGCGCGGCGTATGAATCCAGTGGAAGCCATTTGAGCAAAGAAACTCGACCATTAGCTGGCACATGCCCGAATGGAGCTTGAAGATGGCTCCGGTGGCGGCGTTCCGCACGTCGAGGATGCGGTTGTTAAGACGTTCCTCGAGTTCAATATTGGTCAATTCATCTCTGTGGAACAAGGGTAGGTTCGGAGACGCCTGTGCGATTACAGCTAAATCGACCACATAGACTGCATAAGCAATGTCTGAAGCTGCGTCCTGGTGGCCGTTGGTATGAACTCCGTCGCCATTCGCTTGAGCCTTTTCAACATGCATGTGGATATGGCCTGCTACGCGAACAATGGACTCAGGTGTCAGCTTCTGGGCTTTCTCCCATACTCCTTCTCCAATGGCCTTGGCGTCAACATTGGCCCTCAGGAAGGTCTCTTGGACTCTTAATTCCAGGCTCAGCTGGAATGGGAAATCAGACTTCAAGACTGAGTTGACTCTGGCATCAAAGGTCACTTCCTTCCCTTTCAAGGCGTGACGCGCTGGATTGCTCTGGTAAACATGTCAGAAGCTCGCCGGCTGCTATGAATGCTATGTGACAGAATCAACGGCTCACCATGTTCTCGAACATGCTGTCAATACTGATTTGAGATAAGTGCACTTTCTGTTTAGGTTGTGAATGAAAATGAATCTTGGTAACCTTCTGTGTTGGTAGTGGTGGTGGTGGTGGTGGTGGTGGTGGTGGTGGTGGTGGTTGTGGTGGTGGTGGTTGTGGTGGTGGTGTGGACGAGAATGGCGGAGATGTAAATGCAGCTCTGTCTTCTCCAGGACTCGGAGAAAACAGCAATGATGCCAATCAACAATGACGCCATCGGCATTCGTCAAGATCAGCAAGCTGAGGGCGGCAAATACTTCAAGGTACCCCTCTCGTCTTAGTGGCCATGAAGGATTTCCATTTTGTCGTGGGTTTTGCCGGTGGCTCCAGATCACTTTCAAGAACATAGCATGCGTCGCAACGCTAGGCAGTTGCCGAGATCGTCCGCAAAATTCCGCGGGCTAGGCTTTTCGCTTTTTATTTAAGTCATTGGAATATGCATCATTCTCTTCTGTCTTATACGTTTGACTTGTCGGCCTTCTTACTTAGCAGCTTCTGATACAGCCCATCACACTTCCCAGATTCCATTGTCAGTCCTCATTTCCTTTTCTAAACGTCGCCATGCCTCACGAAGTTCTTCCGGAGAAGATGGCTTCTCTGGCAGTAGTCGATTACGAAGCACTAGCGAACAAAGATGCCGCCGAGATCAAGAAGCTCGTGCAGGCTAGCCAGACAATGGGCATGTTCTACTTAGACCTCCGTGGTCCCAGGACGAAGGCAATCTTTGAGGACGTGTCTACAATTTTCAAGACCGGCCGCGAATTCTTCAATCTCCCTCGAGACTCCGAGGAGAAGACTCAAGCCCTTCGCGAGGGGGTGGAACGAGGGTAAGCAGCACATCATCACACGCAAGCGTCCTGTCTAGATTGACCACCCTTTCTGAATACAGTTACCACGTGGGCAACGGATTCGAGTACTATGAGGTCCGTGCCTTGAAAAACCTCTCGGCATATTCTATCCCTGATTAATTCATCGCAGATTGCGCGGGATGAGTTTCAGCTCGGCAAATGGGTCTTGCCTGCCACTTTCGAGCCGGAAAAGGAGCGCCTCACCCGCACGATCAAGATCTTCAATGAGGCCATACAGACGGTCCTCACTGAGCTATGTGCTAGTGCTGACGTGAAGATCCCTGAGCTGAGCGACGATCCTACCGTTCCCAGCGATACGGCTCTCAAGCTGGTGTACAAACCCCCGATCCACGAAGCCGGCAAGGTGATTCACCCGTGGCACACCGATTTCGGCCTGGCCACGCTGCTATGGTATGACGAGATTACTACGCAGGTACCCATTTACGATGAAAAGGGAAAACAGACTGAGGCCTGGGAGACGGTCCCCGTCGTCGAGGGTTCTGTTCTTATTAATGTCGCCGATGAGCTTGCGGCAAAATCTGGAGGACGTCTGCACTCGACTGTGCACCGGGTGGTGGCTCCGCCGGGTGACAAGAGAGTGAGAATTGGAGTTATCTATCTTCTACGACCGTACAAGGCTTAGACAACTGCACATGTGAGGCATTCGAGGTGCGAGCTGAAGCTCCGAAACACGGAGTAGAAAATTAGATATTACGTTTAAAAGCTTGGCTGCACCTTCTGAATTGGCGGAGCTCTTCGGACAGTACACCAATCAAAATTATTGCAATTGCACATGCCGACCAGGGATCTTGTCAAATGACGATCCTAAACGTGGCCGTTGTCTCCGAGTAGGCTTCCATATCATAACCTCTGGGGATCCCACTATTCCAAGGACATTAGAGATCGACTAGGTACTGCAACGTCTAGATCCCACGCTCGGCAGACAGGAGAAGTTTGCCTACAGATGCCTTTCCAAGAAGTCTTACCATATTATGTTCCCCCACATGGATTCTGCCATACATCTCACCGCCAGTTTTACGACCAATTTCGCCTATCATCCATAGACAGCAGGCACTAAACATCACCAGCATCAGCACTTACACCACTCTCTTACCTCATTGTTCCTGCCCTCGTTGTCGCTTAGCTTCATTAGTGGGATGCCTAACGCTAGGGTAATACTAAAGATGATACTCGCGTGAAGAGCGCAATGTCATGATCTTAGTAGACCAACGAAGGATTTACTAAAGCTCGAAGGATTCAGTAGCGCTCGGAGGGTCCGACCAAGCTAATATAGTGAGGTAGTAATACTAACATATAGTCTATCTAAATTCACATTGTTTTTTTCCCCTGAGGAACATCCCTGCCATTGGTGGTAAGAACTAGCGATGTATGGCACGGATAATATGGGAGGCCCCGCCTAGCATGGATGGCGAATCCATGTGGGGAACGGGGAACGCAACTCCCCCACAAGGCGGACGATGATCTTCACGGCTACGGATCGTTGCGATCCCACGCCCTAGAGATTCCAACGTCATTAGCACTTCATACGGTAACATCGCCCAATGTGAAATGCAGTCCTTCCACGTGCGATATCCATCAATAGGGGAGTTATGATAAGATTTTACGTACGAAGGATTGGTAGAAAGATCTCGATCTACCTTCCCTGTTACAAACGTCATAAACACTTCAAAATGGTAACATAGCCTAATGCGGAGGTCGCTCCTTCCACTTACACTCATCACGATTAGGGTCTCGCGTACGGAGAATTCCAAATTACCCTACATGTACCTCAACGTCATGAGGAATTTACACGGTAACAATGGCCCAATACGAAGCCTGCGCCTCAAACGTGTGCCCACTACGGAGGATTTCCATTTACCGTGCGTGTAATTCAAACGTCATAAGCACCTCATAAGGCAACATCGCCCAATGCGGAAAATACAACGTCCATCCATCAACAGACGGCACAATGCCCCTACAACGAACTATTCTACTGATCGCTGACACGTTTCCCTACCTCAGCCCACTACAAAATAAGCTGCGAATTTGTGCTATCTTGATGATGCAATGGTGGTCGATTGAGAAGCAGGCGGAGATTGAAAGGCGGTGGGGAATCGAGAGGGGTGACAGATCCCAAACCTCGGGACTTGGATCGGCCGCCACGATGTGAAACGATGTGAGGATACTAGCCTCGGTGGCCTGACACGACGTCGTCAATGGTAGGCGGAGTGGATACGTCTGTAGGGACGTGTCCAGAGAACACGTTCTTCGGTCCTCTGTCCGAGACCCCTGACCATAAATATCGAGACTGCTGCAGAGGAAAAGCTTCAATCGTCTCACGACTCCTCCAACACAATGCTTTCGAACATGGAATTTCCCAACGTTATGACATCTCATACTTGTACCGCTCTTCCCCTGGTAGTATTGTTGTTCGTCATCTCTTACTACCTCGGACACCGTAAAAGGAGGGATTTCAATGCGTCCACTAGCAGTATCCAAGCTGGCACGTCCCAAGATCTGAAGACCCCCAAGTCGAAGTCTACGACTTCCAAATCAACACAATGGTATCGAAACATGTTCTTTCAGCTTCAACATCTCGAAGATCACCCGGCCGTGCTCGAACCAGCCCGAGAAGAACTCCTAGCTATGTTCTCGCGGGGGGTTTCAGTTGCCCAGAAACACCCTCGAGAAAGCATTCTCTCTATCGAGCACTACGATGCAAAGAAGGTCTGGGACTTTGTTGAGGACGAGCAGAATAGAGTCCTGAGGGAAAGCGGGGATTACCACCGGCGAAGAAGACAGGGGAGAGGCCCTGAGCTGTTCGCAACAGCAGACGCTGCTAAGGTATGGCTGAAACAACAGGCCCCCGTCAAGTTTGTCGACGGCGCCTGGCTCGCCCACACACACAAGATTACTTCTCCCTTTGCCCTTCGGGGCGTCACCAAAGCTGCCTGGCAGGTCATGTCGGAAGAGCTCGGTGATGGCGATCTATCCAAGCATCACGTGTACCTCTACCGCCAACTTCTGGAAGATGCTGGATGCCCACTTCCAGATGGCCACAGCGCTGAATTCATCAAACCATCCCTCTGGGATGGGGTGAACAACCACGGTGCTTGGGAAGCTGCCGTAGCCCAACTTCTGATCTCATTATTCCCAAACGAATTCCTCCCCGAAATCCTCGGCTTCAACATGCACTACGAGCTCATCACCCTGGACACCATGCTAGCAACTCATGAACTCAAGGCCCTCGGCATCAATCCTTATTATTTCCTCATCCACATCGCTATCGACAATGCAGATTCCGGACACGTGGCCATGGCTACGCACACCGTCACGCGCTACCTGGATATGGTGCAAGCGACTGAGGGTGAAGCGGCTCTAGAGCTGGCATGGAAACGAGTCCAGGTCGGGTATACCTTGTCTCAGACCCTGGGAGGTTCTCATTCTCACGAAGGAGAATGCTCAAGCTCTGTGATTACGAGTCCAGGCTTCCCGGCTCCCAGCACATCGCTTGACCCCCTCGGCGCCCGCGTGATCGATATCTTCAAAGCCAAGGCGTCGGTCTCACACCAGTTCCACTGCCAAAGCCGGGTGAAAATCGGGGGTCAAACCCTGGACAAGTGGCTGGCTCCAGACATGTGGATGCATCCCCACCCGCAACACCATCTTGAACTCCTAAAAGCACTGAGCCAGGCCAAGCCGTGGATCTATCCCGGGGCGAGCAGCAGGAGCCTGCTTGTGCGGGAGCTGTCCTGGAAGGGACGCATGTTTGGCGCTTTCACCCACGAGGAGGTTGATGCTCTCATCGCGTGGATCGACTCTCTGAACCCCGACGATAGCGCTTCACTGTACTGGAACTACACTAGCCAAAAGCCGCTGTCTTCCAAGAAGGCTGTGGACGAGCTCCAAGACCCGGCTCGTCACCATCCAGTTGTGATGTCTCGCGGTGCGGCCAAGGTAGAGACAGAGAGTCTCACGGCAGGATTACAGGAGCCTGGCTCTGACTCAGAGCTTCGGGTAGAACAAGAGCCCCTGACTCCACCGTCCAACGATCAACTCTCAGACGTAATAGCTCTCTGGTTCGCGCACATCGGCCTCCTAGAAAACACCATCAACACACCCTCCCAAACCGCGTCCCCTCTCTACGCCAGCATCTTACGTCTCCTACGCGCCCAATCCGGCTTCGCCATCGAAAACCACATCGTCGCAGGCATGGACGAGATGAACCGGCTCTCATGCCCCAGCTTAGTCGACATCGGCCTCGAACTGGTCTCCCGCGCCGGCTGGACCAACAGTTCCAAGCCCACATGTTTGCAGGACGTTTTGTCCCTAACAGACAGCAAAGGCCAGGGCGCCGAGAGTGCCGGCCTGGCGCACGATATGCTGCGCTGGGGGGCGCGACCCAGTGCGAATCTGGGGTTGCTTCTAGGCCTAGCGTTGGCGTTCTTGGAGCTCAAGGATGCGGTTGCGAAGGCGCCGGGGCTGCTGGGCCAGGATAGTCAAGTGTTGCTGGAGGCTATTGTGGCGAGAGAGAGGCAGAGCCTTGAGGAGTGTGCGCAGGAATTGCAGACGGAGGATGAGGTACAGTATAAGCAATTGATTCGAGGATATCAGGTGGGTAGGAGTGGGTTAGAGAAGTGTTTGTAGATAGAAGATATCTGAAGAGGGTAAAGATTGTCTGGGATTGGAGGGTTAGACTGTGTAGCTGTATATTAGAAAAAGGAGGGACGTATATAGTATAGCGGGAGAACTTAGAACGTCTGGGTGTCGATCAGCTCTCTTACACCCCTTAGGGACCGCGCTCGAATCTTTTAGATGAAACACTATGGTCTTAATTTGCCACGATTGAAGTACATGCTCTTGCTGACATCAATATCTGATAGGCTCCCATCGACTGGGGTTAACTTGATTAGGCGATCAATTCTGTTATTCTATCCCTTTTTCTGGGGTTTTTTCCTACAAGGTCGAAGTTAAGAAGATCATTACCTATCTCCTGTTAATAATTACAGCTAATTAATCAATTGAATTCTTTAAAACAATTGGTGAGGGGCTGGCTTTATCCTATGACGGCGCTACCTATTGAAGCTGTGCATGTTCTTTCTAAAGAATCCTGCCCTATCAAGGTGTATGTATTGTATGTGATAGCAACACAAGATGGCTGTAACGATGATTCTTAGGTGCTCCTCGATGATGATGATGATGATAACGATGATGATTCTACACTATAGTCCCGCAGCAGATGAAGTTTCTCGCGTCATTGTTATTTGTCGTTCAGCCTCTGTTTGCCCTTGGGGGCAGGTGTTTGCTGCACATATTTATCGGACTTCTTCTGGCTGGCCAATGGCTCGCCGCTTGCCAAAGACGAGAGGATGTAATGAAGTTTCGAGATAGGTTTGGGAGACTCCAAGTTTAAGGGCGTCGGCCATGGCTAGGCGCATACGGTTTATGTATTCGTTTCTGATGGTGCCGGGGAGGGGGTATTCATAACTGATGTATATCAGTGCTTTACGAATGTCTTTTTCACCCTTTCCCATTGTTGGCACGGAATTTGGTTCTTCAGCCTCGCTCGTGCTTGGTTCTTCGTGAGAAAGATCAGACCTGGGCTCCGAGTTGGGCTGTTGCGATGTGGTGGAGTGTTCTGGAGAATTTTGCAGATGTGTATCTTCCACAGTGCTATTGGAGGTTGTATGATTGTGCTCTGGACTCGCGGCATCGACCGAGTGTTTTCTTTCGGTCAACTCAGACTCGGAGTTGTATGATGCCAGAATCCTAGCCGCATCGGCGGGTGTCCTACCCTCAAGTGCCGTATCCCTGATGCGCTCGGTTTCGATCTCAAATTCTCTCTCAGCATAGAACTTCCGCTCGACATTCTCGTAATGTCTCAAGGCTTGGATATCGCTAGGTGACACCGTGAACACGACACCCTCCACAAAGTCTTCCTGATTTCGTTCAATCACATTGGCACCACCGCGGCTATTAATCTGCCATTTGTAACTTCGGAGTATGCCTTTGGCAAATAGCCTACTATCGGGACAGCGCGCTGCCATCTGTTGAAGATGCATATTGCTACCGTATGAGAAGTACAACTTGTCGGCTCCTGACTTCTCGGGGCCAGGTGACTGCTGCTTGGGAGAGGACATTGTGTTGCGATGAAGGTCTTCTTTTCCAAAGAGCAAGGAAATGAGTAAGACGCTCGATATTGGAAAGAGTAGCTCGGGACGTAGCCAGATTGAAAAACCTGGCATCGAGAAGCCCAGTCTCTGGACCAACAATCACGTCATAACATAGACGTAAGTCCATACTCGCGAATCGAAACGCAGCATAATTCTTTACTCGTCGGGCCTACTCGGGGGGCCTGAAGGGTGCAGATTTTCAGCCCCAGTATAGAGAACAGGGATATTAAGAAGGATTAAGAGGTTTCGTCAGTAGAATCAGGGCTGGAATCCTTCATCTGACGATCGACGGCATTTCCCCGCACCCATGTACCACGTGTAATTGCCGTTCAACCAATCGGTGACTTCTTTGCATAAAGTCGATCAGTCGCTGTACCGCTAAGCAGCAGCTCAGCCAAAGTGGACGTCACGTCATATCGATCCAATCAGCGACATTCCATGCTGAGTTGCTGTTCCTGGTGTATGTTAATTACATAACCATTTTGTCTAGACGACGATATCTCCGCATGATGACGGAAGACTGTCTGAGACAAGGCTGATGCATGTTGTCATGTATTTACTTACTCGAGGCACAGCTTTAGGCCCCAAATTGCGGGATGAGTCAGCATTTATACTGGAGGGGCATCTTCATTCTTCCTTTTTAGCTATGTTCCTGTTTGCCACATCTCCTTGTCCTTATTTTCTTTTTTTGCTCTTTGATCTCTAAACAGGCAATGGCAACACAAACCCAAACAGAAACCGAGCTCACAGACTACGATGCCAGATCTGAAGTGGCATCCGAGTCGAACCTGAATCCAGCGCCGGCCTTACCCCCAGTATCACGCAGGAAGCAAGCCGCAGTACTTTCCGCTGCCTTTGCGGCTATAGCCCTTACAATAGGTTACAATCAATGCTACGGCGTCTTTCAAGAATATTACCTCTCTACCAGCCAAGATGTTCTGGTGCCATCACCAGCCTCACAGGCCTCACCGCAGACGGCGTGGCTCGCCTTCGTAGGCTCGCTGTGTTATGGGCTTACATGGGCCGGTGGCATCCTCGTGAATCCTGTCATTTCACGTCTTGAGGAGGGGAAATGGGCGCCAACCACACCCTCGACTCGGCTATGGCGCCGCAGAATCTCGCGCTTGTTGGCACCACGGACAGTACCCATCTTTGGGGTAGTCATGGTGTCTGCTGGGTTCGCGCTGGCCTCTGTCAGCACTTCTGTATGGCAGCTTCTGCTTACACAGGGGTTTTTGGTTGGCTTTGGAATGTCACTCCTGTACTTCCCGCTTCTAGCTCCTACGCCTGAGTATTTCAGCAATCATCGGGCCACGGCCATGGGCTTTGTAAGTTTTCCGTCCGCGATTACATTTCTTTTCTTCTCAGATGTGGCATCATGGCACATGATGTCTTTCTATCGTGAATGGAAACTATATTTTGGCTACTTGGACAATGCAGTCTTCCCCTAGAATTCTCTAGAGGTACTATTACTGAGTCCGCTTGTGCATTTCTTAGGTCCTAGCTGGCGGTGGCACCGGTGGTCTCATACTCTCACCCGTGCTCCGGGCCCTACTCAGTTCCGTAGGTGGTCGCTGGACCCTCAGGATTTATGCCGGCTTCAATCTGCTCGCTGGGTTACCAACCGCCTGGGCAGTGCCACGGAGTCAATTTAGAGCCAGTTCTACCACAGAAGGCCCCGAGAAGCGAAATACCCACGTCTCAAAGGATTTGGCCAAGAGGCCGACGTTCCTTTTCTCTGCTGTAGCTGCGTTTCTTCAGGTTCGTGCTCAGCGAACCTTTGCCTTGTTTTCTTACTGGAACAGTATTAGCTGTGACTCTCCTGAAGACCTTACCCATGGAATCACTGCTTGCATCTTAGTTTAAATCCGTTACATCCATTCTCAAGACTCCGTAACTGACCCTCAATCCCTCCAGGCGGCCGGCGCCCAACTCCCCCTCTCGTTCATTCCCTCCTACACCGTAGCTCTTGGCCTCACCGCCTCCGAAGGTAGCAACCTTCTCGCGGCCGCCAACGCCATCAACGCCGTGGCTCGCATCTTGACCGGCTACGCCGGTGACCGACTCGGTCGGCAGAACACGCTTGTCCTGACGCTCTTCTTCGCCGCAGCCAGCGTCTTCTCCTTCTGGCTCTCTAGCGTCCTCACAACGACCGCCTCGACCTCGCACTCGCTCTGGCTGGCTTTCATTGTGTTTTACAGTTTCTCTGCCGGTGGTTACTATGCGCTGTTTCCGGCGCTCATCGCAGAGGTCTTTGGCATCCGGCAGTATGCTGCTGTGAATGCGTTTATACTTTTTGTTAGGGGTCTTGGCACTGTTTTTGGGAGTCCTGTTGGAGGGCAGCTGCTCGGAAGTTCGGAGGAGGGAAGTAGAGCGTACGCTGGTGTTGCGTATTGGGATGGAGCACTCTTGGCGGGCGCGACGCTGTGTTGTGTTGGGGTACGGTGGGCTCATGGAAGGGGAAAGCCATGGAAGTGGATTGCTTGAGAGTAATATACACCATGTAATTCTATAGATGGATGTTATAGATAAAAATGGAGCAGCGGTAAGAGTAGCTTAACCGTGAATTCTTATCTTAGACAAAAAAGTGAAAACTTACCTGAGGTATGGGGGTCAGCTAAATCAGGCTCTCTTGTGCTGCGCCACCGTGCTCCCTCGCTGCTCCCTATCTTAGTCCAAACGGTAGAGTAGGCCTTAGTTCATACCCTAGACAATAGCGTGAGGTGGTATGGCGGCCTGGGGCGGTAAACTAGTGCTCGAACGACAATAAGTAAGTTCGAGGAACAGTCTCTACATTGACGATCAAAGCAGTGTAGTAAGTAGCACAGAGCAGTCGGCAAATTACTTGAATTCGCTCAACCCAGCCGCTCGCCAGGGAGGTTGGTAGGTAAGATATATTCCCTTTCCACCGTCACTAATCTACCCTAAACCAATATATAGGGCCTTCAACCACGCACATCCATCCAACCATCAACCAGATAATAGCGATTCAGCGAGTCCACCCACTGAAAAAAGCCAGTCTAAACGCCGAATACCAGGACCACGCTGTCTGATCACAGCGCTATGCCGCGCGGAAAAACTCGCATTGCAGTTGTTCGCCCATGCCAGCGAACATTGTCACAAAAGAAATAATCCGGGGTATTAAAAATCTCATACCAGTATACAGGTGGGCCGCCTTTGCGACAAGCGGAAACGAACAACAAGTGGGAAATAAATATACACAGCTCCAATCCTACACCTCTCTGACTACCTCGAGGCAAGCTATCCTGATTAGTCGTCAAGAACAACGGGTTTCTTCTCCGTGCCCTCAGGGCTAGGCGGGACCACAACCGTCTTGGGCGGTGGTATAGTTTTATTATCTTCATCTGCAGCCTCATCACCACCATCGTCTTCATCATCTGGCTCCTTGATCTCGGGTATTGTTTGGCCCTCGGTTTTAGGGCTAAGCGTATCTCCTTCATCACCAGCCGTGCTGGTGCTGTCCCTTGCTCTCCGCCTGCGACGGTTTTGTCGTTCGGTGTCAGCACTTTCTCTCCTACGCCGAACCCTTAGACTTCCACTGCCATCTCTACTGCCAGGTCTAGCGTTATCAGCATCAACGTCACCGCGGAGACCTTGTAGCATGCTAGCTGCACGTTCTGCAACGTCTTCGCCTTCGCTGATAGGCTCCATTTTGTCGCCTGACTCGCCATTGGTCGCAGCACTAGGATTGAGCAGAGACTGGTCCACTTCGTCATCTCCGCTTCCATTCTTGGTTAGATCACCAAGGTCGGGGATAGCCTGGCCACTGGCAACACGTATTTGGTGTTTGTCCTTCAGTCTTGCTCTTCGCCTGCGGTCACGCTGATCCCTGGCTTGTGGTGCAGCAGCCCTAAGCTTTTCGAGAAGCGAGTCCATGGCACCAGTTGATGATGGAGACAAGGCACCATCTGGGGTACCAACGCCCGAATTAGCCGCAGCAGGGTTGATGGCCTTTGGGTTAGCACGTTTGCGAGCCATGGATGCTTCATTGCGTCGACGTGTCTCTTCGGTAGCCATGTTCTTCTCCTTGGAACGCTGCTCAAGGTTAGCTTATTGTAAAGGTGTGGAAGGAGTGCTTCGCTTACTTTCCATTCCAGGACGAAGTTGGCCAGCTTGGAGAAGAAGTCCCGTCGCGAATTTTCATCCGTGCTGTCTTCACCATAGAAGGTCATGATATTATCGTACGTTCTGCTCATTTCATCTAGGTAAAGCTGCATTTGCTCGGCTTTCCGCCTTGCATCCTTCATGGACCTCTGCACAACTTGGCTAACGCGATCTTGTGGATGGAACTTCTTTGGGTCGCTGAGATTACCCGAGTCAAGCGACATCTGGACATTTCTAATGTTGTCGATGTACTTCTTGGCATCCATTCGAAGTTGTTCGACGTTAAGTTTCTGTGCACTTACGACACCCGCGATATCGTCAACGAAACCTTCCCATTCCGGGTACTGATTTCGAACTATCCGCTCCACAAGGTCCGCAAAAGTGGACTCGTTCTTTTCGTCTTTGACCATGGCCAACCGCCCCAGAGAGCTCAATTTGAAGCCAGTGGCTTGCTTATTCGAGTCATTCATGTAGTTGCCAATATCTAGGATGAGACCGAGGACATTCATCAAAGCTACAGAATCTCGTAGCGATTCAGAAACTGTCACCACTTCTTTCAGGTGCTTCGAGACCTCATCGTATTCGGACTCGAAAGTTCGTGTGAGGACTAATGCTCGCATCCGCGATTTCCAGTAATGGTTGAGCTCGTACGCAGTTGCCAAGTAGATTTGATCTTCTCGAGTGAGTTCGCTGGGATCCTGTTCTCGCGATGATTGCAGTGCATCTGGCCTAGTCGGGTCCTTGCTATAAGGCGCCATGAGTTTGGCAGTATTATCAGGCACTACGCAAAGATCATCCCTTTGCAAAAAGTCCATAACTACGTGATTGTCCAAGATGTCTTTGTCGCAGTGAATAATCATGCGTACAATCTCGTCAGCAGAATACGTCGAGAACTTCGACATTGCAATCAAGAATGTCTGTCTCAAGTCACTAGAGATGATTTGCTTCTTATCGGACTTCTTGCCACTGGAGCCGCCGATCTTCTTGATTTCTTTGGCCATGAAAAGTTTCTCAACTTCGTCTAGAACGCCTTTTCTCGACAGCTCCATGTACTTCTCTTCTTTAGCAGCATGTGTTGGGGTGTGGCTAGCCCAAACAGTGACTTGAGGGGCATCAACTTTGTCCCAATGAAGAGCCTTGAGCTTCTTCTTCGGACGAATGAATGGCAGACCAATTGTGGGTGGTTGTGCGAATTGAGTTTGAGGAAGGAAGTGGCCTTTCATTGGACTAGGCAATGGAGGCGCACCCGGTATTGGAGGCGGACCAGGCGTTGGCGGTGGGCCCATTGAAGTGTGTGCCGAGCTTCCTGCTGATCTGGGAGTACCTGGCATTGGTGGCGGTGGCGGTGGCGGAGGTGGTGCACCAGAGGAGAAACCGGGCATTGAGATAGAAAGAGGGAGACCTGGGGTGGCAGGGGGTGGTGGTGGAGGTGGGGGAGGAGGTGGTGGAGCACCACCCTCGAAGCCGGGTAGAATGCTCTTAGTAGGTACTGGCGGCGGTGGCATATCCTTCGATTGCATGTCGTCGAGGTTCTCGACCTTTGGTGGCATCTCGTCAACCGGAGTCTTAGGCTGATTTGACTCGATGCTTGGGTGAGAAGTCCCAGTCGTAACACCATCGCCTTCAGCATCTTCATCGTCGCTGGCATCGATACGTCGTACCTTGGCAGCAATCTCGCCGAGAAGACCAGTTGCCTGTTTGGTACTCATTTGTGGCCTTCTCATTTCGATGATCCTAGGCTTCTCATAGATGACAGCTTCGTCGCCTGAGCCTTCGATCCGGTAATTCTCCTCTTCGCTCGTAGCTAAAGCATCGGCAGCGGCACGCCGCGGTCCCTTTAGCATCTTACTCCTCGAGGTCATGCCTAGGGGTCCTGAACTGAATTGTCTTGTCATCCTTGCAGAGAAGTTTTCTTGTTCTGCTACGGTGTCGCCGCCGTCCATTTGCTCACGGAGTTCACGTAGCCTGTCCGAAGGACCAGTTTGCTGCCAGACTTTACCTTCTAATTTGCACTGCGTCTTTGCGCGTTCTAGCTGCACCTCTAATCGAGCCATGAGGCCTTCGCGATCCAGAATACCTTGCATCTTCTTCGGATCAGTCGTAGCAAGGGTCTCAGGGACTCCTTTCTTAGCAACTGCGGCCGCGAAGTCTTGTGCATCCCGTAGCATAAGATACAATTCTCGTGTTTCCAGTTCATTTCTTTGGAGCTCATTTGCTCGAATACTTTGGAGGTCAGCAAGCTCTGCCTTCAATGCGTCGTTCTGCCGCCCCTGGAGCTGTATGACTTGGTTTTGCTCTTCAATCTGCTTCTGCAATTTCGCTACGAGACCATCGGCCCCCATGTCAATCCTGGCCTTCATTTCGTCACGTTCGGCAATAGCAGAGTCCGCTATTTGTCTTGCCTCTGTGGAATCATCGAGCGCCTGCCGTGCTTCGGAATCAGTGTGCAGCCTATCTAGTAGGCTTTGTACCGAGAAATTGAGACTTTGCTTGAGATCCATGTCGGGTAGCCTCCGATCCATTGCGACGTAGCTGAGCATGGCGTCAACCAACTGGAACATCCGTAGTCGATCTTCCCCCTCGTTATCCCGGATTAAGAGCATATGCTGCATTGCAGAGAGGAAATAGTCCTGTGCACGAGTTCCCTGCACTCTTGACTGGATTGCATCCACAATCTGCGCTGGGTCTTGCATATCCTTAACTTCCGCCTCGATGCTATCTTTCATACTGCTATTCTCACGCTGTAGGAGATCCTCGTAGTCGATCGCCTCGTTCTCTCGGAACCGTTCAACCTGCTTATTTATGGCCTCGTACTGGAAGTCCTCCATTTTGTGCAGGATTCTTTTTATGCCGCAAGACGTAAACTGGGCACGGATGTGACATCGTAGGTGTAAGTCGTGTTCCGGTGCATCGATGATCATATTGAGCAAGAACAGCGTAGAGAGGGCATATTCCATCAGAAGGTTTTCCATTCCGATGCCTCCACTCCGCACTTCTTCGCTAGCTCCTACAAGACTTCCCATTTTGCCTCGACCGTCGATCGTGACTTCAACTATTCGCATCCAAGCGTCGAACCGGCCATTTTCTACCTGTTGGGCTTTGACATGATCCATTGCTTGGAGGACTTTGAGATGGCCCTCCCCTTCGCCCCAATGGCATAGGAAAGTCAAGACTTCGCTCACCAGCTTCCTGGTCGTCAGTCGGGGCGAGATTAGCGAAGTTGCAAGCGCAACAACAGCCTGCTGATGGTCTAGAGCATCATCGGCCCCGTATTTGTTGTTCATGAGCGCCTTTAGACATTTGATGATATCGTATTCTCGGTCGAGGTCTTTGTCGCTTGTAGATCCTGTTGCAGGTGCAGGACCTTGGCCTTGCTTTCGATTGATCTTCCCAAGCACATTGGTTAATGCAACTTGACCCTGTGCCTCCACGAACGATTTGACCCAGCTTATTGGTTGCGTCCTCAGGCTGACGCTCAGACTCCCTAGTTGCTTAGGCGTTATGGTATCATTCATAACCTTCTTCACATACCACTCAGGGCTTCCCTCTTCATCAGCGCGGCTAAGGATCGATGGAATCCCATCGTGACTTAGAACTGTATTCCGGGCGTTAGTTCTTCTCTTCTGTTCACCTTGCCATTCCACGAGCTTGTCTTGGTGGACCAGTTGCCATTTCTTGCTTGTGGGGTATGCCATCATTTGTCGTTTTGCTTGATCGGGCATAGCTTGCCAATTCCGTTTGTTCATCATGTCCAGAAATTGGGCTTCGACAATTCGATCGTCTGCAGGGCGAGGGAAGTAAAAGCCATCCGGACTGAAAGATGTTGTAGAATTGAAACCGGACGCTTGTTGAGGGGTCCAACCCTTGGTACTGTGAGAACTGCGTGAGTGCGATGTACCTGGCCGTTCCTGCACAGCTGTCCGTGACGAATTATCCGAGGAGAAGATGCTGGAGCCGTGTGTGGCAGAAGAAGCTGCCGAGAGCACGCTCATTTGGTCGAATGAGTTTCGGTGATTAGAAGAGGTTTCGTTAGTGGAGTTTGAAGCGTGTGTGCCTGGATGGTCATTGTAGATACTTGCGGAGTCGGTAAACGATATAGGCTTTCGACTGCTGTCACGTGGCGGGAGGTTTGGAACGGGCTTGAGCGACGACTGGGAGTGAGGTGGAGGTCTCGGACCAGTAGGGTGAGCAGACCCATTTGGTGCTTCTTGAGGAGTCCACGAAGGATACTGGTGAAAGTCCTTTCCTCCTTTGCCTAAGTGATGTGGTAACGGCTCCCTTTGGGACAGCGTCTTTTCATTCTTTGGCAGATACTCCACGGGAATTGGTGACCTCCCGTCTGAAGTGGTATTATAAGGTATTGAAGTAATGACACCGGCAGTCATAGAGAGCCCAAGGTTCTCCTCGGTTCCCAAGTCCTCCGATGGCATGTTTGATCTGTGGGAGTGCCGTGAGGACCGCGACCCATTCGCGCTGGAGGTGCCACTGGGCACTTGCAAGATCGACCCTGCATCGTCTTGACTGAAATCATCCTGAGACTTCTCTTTAGTCTTTCGCCCGAAGAACGACCTTCCTCCTGAGGATTGCCGTGTCTTGTCCGCGGATGTGTATGCTGTAGGCATTTCTGATCAACAAACCCCTCCCTTCGCTTCCAGGCGTCGTGATGACCGAATCGCCTCCAGCTCGACGGCACGACCAGATGGTCGCCAAATTAGAGGTCTATGTGAGGTGGCTATGATCATTCGTGACTACGTGCTGTCATGTTTAAAAAATTCGCCGTAAGAAATGTCGGCTGGAAACGGGCTTCCACCAAGGCCGTTTACAGCACTGTAAGACTGGCGCCAACGGGTGTGAAACAAGCCTGTCAAAGGCCGCAGTTGTGGAAGGGAGTTTAAGAGGTGCGTGTGTTGTTCGGAGGATGATGGCTTTTCGCCTCGCAAATCGGTCTCGACGATGGTGCTCCCTATCAACATTCGTTGCCGCATAGGGGAATCCCTGAAATCCACTAACGCTAGGTCCGTAAGACACGCGGACCAAACAAGCCATCAGATACTACATTCTTACATTCCACCACATGGCGGCATCAGTGCTTTCTGTACCTGTGTGGCAACGCTGATTCATGTTTCTTACTCCTGCCTTGTTTCATCGTTATCAATCGTTCAGCCTGTCATCCCTTCCCACCTCTACGATGCTTTGAATCCATCTATGGAGACTACGTCTACCGCCCGAATCATTTAGCTGAGAAATCTCCTCGAAGAAGGCTCGGTCCGCTTCTCAACATGAGTGGAGGAAGTTCCAGCTTATGGAAGGTAGGAAAGCCTTCGTCATGCGACGTTAATTGATACTAACAACCTTCCTGTTCAGACCCTCCTCCTCCCACCCATCTTCGCTCTTCTCCTGTACCTCTTGACAACCTACCTCATACTGCCCCACTATCGCCGCCTTCGAGCCCACTCTTCCTACACCCTCCTCCCATCCTCCCTTACGCCCTCATCCCCCACCTCACTCTCTTTTGCCAACGGTCTCGTTTCCCGTGTCAATGCGTTCATCGGCCGAGGATCAAGGCGCGGGAGCGGAGAAAGCCTGATGGGAGATGAAGAATTAGAGGAGCAGTTTGCAACCCTACCGGACACTATGCTACATGAAAGAAGTGATCTGGCCAGGCTTGGAGATGCAGATGATCGAGAAAGGAGATTGAGTCGAGACCTCGAACGTGGGTTCCGGGACTCCAGCGACGAGGAAGATGATGATCGGCGGCGAACACAGAGATAAACGGGATGTACCTCAAACAGAGACCTGACGCAAAATTAAGAAAGCAATTCCAGCATGGGCAACTGGGATGAATAAAAGCATTGGGTCGTGTTTACCAGGCACCGGCCACGAAGCCTTTCGTCAACGTACGGCCTACCACCGCGGCTTGGGTGTGTCTCTTAAGGCTGTGTTGTTGAGGCTGACGCAGGCTATCAAGCGAAGACTCGTCACCACGCGGCAGCTTCAACATGCCACAGCGGAGACTTCTTCCCCACCGAACGGGGCCTCCCGCCCTCATGATGGTGGTCCGATCATTACTCGGGAGAATGACTACCGTGCATTTGCGATGCATAATTCGCACTCGAGAATGCATGCAAGTTTACAACACCAGCCGACAAGACGCGGCTAAAATCTTAACCTATCCTCTAACTGCACCTGAACAAACTCAACCCCACAAATCGGGATGGCATCTGCATGTTGGGGAGGGCATTGTGCACCACATTCAACAAGTCATACCCATCAGCCGTTCACGGCTTTCGTCCGCAACACCAACCATGAATGCGCATCAAAATCGCCGAAGCCAAATCCTGTATAAAACTATTTTGTACCTGTATCCCAGCTTTGTTCAGAGAACGCATACAATACCCTAACAGAACTACGCATTCGACATCACCGTGCTTCGATCACGTATATAACTTGTAAATCTATCTTCATTACCAAAAAAAAGTGTGCACAAGAATATGATTGGCCCCCCCTTTCCCACCATCCACCTCTTCCTCCTAATTACTTAATTACCCCTAGCCGCTGGTAACGCAAGTAAAAAGAAAGCTTATCTCGTTCTCCTCACACACGGTGGGACAATACAAAGATGATCGGCTCGCGCCGAAATTGCTTATTGAGATTGCTTGCCTCAACTTAACCTCTTTGGATGAGTCTATCTTATGATTTACTTAGTGATAATGGAACGATTCGCTGAATTTCCATCTCCATGTAGAGATTGGATTGCGAGAGTTGGGGCAGCACATCCCATCGTTGACAATATGAAATGTAATGGAATGTGATTCGCAGAGACTAAACATCTTTTGTTGTGTCAAGATCCCTGCACGGAATTGCGAGAAAGAGCGGGAGGTGCAATTGTTTCTAGGGACGGAGATTGTACAGAAAATTGAATCATCGCAGCTCTCTTGTTTGTTCATCATCACAAGTTTCCAAGTCTCATCCTCCAACCCAAAACAGCCCCCATTCTAAAATTTGAAGGGTATAGTATGTATATTTGTTTATTGATTAACTTCTCATAAACAGTATCAAGGACGTAAGCGACATCATTCAGCATCGGTATTGCTTTGCATTATTATAATTCCTCTTCGGAAGGGTATCAAGTCTCAATATCCACGTCAATGCTCAAGCTTTCAAAAACAAAGCGATGCATGCATTTTCTTATTCCAACAAGCACTTTCGCCGCACATGCTAAGCTAGCAAAGCAATGCAATAGCCATTTTCCAGTTTCACAATTTTTACAGGAGCGCGAAAGCAGCCATTCCGGCGAAACCGAGGAGGCCAGAGCCCGCAACTGCGAGTTGAGTGCCAGCGGCTTTGGAGCTCGAGGATGTGGCGGAGGTGGAGGTTGAGGAGCCGGAGCCGGAGCCTGAGCTGGTTGTTGCAGAGCCAGAGCCGGAGCTGGTTGCGGAGCCGGTTGCGGAGCCGGAGCCGCTGGTGGATTTGGCGGTTGACTGGGAGGTGGGATGTAAGTAGGAGATTTTGAGATTACTCTGATTAGAGGGGTTATGGGAAGGGGTGGAACTTACTGTGCTAACAACGGTGGAGCCAGCGCTGTTGGTTGTGGTGTACACTACGCCTGTGCTGTTGCCGGAGCCGGAGGTAGCGACGCCTGAGCCCGAGATGCCAGTGGCAGTCGAGTTACCACTGCCAACGCCTGTGGCACCGCTCGTTACGGCAGTCACGAGGGTCGATGCAGTGAAGACGGTGCCGCTGGGAACGGTGGTAGCTCCGGTGGCGACGACGGCGGTGCCGCTGACTGTTGAGACGGCGGATGCGGTAGCGGTGACTGCGCCGCTGGTGCCGGCGCTGATTGCAGCTATAGAGAAGATGGCGGATGCGGTAGCGGTGACTGCGCCGCTGGTGCCGGCGCTGATTGCAGCTATAGAGAAGATGGTTGTTAGTGATTGTTGTTGCTATGGGAGGGGTTTGTTGTTGTGACCAAGAGGGCTGGGCTGGGCTCACCTTGGCAGAATGAGTTGCCTACGCTGGTGATTTGACTGGTATCAGTGCCTGACGGGCAGGACTCTGAAGCACAGTCGCGAACACCGAAACCGAAGTTCATGTTTGTGCAGAGGCAGGTGATGTTGTTGTTGGCGCATCCGAGGCTGGGGGCTAGTGCCAGCATGTTGTTGATGCATGTTTTCTGTTGTTTACATCTTGTTGTTAGCCGTGTTGTTCGTTCGTGAATTTGTTTGAGAGATGGCGCGAGATGATCGTTGGAGGAGACTTACACCGCATGGAGGGAGGTTGTTGATCGCGCTGAGGTCTTGGGCGAGGGCCAGGCTGGCGAACAGCGCGGCGGTTGCTAGGAAGAGCTGCATTGTGGATGAATGTGTGTTGTAGAACTTGAGAGAGAGATGCAAGCAAAGAATAACGCAGTCAATGGCACCGCTTTAACGCTGTAGAGAGTATTATATAGATAATGGACAACGACGACGAGGGAGGAAAGTTGTGAGAGTAGGCAGGAAGTTGTAGGAAAAGTGAGCTGAGGGAGATGAAAGGGAATTATTGACGGTAGCGGAAATTGTTTGTATTCTGGATTTGAATTGGTCGGGCATTATTAGGGCGGCAGCAACGAGCAAGCTTTCGCACTACTCTTTCTAGCGCTCTCCTTGTTTTTCCTACTGTACCTTACCTACACTGTACCTAGACTGTGGCGTTACACGCATCAAATTTGAAGTATTGGCCGGGCTGCCTTGGCAGGATCCAAACCAATCAATCAAGCACCGCCAGCCGGCCATTCCTGATTCCTTGAAGCGGCAAAAGCAGGTTTTTGGGCGGAAAGGCTTTTTCGGCTGGGAAATTGGGAATGGCATTTTCCTTTTACTTTACTGAATCCCTTTTGCGGTGGGAGGAGGTAGACGGCGGGCGATCGATCTCTAGACTTGTGTTGCTAGCCAGGTACCCTTTTCTTTCGCCTTCCTTTTCAGCTGGGCATGGACCATCGTGACTGTGTGTGTAAGTATCTTACCTAGGTAAGGTACCGTACCTACTAAGGGTAACAGATTCTGGAAATCACCGAACAACGCCGAGGTTTGCATGCGCCCGGAGATGCATAATGAGAGTGTAAACAGAGGGATCTAGAACGGGTTTGGGGACGCCGGAGGTTTCGGCCGCAGCCTCTGTGGCAGTGCAAGGGTGCAGCTTGCTTTGGCTTCTACTTCGTAGGTTACGCATCATGCAGGTGGATGTGTGCGCTCAGTTCCTGGTAGGATGATTAGTTTTACTTTGTAGAGAGGTATGTACTCGGTATGTACTCTGCACTGCTCTGCGCTGCTGGTTGCAGGCTGCAGCTGCTGGCTGATGGATGAAACGGTTTGGTCTGTGGCGATCCGCGGGCGCTATTGACACTGGTCTGGGAGGTTACTTGGACTGGGAATACTTCGTAGCACGCTCCTCCCCCACCACTCACGGTACCTAGGCTAGTGGAATAAGGGGTCGTGCAAGCGAAATATGTGACACCGGTTACATATTAATACTATTCTGGATACTATGACGCTGCAAGGTACTTGTAGGTAGTCCCTTTCTGCCCCCAATTGGCAATGCCTATCAGTCTACCTTATCAACCGATGTGGATTTTCCCCACAGTGGCTCAACAGATCCCGATCGGTACTTCTATGGGTTCAAAAGAGGTCCCCCGGGGAAAAATGCATCATTGTGCAGCTGAGGGACCCACATTTTAATGAGACGACTGTTGATCCTTTCCGAAGGAACATGTGTGAGTTGGCGCGGCTGAACCGCAATTGATGATGCCTGATGGATGAATCAAGGCAGCAGGCAACAGAGAGTTTCGCAAAGGTAAGATGCTTTTTGGAGAGCTGAGTTTTTGGATGCTTTCTAGAACGATTTGGATGCGAGGCTGTGATGTTAGGGCGATTTTTTGCCACCACCACCACCACCGCCAGAGCTGGTGGATGGCGAAATAGCTGAACGGGCTTACGCAACCATTGAGTCTGGTGAGGTGCAAGCATTGCCTCTACGTGTTCACCAATGGCTTCTTACCGCCTTGCGACACTGCTGCTCCAGACCGTCTTTTATGGTTTTCAACGCAAACCAGCAAGATACCGCGCAATGCCGCATGAGGTGGCTTTGATGTTTCCACCGCGTGTGAGGTTGGCTTCTACGATGGTGACTAGTGCTGACGCAAAAGTGAAAGAGTCCTTGAACGAGCTCCATGAATGCTTTCCTTCCACAAAGTCGGATACAGACGTGCGCAGCTTGCTGATTGAACCATGTACAGGCAGACTATTCGATTAACGAACTGTGTCTTGCTCTCTTCCCGGCGTGTTGACGCGTTCGCGCAAATTGGGTTTAGGAATGTTATTGAGTCGGGGCAAGAAGGTTGCACGTTTTGGGCTTCGGGAAGCTCTCTACCACCATGCTCTCTAAGGGTATCTCCAATCCAAACCGCAGAAATCCTGCTTTTGTCAGCCCCAGATGCTCATTAGCTATCGTGTCGTATCTTCATCCATCATATTCAGGCAAGCACAGCTTCCCGCAGCGGAGCTTCGGTCTCATGCTCATACTCGATCTCCACCCTCGGACCTTTCTTTTTCCTCGCTGGTGGCTGCACGGCCGCCCGCTTTCTTTTTGCACCAGTTTCAGGCTTTTTATTTGACTCCTCTTCATCACTCCCCTCACTCCCATCGTCCTCATCATCTTCACTGCCTTCATCCTCCTCTTCCTCGCTCCCCTCCTCCCCACTCTCTGCACCCAACCACTCCTCCAGATCCCCCAATTCTTCATCCTCCTCTTCATCAATATCACTTACATACTCCACTCCTCCCACCCCTTCCTCCTCAACTTCGAACTCCTCCTCCCACTCCCCCTCTTCCTCTTCTTCCTCAACCCCCTCATCCAAATCCTTATCCCTCACCCCCTCCCCACCCCTTTCCAACCCCCTCAACACCTTCTTCCAAACCCCTTCCTCAACATTAAGCGGCCGATCCCCATACGCCCCACTCCTCAACCTCTCAATCAACTCTCTCTCAATAGCTCTCTCCACCTTTGCCGCCGCCTCGGCTTTCCGTTCCCTGGTAGCTTCCCTCCTCCGTACTTTTGGTGCTAATTTCGGAACGACTCTCTCCCCTAATCGTTCTTTTTCGCGAGCGAGGCGGCGAGTGCGGATGGCGACTTGGGTGAGGCGCGTGAGGCGTTGTTTGCATTTGTGGATGAGGAAGGTAGGCCAGTAGAGGAGGCGCGTGTCGATTTGGGAGAGAGCCTTGGTGTAATCTTGGGAGAGTTTGATACGTTCCCAGAGTTTCGAGGGCATGTGGGAGCGCTAGGAAGAGGTGTTAGTAGTAGTTAAAGAGGGGTATAGAGGGGTGGGTTCGCTGGCGGACTTACTTCGATGGTCTTCATGTAGAGGTAGAGGGTCCCGGTGGTGGCATCGTTACGGATGGTTGCATAACGGGAGTTGGCTAGTGGGCAGGATTGTCGGTTGCAGAGGCCAGTGACATTGTATTCGTTGCGGCAGAAGTTCTGTTGTTTGGGGGTTCTGGTCCTTGGTTAGTGGGCTTGATTGAGGGGTTCTATGGGGGGAAACATACTTGAGTTTGAAAGAGCAGAACTGCTGGTTTATGATCTGCCAGACAATCTCGTCGGATGCCATGATGGGGATTGAGGATCAGATAAATCGTAAGGCTCCAGATAGCAATTCTCAAAATTCAAAGTTGAGGAATGGCGCTAGAGGCGGAAAAAGCGCGTAAAATTTCCCCTTGGCAGCGTCTCTGGAAAGGGCAAGATCTGCCGCTTGGGAGGTGCATGAACGTTCACCATCCTGAATCTGTGCTGCCGTAGGGGAATGAGATTGCTCCGCAGGCCACTGCAACCTTTGGTATCTTGTAATACACGGCTGATTTGCGCTCGCTCTACGGGCCGAGCGGTCAGTGTACCATGGAGGAACGAAGAATACGAACGACGATGTCCTTCCATGATTCGAAGGAGCATCTCTAATCTCTCAAAACTCAGTGACTCGTCTATCTATGCATTATCAACAGCACCAGGACGAGCAGCAATTGCAATCATTAGGGTATCCGGTCCAGCTTGCTTGACAGTATATCAATCGCTGTGCCCCAGTAGACCGCCACCAAAGCCAAGATATGCTTCGCTGCGGACGCTTTATGCGCCTGGAGAAGTAGGATCAGAGCCTCAGGTGCTCGATTCTGGCGCCTTGGTCTTGTACTTCCCATCACCAGAAACTGTCACTGGCGAAGACGTACTTGAATTGCATGTTCATGGGGGCACTGCCGTTGTCAAAGCAGTGTTATCTGCAATACCGAAAGCCATCTCAAAGAATAGTCCTCATACCATACGGTATGCCGAACCTGGAGAGTTCACTCGTCGCGCCTTTTACAACAACAGACTTGATCTTCTCCAAATCGAGGAACTCGGGGATACATTGGCGGCTGAGACAGAGCAGCAACGCCGCTTAGCGGTCCGAGGAACTCATAGTGTACTCGCAGAACGCTATGAGTCATGGAGGCAGAAACTCTTAGAAGCCAGAGGAGAGCTAGAGGCACTAATCGACTTTTCTGAGGACCAGGATTTCGACGAATCACCTGCATCTCTGTGCGACTCCGTTGCCGATCAAGTGCAAGAGCTGAAGTCTCAGTTGCAACTGGGCATAGTAAACGCATCTCGGGGTGAGCTACTGCGAAAGGGCATCAGGATAGCCCTCGTTGGAGCACCTAACGCCGGCAAAAGCTCTTTGCTGAACGAAATTGTTGGACGCCAGGCAGCGATTGTTAGCAGCGAACCTGGTACTACCAGAGACGTAGTTGAAGTCAGTCTCGACATTGGCGGGTTCTACTGTACAATCGCTGATCTAGCCGGTCTGCGCCAAGGAGCTGATGATTCAAGTGCTTGGCAAATAGGAGAGATCGAAAAAGAAGGCATGAGAAGAGCCAAAGAACTTGCGCTCACGGCTGATGTAGTGATTGCTGTCACTCCGTTAGAAGAAAGACAGGCTCCGGGGAAGGAAGGCTTCTCGAAACAAGTTGAACCCGTTTTAGACAGCCATGTTTTCGAAGTCTTGCAGCAGTGTGATCTCCGGAGGCAGAGGATTGTATTCGTTATCAACAAAGCAGATCTTGCAACACAAAATTGGCTCACTGTATGCCGAAGCTTCAAACGTCAAATGCCTGTACAGGATATCGCTACATTAGAGCCGATAGTGTTTGCGGTATCTTGCAAGAAAGCTCAAGATAAGAGCTCTGGTAGTCCAGATCCAGGTCAAATCCAGGGCTTTCTCAACAAGCTTACCCACATGTTCAGTCAGATGACTTCCGCCATTGATATTGATGGTCAACCCGTAGCTGGCGACAGTTCAATTTGGACGGAATCTTTGGGGGCGACGGAACGCCAGCGAACGCTACTCGAACACTGTTTCCAGCATCTCGAGGAATTCCTGATGGCGACGCAGCCGAATCAGTTGGTACATGCTCAAGCGTTCCATACAGACAATGGCATAGATGTTGTGGTCGCAGCTGAGCATCTGCGCGCTGCTGCTGATTGTCTAGCGAGGATAACTGGCAGAGGGGAGGCTGGAGATGTGGAGGAGGTCTTAGGGGTCGTATTTGAAAAGTAAGTTCACTGCTGTCCAAAATGCTCTCTTAGCTGTGTTCCTGCTTATGTGAGGGCAGATTTTGTGTAGGGAAGTGATTATCAGCATCGATTGTGCGTGAACCCGGCAAT
The DNA here is from genome assembly GCA_000482085.2 of Cladonia metacorallifera KoLRI002260. NCBI lineage: Eukaryota > Fungi > Ascomycota > Lecanoromycetes > Lecanorales > Cladoniaceae > Cladonia > Cladonia metacorallifera. The sequence continues at coordinate 1,527,587 of KI911116.1, read as the reverse complement.
ATCTGATCGCGTAGACTCGGACGACATACCAAGCACTCTGACGACAACGAACTGGTGGCTCCCTCTCCACCACACAAGAAGAACTCCACCTTTTGGTTACGTGGTACATGTGCCGAACGATCATAGGGCAACTAGACTAAAATGGTCCCGTCCAAATGCACAACCGTACTTGGGCGAAAAGATTTCATATATATACATATGAATACAGATATGTCACCGCCGCGACTGACTTAGCAGCCGTAGCCAGGGCACTTTCCCTCGCCAGGCATATAGACAAGTGATCGAGGAGTTTTCAATCGAGCTCCCAGTCCTCTCGTACACTTTACCAAAAGAGCGCCCAAGATGCAATCTATAAATTTTTCTCAATTGTTCTCCGAAGAATCGTACTCCGGGATTCCATACTTGCGTGTTTGGTTGCTCGATTGCCTGTGGCGGTTAAGGAAAGGTCTCGGCGTGGTTCGAGCCAGAACTAGCTTTGCCTAAAGAAGCTAGCCTAGTCAGTAGCGAAAACGAGAGCGAAAGCGGGCGACTCCTGAGGACTGCTCATCCAAACAATTCAACAAAAGGTGCGGATAGATAGTCCCAATGGAGACACGGCAGGCCCGTGACCCAATAAGGGGTGGAGGTAGGGGAGTCAAAAGTGCCCCAAGACTAGGTCACAAGAAGTCGAGGACTGGTTGTCAGCAATGCAGAGCTCGTCGCGTCAAAGTACACTCCCCTTTATCTCTGCCCTCGCTGCTCTTTATCAATGTTTGTTTCATAACATTACGTAGATCTGTCAATTCACGTTCTGTCAAAGCGGTTCCAAAGCTACTTGCAGATTCAGCAATGCATTCATAATTACTGGTCATCTGTCGTTTTCTTGCTTTCCACGTTATCCTTCTGGAAAATGGCAACTCTCTAGATAAGTGATAGAAGTCTGACCTTTCATAGTGCGACGAGATCCACCCAGTATGTGGAAGTTGCAGGCGACATCAGGTCTCATGCATATACGAAGACCGAAGTCCTGCCAGAACGCTCGGAGATCAAGAAGCCAGCAGTATGGGTAACAGTTCCACTAGAGCCACATCTAGCGCTCGCACAGAGATCAGCAGATTATCATCCCCCGAATTGTTAGAGTCCAGAGAACGCCGCCTTTCAGAGCTCAGGCTACTTCATCAATATACCACAAAAACATGCTTCAATATTATATTAAACCCCGAATCCGACCCGTTGACATTAGAAATCTGGCAAACAGCCATTCCAAACGTAGCATTCAAGAACGATGCTCTCTTGAACTCATTATATGCGGTTACCGTCCTCCACTTAGCCAAGACTGAGCCCTACAACAAAGAGAGGCTGGAGACCTACAGAGACTACCTAGATCAAGCTGTTCGACAACACAACAACGATGTCGCTAGCCTTAGCAGAGTCAACGCAGATGCAGCTTGCCTAACCACCAATTTCCTCCGCCTGGCAGCCTTCGCTATAATACAAGAACGCGAATTAACTGCTTACACGCCGCCCGCTCAATGGCTGAGGATGACTCGTGGCGGGGCAGATGTCCATAGAGCGGCATGGAATTTCATAGAGCACGTCGAGGATTCGGTTTCTATGCGCCTTATACGAAACTTGCCCGTCTTGACAGAGCCCGAGAGATTATATACCGAGGAGTATCAGCAAGGGGTGCTACATCTACTTCACCGAAGCCAAGATCATCAAGCAACAGAGCTCTGGGGTCCAGAAGTGCAAGAAGCCTACGCGGGCGCTATTGGCGTGATTGGTAGTACCTTGCAAGCCATTGTTGCTCAGGACAGACGCACTAGCATCTGTAGGAGATTGATTACGTTTCCGATGCTGATTCCGCAACGCTATATGGAGCTAGTCCTAGAGATGCGCCCACGGGCGTTAGTCATACTCGCACACTTCTTCTTCCTTCTCTCAAGTTTCACGGATATCTGGTATATTGGGGATACGGGACCGAGGGAAGTCCGTGGCATTAAGACTGTGTTGTCGGCTGAATGGCTGGACATGCTGAACTGGTCGATATCCAACATGAAAGAGCAAATAGCAAGTAGGTAATTAGACAAATCAGCACACTCCAGGTAGACTAATTCCAAGGCGGAAAAGATGGCCATAAGCATTCCTGGACTCCCTTCAAAATACCCTCAAAACCGAAGAGGAGCCAATGAAAACAAAAAGTAGAGCATCGCCTACCACGAGATTCATATCCATTGTCATGATATATCCAAGGCATTCAGGCTGAGTACGATCTCAATAGCATGCAATATTAATATAATGCAAATAACATATCCAATAATATGAGTCATGGTAAATTCATTCTGACTTGCGTCCTTGCACTTCTAAGTTCAGGATATCTAGTGGTTATTGATTGTGTGAGGCATGCGAAGATGCCAGGGCCTTCTTCTCACGGGATATCCATCCTCATTCGTTCATTCCAACAGGTTGTCTTCATAGCGAGTGACTTCTACCTCTGTCTTATCTCTCCAATCGCATACACGCATCTAATGTCTATTTTTAGCTTCAAGAGCGAAAAGGTTGGGGGGGAAAACGTGAGAGTCTTACCTCTCTAATCTTGATCACCACGCTTGTGATTGTCTACAAACGGGCTCGACCAGCCGGGGCCCAATTGCTGGACGCTCGTGGTCGACTCGAAGCGTCATCAGGGTTGGGGCGAGGCGCCGTCAGATACCCGCTGGGATGGACATCTGGAGCAGCATCCTCGCTTGTTGCGAGGGTTCCGCACCGTCAATCTGTCAGATGTCAGCATTTGCTCTATGGTTTCTTATTCCTAGATTTTGATAATCAGGGTCAGGGTAAGGCTCACCGTCATAGAACTCGTCTTCGTCACTAACGTCGGCTAATTGTTCGAAATTGACCTTGTATCGCAGTAAAGCTCCGATACCACCGAAACCTTTCACGAATTGATTGCCCTCGCTGGACCGATCAGAGACGAATTCTAGACTTGCGCCGTAGTTCTTGTAGTTCTCGGCTAGCCATTCGAGAAAAGAGCCCTGATCAACAAGATCCATTTCCTGACCTGTTTCTTTGTCCATGAACATCTCTCGGTTGGCTTCCTGCCCTTTCTGCGTGTGGAGTATGACTTCAGAGCCGGTTGAGGACTTCAGGACCCAACGAGTAATCTCGAGATTCTCGTAGACGATCAAGGTTTCACAGGCACTAGCTTCGAGGGCTTTGAGCGTGTCGTCTATGCCGTAGCAGACCTTGCCGCTGTCGAGGTTGATTTCATCGAAATATTTGTTGATGAGACGTTTCTCCTGGATGAACTTGACATTACTCAAAGTCTCAGCTGCCAAGTCTATGGCTTGGTTAAAGCCATTCTCGCCACCGTATGAGACGTCGACAACTTTGATAACTTTGCTTTGGAGACGGTTGTCGAACATGTCAGATTGATTGAGGTCGTTTTTAAAATCCGCGGACCCAGCGAGGACCAAGCCAGCGACGTTGACTTTGTCTGCGGTGATGTAGTTCTGTACAGCCAGCTCGGCAACTTTACGGACGTAGTTGTGACGTTTTTCTTCTCGTAGACGGGCGAAACGTAGCGCAGATTGCCCACCACGACCGTGCTTCTTCGGCAAGTCGACTGAGAATTTGTGGATGACATCCCTGGTGTTGCCGCTCAGGGTACCAAAGAGGGCCCCGTTTCCGTCCATAATGATGAAGCCAAAAGATTGGTCGGATTCGAGGAGCTCGCTCAGAGCCTCGGTATGGAACTTATTGTCGCAAAGGTACAGCGAAGTATTGATAGGCTTGAAAGGTTCAAAGTCTATGTTGATCTTGCGTTCTTTGCCTTCTGACGTGATGATTTCTCCGCAGTAGACGACTAGGCCATTTGGTGGAACTTTGCTGTACAGCTTGAGACGCTGCTGAGTGGAAGTGATGGCTGATAGTACTGATAGGCGGTTGACTCGGGATTTGATATTGGAGGCCGTGCCCTGCAACAATCAATGTACGTCGTTAGAACGCTAGCCATGGGACCTACGAATTCTTCAGCCAACATTTTCGCCGCTCGAGAAACTTGATCTTTTGGGGCTATAGTGACAGATGTCAGTAGGGTCTAACAAGCACAAGTATGCATCTATTCAAGCAAGACTTACGGATGATAAGGGAGATCATGGATGTTCCATTCCCTCGGGCCTGCTCGAGCCGCTTGATGAGCTTCTTTACCTTCCATATCTCGATGTTCTTCTCCGCCTCGTTGGCCTGTGGGGCGCTCATATTGAGCAAGGGTATGCTATTTCTTGACCAAACTGCAGAGGAGTCTGAAGCTTCACTGATAGAAGATGGTCGAAATTTTCAGTGGATTTGGAAGTCTGTCTTTCAGCCGTGGTGGCTCTGTAGTGGGATGGGGAATCCTCGGAATTAAAGTCTTGGCAAGCTTGATTGCACGTGGCAAACTCATCCTACAAGTCAGCATTGCTCATCTTTACTCATGCAATACTCGCAACATATCCTAGCAACCGCAATAGTAAAGTTGCTGCTATACTCTTACTCATCCGTCGAGATGTTAGAGACACGCATAACTGTTACCCAGTCATATTGAGTCAATCTGCGCGCTCATCGTTCAGGGCTGACGTTGATTGGCCAGCCCTTATCGCGCCCAAACGAACCCCTCCCTGCGAGTCTGCTGCCCCCCACCGCAATCGGATGTTAGACTATTTTGTATACATCATGCTTGTCTTCACTTTTGCCCTGCAGTTGCCACGGTATCCTTTCCCTCCTTTGTTGTTCCCCTCTCAATTCTTTCTTTCCCAACTCTCTACATACTCTCTTCGCCTCTGCCCGTGTCTCTTAGCGCCTTTCACGCTCATCTCCTATCAAAAGCTTGTCAAAGAGCTTTGCTGGAGCTCTCCATTTCCATTCCGCTAGATCTATTATCGTACCTCTAGCTTAAACTTTCCCTCTTCCAAGGTCTCTCATTTACATAATATCTCTGAGCCACTAAAGACTTCTTGTATCAATGATATGATCGCTGCGTGGTGGTGATGTGATGCCAGACTCATCGTCGAAGAAACCCATGACATGGGATGACTATGAATATGGAAGAACACCCCGTCATGGCTCCGAGGACTCCCTTGCCAGTCATGTGCAATTCGATGCTGCGACCTCACCACCTGTCACAAGTCGCTTCACTAATGCCAACAGAGATGGTCCCAATGGCCCGGAGCAGGGCGATTTGCATGATCTACACCATCGGAGGTGTGTTCAGCTTAAGCCAAGTCAATGCACATCCCCAAGCTTTACTTTGCCAGATCCTTTCGCTAACCATCTATTGCATTGCTTCTAGGTCATCCCTTTCCATGCGAATCAATTCTATAGCACAAGTCGGAGGGGTTAATAGCTTGGAAAACTTTGCTCGATCATGGTCGAGAGCTGCAGGTTTTCCGGAGATACCTACCAGAAGACCTTCGTTCATACTTGCCACGGAGGATGAGGAGATTGGCCGAAAGTCGGAAGAGCCCATATCTCCTACAGAACGCAGGTCACTGCTCAGCCAGCAGCTGGAACAACAGGGGCCGTCGTCGGATGTTTTTGAAGACGATACAAGTCTACAACTAGAAGACGAAGATGCTTCCCGAATTGCGGAACTTTCCAAAACAGCATCAGCCGGCTCGAACGACGTCCTAGAACGAGCGCCATATTTGGCATCGCCGTTCGCATCCAGCTATGGCGGCATCTACGGATCGCTATCGTCGCATGTTAATGATTCCTCGATGCGCCATGCAGGCGAGTTGTATCGCAAGCAACAAGCGCAAGGACATCAAGAGCCAGATAAAGAAACCGAGCCACTGCTGGTCAAGGTGGTAGAGCAGAAAGATGGTCATAGAGTACAATACGTCGTTGGTCAATCGACTCTTCCTCAAACAGTCTTCAACTCTGTCAATGTGTTAATTGGCGTTGGCCTTTTGAGTTTGCCGCTGGGACTGAAGTACTCGGGATGGCTTATAGGAATGCTGTTTCTATTCTTTGCTGCTATTACAACCAGATATACCGCTGGTATTCTCGCCAAATGTCTTGATAAGGATACATCAATGATTGGGTTTGCCGATATTGCATGGACAGCTTTTGGTGCCAGAGGGAGCTTAGCCACTGGCTTTCTGTTTACCATTGAGCTCCTAGCAGCATGTGTTGCACTCGTTGTACTATTCGCGGACAGCCTGGACGCTTTGATCCCTGGATGGGGCGTAGTCTCGTGGAAGATTTTTGGAGGCGTCGTTCTAATCCCTTTAAGCTTCGTTCCTCTCCGGTATTTGAGTTTCACCAGTGTCTTGGGTATCGTTTGCTGCCTCGGAAGTGGGTACTTATCGTCCCGAGCTTTGATAGCGCTGACCGTTGCACAGTTGTCGCCTTGATCTTCGTCGATGGAATTTTGAAGCCTCATTTCCCAGGATCTCTCCGAGACCCTGCCCCAATGGCCGGCCTTTTACCCCAGCGATGGTCCACCATACCGTTGAGTTTTGGTCTTCTAATGTGTATGAACCTCACCCGTAAGGAAAAATCACCCAGCTAATCGGCGGCAGCTCCGTGGGGAGGGCACAGCGTGTTCCCTAACATTTACAGAGACATGCGACATCCGAAGAAGTACCCTAGAGCCGTCAATTACACTTATATCTTTACTGTGCGTATTTCTTTTGAAGAACAATGTGCCAGCTGTTGACTCTGAGCTTAGTATCTACTTGACGTTCTGATTGCCATAGCTGGCTTTGCAATGTTTGGTCAACAGGTCCGTGACGAGGTTACTTCGAACATCCTCTTGACTGAAGGTTATCCACCTGCGATCTCGGTCTGTATCGTGGTATTTATTGCAATAATCCCCATTACTAAGATCCCTTTAAAGTAAGTAAACCATACTCAAAGGTTGCAACTTGGGAATCATCGCTAACATCTGCAGTGTCGCCCCTATCAATACTACAGTTGAGCGAATTTTTGGTCTTGATCCCCGCCAAGTCCCAGGATCTTCAAGCTTGCTTGGTATGCCAGGCTACACTCGCGGTGTTCTCAAATGTGTTATTCGAGCTTTTAACATCGTTGTCATCACGCTACTTGCCATTTTGGTTCCGTCTTTCGACATTGTCATGGGTTTATTAGGTTCAGCAATGGCGTTCAGCATATGTATCATTCTGCCTTTGACATTTCACTTGAAGCTTTATAGCGACAGCATCGGCATCAAGGAGAAGGCGTTGAACTGGTTCTTGATTGTGATTAGCTCTATCATGGCTGTGATTGGAACAGCCTGGGTGTTTTTGCCAAAGCATGTAAGGGAGCGGTTGGATGGCGTTGCATAGCCATTGCGTTCTTGGTTGGAGTACACTAGTGACTATATTAGGAGCTTTCTTTCTCAAAAGATATTCTAGAGGCTTTGAGGGGCTTGTACAGGCTTCGTATGTTGCATTGGACTTGATCAACAGAGCCAGTACAAGTGTTGTCAATGCCAGCGCGGGAAAGCACCAGTGTGACCGTCTCATGAAACGAGCAGCCGCTCGGGCTAGACTCCCGGTGGTCCGTCCCTGCCGAAGCCCCCAAACGCCCAGCCTATTTTGCGCTTCCTAGCCTCGCTGGCATACATTGACACCTTGGCCGACCGTACTTTACACCTACTTCATGCCTTTCTCGACTACGATTTCTACTTGTACACATCTCGTTGGCCATCTCTGATATCATCAAGATCGTGGGGGTATCTTAAAATAGAACCAGCCTCTAAGCAAAGCAACGCTATTATCGTCGAAACATATTGTGCATAAACACGAGACTTAGCTTGGCAAGGATTGGAATCCTTTGACGCTCCGCCGCTTAGTAGCAGAAGGACCATGCCAGAAACAGTCCCACGCACTGACATTTGTGACAGCCGCGGTCCAGGTCGAGGCTGTGTTCCCGCTCTACATGGGTTAGAGCTTAAGTTCAACGATCCTAGCACGTCACAATGCAAGAAGCCGAGATGTGATGAGGGGTAGCCTGACCGTGCTTTGGGAACTCCCTGTCGCGACTGGCGTGGGAAGCTCGTGGCACCGCCGAAAATGGCTGAAACTACTACTACCGTGACTTGAGGTAGGCATGTGTGAAAGACTAAGGTAGTGAAACACCCTCAGCAGTCCCGCTCCTACTGCCATCGCCTTCGAAACCCTTCACTCGTCTGATATATATCACAAGGCTGGATGCAACTTCCAGAACTTTACAGTATGCTTCATGTACACTTTGTCATTCGTTGTCATCTTCATAAGGCCCGAATATAATTCTTGTTCTACCTGTTGCTATTACTGTTGGGTCCCAACCAATCTCTATATCAATATGATGTTCCATCTTTTTTGCGCACTGCTATTCCTTCCTACAGCTTTAACATTACATGTTTCCACCTCTGATATTGTCGCTGGGAGTCAATTCGCCCCGCATGAAGTCTACAACCGACCGATGAGGGCAGCCCGAAAATACCAGGAACTGAGCACTCGCAGCTTGAAAGGCTCTCTTAGTAATGATCACCACTTGCACTATGTTGATGGTGAGAACACCTCTGCAATCCCTTCTCAAACGTGACTGACTATATTATATAGAAAACACTCATGCTTCCAATGCGCAATTTGTTGCCAAGGTGGGCGTAGGGTTTGAGATGCCAGCCGTAGTACTTGAAGACATTGAAAACCACATCGAACAAGTTGAATGCCACGGGTCCACAATCAATTTGTACTTTGGATCCGAACGATATCTGAGTGAGGCACATGAGACGTTTAAAAGTGTCGGTAACTTCCTTGTGATCACGTCTCACGATGGTTGTAACGAGGATGGAGAACGCGAGCCATACATGTAGGCAACCACGATGGGAAACGGAAGAAAGCTAACGGAATCAGGGTCAACGAGTTCTCGATGAATCTCAAAGAACGCCTCATAGTCCTTTCTGTCTCTCGAGTACCGTGGTCGTCCAAAGTAAATACTATGAAAGTGGATTTCGGAGAAAGTACAGAACACTTCGAGCTACGTAGGCACCGAAGCCTTCAGCCGCGGCAAGCGACTGCTACAAATTCTGGTGCAGCTGCTGCATCGACTTCTGTGGACTATCCTCCGGCACCTACATTTACTCCTACAAGTCACAACGCTACTGTGAACATTAACAAACAGTACCTTGATACATCTATCCTTCCACCTGACTCATCTCTTGGACAAATCACAGCCTCAGGTCCTAAGATGTATGTGGAATAAACAGAAAGTATGCCATTGAAAAGAGCTGACAGATTGATGCAGTCCCGCTAGTTTCAATATCAAATGCAAGAACTGTACTATACAAGGAAACATTGAGCTCGTGGCCGGATCGTTCACAATGGCAAGCCTTAATTCAAACTCAAGCACAGGGGAAAGCATGGTCAACGTTACCGAAGGTATCATAAATTACATCGAGCACGGCTACTTGGAGTTTCGGTCGAACAATTTTATGGCGCATGTCGAGCTTGATAGTACCATAACTGCGAGTGAACAATTGATCGAATACACCGCACCTTTGCCATCTATACCAATCACTCCGTTTGAGGTCCGCACCTCTGACATATAAGACTTTTCTCGCGGCTAATTGACGATATAGATACCTGGAATCGCCAGTGTAGGCCCGCTTTTCGTCCCGCAGCTTTCTGTAGGGTTTCAACTTTCGACTGACTTCGAATTCACATATGGATTTGACATGATTGTAAGTACTAACTTCCATATCCACGTGACAACATATTGACTCCATCCTCCAGGTCCCCAACAACTCGACCATCACACTAAACGTAGGCAACCGAAACGAATCCACTCAGCAAGGATTGTGCGTTTCCCCCCACCCCCTCCCCCCAAAATCCACTAATATTAACCTCCAGCGACAACACAACCATAACCGCCATCCCCTTCCAAGCCGCCTCCGCCGGCATCGCCCTCACCACAACCGGCGGCTTCCAACCCCAACTCCTAGCCGGCCTATCCTTCTTCTCCAACCGCGCTTCCATGGGCGCTGGCCTCTTCCTCAATCTCCCAAAACTAACCGCCACCTTCTCCACCCTCTCCCACGTCAACGCCGCCTGCGAAACCGCCAACACCTCCTCCTCTATCGAAAACAAAGCCCTGGACATCATCTACGATACTCTCACGCACATCGATGCGTCTGTTGACGTAGCCTTGGGTGTTATAGCGGAAGCGGAGGTCGATTTGCCGGGGGATTATAGTTTTAGGGATACGGATCCGTATACGCTGCTGAGTACGGGGTTTGCGTTGCCGACTGCTTGTGTGAGTTTCGATGTGGGGGGGAAGACTTTTGGGGTGCCGAGTGCGACGGCGACTGGTAGTGCGACTGGTAGTGCGAGGGGGGATGGGGGTGTGGCGGCTAGTGCGATTGCGAAGGCGGCGGGGGGGCATTCGGGTGGTGGGGGGTTGGGGCAGAGAAACTTGATTGGAGTGTATGGGGGCGTTTTGGGACGGGGGTGGGGAGTGGTGGGGTTGTTGGGAGGGGTTTCGGTTTGTTTTATGCTGTTTTGAGGGGGTGTGAGGAGGTTTGGGGGAAGTACAGGAGGTTGGATTGGGATGTGAGGAGGGTTCTGTGGATGGTGCGTATAAGTTGCGCTGGCTTGATGTGTTATATGACTGCGCCCTTTGGATTTGTATGAAGCATTGACATTTCCCCTGATGATGCTGGGAAAGTTCCGCAAGGTATCTAGATGCTTATACGAATACATGTGTAAATGGTACACAATACATGAAAGCGGTTTGTGCAGTAAATGTTGAGTGTACTGCAAAGTGTTTACGAAATATCCCTCTTTATATCTAGGATTTTATAATATTCTTCATATTCGAAATATGTTACCAGCAGAAGGCAGTTTAACTTTTGGCTTTGAATATTCTTGCTCATTTACTATTAATGTAGTGGGCATATCAGTTAGGTGTCTTTCAAGTTGCGGGAGAAGGGAAAGCGAGGGGGAGCTATGCGATATTAGAAGTATTGCAGCGCGCAGAATTGGGAAGCCGATTGATTTGACACCTTTAGGGATCGTGGCATCATCTATTCTTTTTTTTTACTTTTCTTTTCTATGGTGCAAGTCTACAAAGGGGAGAGGATATCCTTGGGTTTCTCAAATTTTAGATTGTATTGGAAATACGGTTGAGGTAGGGTTGGATTGAAAGAGGTGAGTGAGGGTGTAGCGGAAGGAGTTGGGCGAGGGGGTGATAAGAGTCGAGGAGATCCCCTATTCGTGTAGAATATGAAAAATGCCTTCTTAGTCATCCCTCTTATTCCAAACCTCCCCCTTCTTTCTCCAGCCCCGTACCTCTCATTTCCTATCCATTCTCTCTTCCGCTACTCTCACAATATCCAATGTATATAAACAGGAAGGCACCCAGTCCACCAACACCTCTCACCCATCTAAACTAAGATCGAGGAGTAGGACGTGGGAAACATCATGCCAATTTTGATAACAACATCCATACTTATTTCTATAAACTATTATTCCGAGTGTTTCGAGAAGACTACAGGAAATCCAAGCACTACCAAGCCACCAGCTCTAATCTATCCCCAGAATGTTGAATAACCAAACAAACGCACTCCGCACTCAACTGCACGCTCGCTTAAACAAGATGACAAAACGCACAGAATTCGATTTCAGCGCGTGAGCTTCAAACTCACCATTGAATACCCCAAGAGATCTTCAGATAAAGCGATATCTCCTAGCAGCAGCAAGACTACACAGCACAATCGCAGCAATAACCCCAATAATCCCAAAAAACCATCCCAACCCCTCACTATTCTTCCCCGGCACCTCCACATTCATGCCAAAAAGCCCACAAATCAAATTCAATGGCACCAAAATCGTAGCCAGGAGCGTAATCTTCGACAGAACCTGATTGGCCCGATTACCCTGCGCGACGTACTCGACGTTCATCTGCGCTACGTAGTTGCTGTGGCTGCGCGAGAGCATTTTCTCGAAATGGCCCAGGTTGGACATCATAGTCACAACGTGGTCTTGGATGTCGCCGAGGTAGAGGCCGATTTCGCCGCGGGGCGCGACGGTGTAGGATTCGTTGCAGCGTTTGGCGAAGCCTTTGATGACGTCTGCTTTTCCGCCGAGCAGACGCATGAGCGACATGACTTTTTTCCGGCACTCGCCGATTTGGCGGAGGATAGGGGTGTAGTCGTCTGGGCGGGCGACGAAGACTTGGTCTTCGATGGTGTCGGTTTCGAGCTCGATGGTGTGGATGGGAGGACCGAAGGTATCGACTATGTTGTCGATCATGGCGTAGCAGATCCAGTCGGCGGTGAGGGACATGTAGTCTCTTAGTTTACCAATGCGTTTGCGGACATTGGAGGCGTGCGGGGATTGGGAGTATGTTATTGTTAGAATGCCTTCTCGGAAGACGACCATGTAGACGTTCACGGGCTCCATGTAGTCTTCATGGGTGGCGTCGACTTGAAAGAAAGAGCGGAAGCAGACAAAGTAGTAGGAGGGGAACAGTTCGACTTTCTCGCGGGCCTCTTGTGTCATGATGTCTTCGGTTGTTAGGCGATGAATGTTGAAGGCGCGTTGGAATACGTAGAGCTCCTCTTCGGTAGGATTCAGCATGTCAAGCCACCAGGCACCACCGTCTTCGGGAAGTTTGAAGAGGTCACGAGCGGATACACCGGGGTCGAAAAGATCGGCAAAGTCCAGGCCGTGGATTGTTTGTTCGAGCTCAGAGGAGAAGAAGCTGTAGCGGCTTGTCTCTATGAAGCTAGGGCGTTGTGGATGAGGTCCATTTACTCCTAGTGGATCCCCATCCTTTTCATTGACACCATCCTTATCTTTGATGATACTGTCACTATCATTAATTGGGCATTCCGATTCGCCTTTCAGGGAACTGGTTGATTGAGTGATAATCTTTGGGATGACCTGATTCTGCAGCTCATTGAAGATTCTTGGCTTATTGCCCTGAGAGCTGAAACTAACCTTCTGCCGTAAGGTGCGAGATCTTGACTTGGTGCTCTCTGCAACGAACTCATCGAGCTCTTCGAAATCAATATGGTGGTTCTTTGTAGAGTCGTCGGCAATGGGGAAACAAACGTCCTCCTCAGCTTCGCGAATGGAGGCGCGCTCGTCCTGAAGATTCAGGTCACGCACACTACCATTGTTGAATGTAGGCCGACGACTACGGCAATGAGTGCCGCCCGAATTAGAACGCTGGAGCACAAGATCGAGGTCCGAAGGCGCCCGGCTGCCAATGGTATTTGCTCTTTCGCGTCGCCGTGGGTCGGCAAACGCATCAACGGAATTGGCAGGAGACAAAGATCTGGAGGAGGTAGACGACTCTCGGGATCTGCTGGCATGGTTGTGGCTTCTTCGAATGGTACTACGCCGAGCGATTGCTGGACTCTGAGAGCCTCTCCGCTCCAATATCATCTCTCCATTTCCGCTTCTGTCGTCATCAATGATTACTTGCTCAAAATCTCTAGGAATGGAACCTGCTTGTCGAAGCTCCTCATTGACTTGAAGAAGATCTGGCCGACCACCGCTACCGACAGCCTGGAAAGCGTGCCGTCCTTCCAGTGGACTTTGTGGGCTTTGAGGGCTGTTGATTGTTCCAGCACGAGGCCTTGTGGATGCTTGATGACGATGATCATCTAAGTCGGATACAGGCGTGCTAAATCTAGTTTGGGGGCTCTCCGACCTTGAAGTGTCCATTGATGCGGTGTTATTGGGTGGTGCTGTGGGATCCGAAGTGTCCGCCTATTGGCACACAAGGTTTGTACGAAGTCAAGGCCTCAGTGCACGAACAATGGCGCGGGCGCAGAGGACTACGCCCTCAACCCCTCCCTCCTCTTTCGCCAGATTGGTTGGGTGTACAAAGTCAATGCTCTGGTTATTAGAATAGACCTGTCCTTCTCACTAATTGCGGTGGTTTTGGGGGGTCCAAAGTCCAGTTATGGTGGCTTAAGGCCGCCTCCAATGAAGACCCGGAATTGTGGTCCTAGAAGAGGTCGGATGAAGGAGAACTTGGTGAAGCGAGGCCCCGCCAACTTGATGGTGTTGAAGCGATGAGAAGCCAGACTGGAGGTACGGTTGCAATCCGGAGTACGAAAGACTTCAAGAGCCTCTCGTTCTCGTGCTGTGAAAATTCGGTGTATGCTCGAACAAGGGAGCTTATTCAAGAAGTGAACGTTAGGTAAGGTAGGCTTGGTACTGATTTTGGTCAAGTACTATAGGTTTGTCGAGGATAGAGATAGATTGCTCTGGTTTTGGAGGTATTAAGAATATGGTCCGGTTGGGCAGAAGCGCACGTTTTTGAGTTCGAGGACGTGGTGGGGACAGTCAATGCTTTATATGAGCCTTTTTTCTACCCGTTAACTTTTGCATTAAAGTGTCCCGCCCTGAACAGCGCTATGACGCCAAGCTACTTACAAGCTAAACCTAATACAGAAAGCTGCCAATGCAAACAAGCCTCTCAGGTACCTATTCCTTTCGGTCAGTGCCGGCAACGCCTCAAATCAATACATGTTGTCAATCTCCCTCTGGAATCTTCTCAACAGACACGGTCACAAGACGTAGCAGATTTTGTTGATCTGTCGTTTACATAAGGCGTCTGTTCCTGCTGGGACAAAGCTAATTACATAAGACCCGATTCTATCCTTCCACTTTTGCCCCTCCGAACTTTTAAAACCATGCCATCGTTGATTCTTGGCCAGTCTCCTTCCTCCTTTCTCTGCCCTCTCTGACTGATAAATATGCAAATGACAAAGGAGATTATGTAGTGCAGATGTGCGGTAATGCAACTCTTCCATGAAGTGTGCTTTGGTGATATCGAAAGGGACATTAGAACCGGTTGTATGAAATTCCTGGTGGCAGAAATGCCGTGTCGGTGTGCGTTTCGAGAAGTAATGCAACTCCTTCCATCGCACAAGTGAGGTTCGAGATCCTGTAAACTCCGAAATCCATCGGTTGCCATCTCCCCATAACAATATAACAACGTCCATAGACCTTTGTATCCTTAAAACCTCCTCTTACCAAGATTATCATTATCTTCACAAGCCGTAGCAGGTGGAGAAGAAAATTGACAAGTCCAAACCCACAACTCCCGAAGCATTCGCCCTTAAATCCCACATGCACCGGTGAAATGAGAAATTACGGCTGGGGGTATGGAGTGCGCACTTCGTAGACCAGCAATGTGCATCATGCAAACAGTCGTCCCAAGAAGCTATGGAAGATTAAAGAAAATCACAGTAAAAATGCACGTACCCCGGAAACTCCTGGCTTTGCAGCGCAACCTAGAACTCAAAACGCGGCAATTATGAAGGTCCATGAGGAACTGCACCCTTAGATCTAACACGAGGAACGCCATCGCCACCAATAACCTCTAGCTTCAAGATGCGCCGCAGCTCATCCTCCAGTGCTTTTTTATTTCCATTGTCGCCGATCGGGGTGGAATTAGAACCCTGAGATTGAGCTCTGGGGGGTGTAAATTGGGAATAAGGAGATACATAGCCGTTTGGATGATGCTGTGTTCGGGAAGACATATGGGAATTCTGTACACGAGATGGAGTTGGTGAAAGCGGCACTGGTGGAGGATTAGGAGCTCCAGGTGAGGACGGCATCGTCAATTCTTGACGCAAGCTGGACGACGGCGGGCGCTGACCAGCAGAACCGTTGTGTGGAAGCGGAGGTCTAGTTGAATAGAGCAACTGTTTAAGTGCCGCAGTTTTAGCTCTGCGTTGCTCTTCTGTGATATCAAGCTCAGCCATACTCGGCGAGTTGTGAATGGCTGGCTCATAATGATACGACCCATTCCCAGAAATCGTGGAATTGGACGCCATGTCTGGAGCTGCACCGTCCATCTCCAAGGGGAACATTCCGCCGACAGATCCATCAGTCGGATGACGTGAATGGTGCCGGTTGGGAGTTTGCAGTCCAGAAGGTGAAGCACTGAGTATACTTTGGCCATCAGAGCTCTTCAGTGCTGACTCTTGGAGTGGGCGAGCCTTGGCTTTTGCTTTCTCATCTGCGCGGAAGAAGATGTCAAGTGGGGATGCTTCCCGAATCCTGTGATCGTGAACCGGCTGTGTGTTCTCCCGAAAAGGTGAACCTTCGCTCTCCGATGCCGTTTCCGGGGCCTCCTGCTCCATCATAGACTTCAGGGTACTAGTTTTATCTACATTAGGCACGGATTTGGAAAAGAACTTCGGCATTGGTAGAGAGGATGCCGCTGGCGAAGCATGGAAGGTCGGCCCAGCGTAGGCCTTTATCGGGGTTTCATTGCCGCGGGTTGGAGTCAAGGATTGATTTCTAGAAGCAGAGGCAAGGTTATTTTTGGACGCTGGCATTGGAGATGCGGATCCGGACTGCTTCCGGCCGTGAGTCTTTGAATTCTTCTTTCTATTATGACTCATGTCGGGAGCCGATTCAGTATTCGTGTGCTGTTTGTCGGTGGAGCCTTCATAGATGGACCTGGGTCGAGGGGGAGTATGCGGAGGCAATTGTAGATTCACAGCTGGGGTAGGACTTGGTAAGGTTTCCAATTCGCCGCGGCGAAGAATGCGGGTTGGCTGCTCCAACTGCTTCTCCGGATTTGTAGCAGTCGAGAGTTCTGCATCTTGTAAAGACGGTATTTGAGATGAGTTGGAGCCAGCAGATTTCTTTTGCTGCTGGCGTCGAGTGCGTCGATTAGGTTTCTGGGGTGTTACTGTCTGGGAAGACATGGTGGTGGCTTAGAAATATGCAGCCTTGTTTGAGACAACTGTTAGAAGCGAACAAAGAGAAGAGACGAGTAGGATATGTCGATCTGGTAGGAGAGCAGGACTCTCCGAGCTTCGAATTATTAGAAAGCTCAATTTCGAGCTGTTGTCCAAATTTGGAGAGCTTGAGTGTTGGGCAATGTGATGTGAAACCCGATGGTGTCAGACCTATTCTTGGGGCGGTGTCCGTAGAGAATCTGGAGGTCGCATGAGTAGCGTCGAGTGTTGATGTGAGTTCTTGGGGGAAATATGAGGAGCTCGAGACTCTTGTGGTCTATTCATGACGGCGATGGTGAAGAAAGAGAAGTGTGATGAAGGAAGGTTTGTGTGAAAGGTGGGTTGTGCTGCGCCCGTGTATACCCATGGTAGCCTTGGCGGCGCTTGCCCCGCTTAGGATGAACAGCCAAAGTGACGCCTTGTACATCGCCACAGACACCCCGGGGAGTAACACTAGGTAAGACAGCTTCACCAATAGCACCTAGTGGACTATCAACACATATACTCACTCGTCAACAGGGTGTCTTTCAATATCCCTCGTTCCTCCAGAAATAAGTTTCTCACAGCCTCGAACCCAAGACTCATTCTTCAAAGGTCTTCCACCCCCACCAAGTCGCAGAGACGGGACTATCTTTAGCCGCAAGCAATAACAGATTGGGGCTGCATATTCAAACTCGGAATCAAGATGGCGGACGTGGAGATGCCAGATGCTGGTCCATCAGCTCCACCTAAGTCCAAAGCTTCTGCTGGGAAATCTGCAAAGTCTGGAGGAGCAGAGGTTGGCCCGGAGGGCAAAAAACGCTTTGAGGTCAAGAAATGGAACGCAGTGGCCTTATGGGCTTGGGATATCGTCGTGGACAACTGTGCCATCTGCAGGAACCATATCATGGATCTCTGTTTGCTTTATTCAAACACCTTTGTTGGCTCATTCACTAACAAGAATACTCAGGTATTGAATGTCAAGCAAATCAAGCTTCAGCTACGAGCGAAGAATGTACAGTGGCGTGGGGGATCTGTAACGTAAGATTATAATTGTCATAACTGCTTTGCAATACTAATGGAGCTACTTTCTGCAGCATGCATTTCACTTCCATTGTATCTCACGTTGGCTGAAGACACGGCAAGTCTGCCCTCTTGACAACAGAGACTGGGAATTCCAAAAATACGGGCGATAAAGTCCACCCGATCTGGTCGCGGAGATATTCTACGGAGCATACAAGAGGCGTTCACAAGGTTCGAGAAGACGAGGCGTGCAACATGAAGCAGCTTCGGGTTTAGACGTTGGAGATGCAAGCGATCTGCCTCCATGAGCATTTATAGCTTTGCATAAGCTGGTTTATGAATGCCACGATAGTCATGATACCCTTTGAATCCATGAAGCATGGAAATACCTGCTATGCCAATTGCCCCGCAACGCCTGTGGTATTTTTTCATGTGTCCGTTTCCCAGAACCACTCGATCTAATTTATTCTTTTCCCGTCGATCTCGATCCCAGATCCCGCCATTCCACTCCTCCTTGGGAGCCATCTCTCCGGTGACCTATTGTAGAAAGGGTATGGCGGAACCACGACAAGGAACGCTATTGCTGCACCTCCGAGGCCCACCCATAGCGTGTAATATATATTTTGTTGCGCAAAGCCAATTATGAATGCTAGAAGCTGCGTATAAACTTGATTAGTGTCGTACACAAAGAGACACCACATCGAGGGTTAATCGTACACCAGAGGTCGCGAGGATGACGGTAGATATGAGTTCGGTCGTCTTTTGGCCTTGGAAGTCCTGTGCAAAAAGTGAGCTTTCAATACAAGTGAACCCAATTGGAGACATACAATTTGGCCCTCTAATAGCTCCTGTGCTTGCTGGAGAATCTCGTCGGCCATGTTTAGAAGCTGCAATGAGGTACGTGGTTCAAAGACCACCGCCTTGTCTCGCGCCGTTGGCGGCCACGGCCATCTGATCTCTTGGCGGCCATGGCCATCTGAAGGATGCTTATGTAAGTGACTTGTCATTGAGCCTATTACCACCAAGCACGCGACATTTGTTCACTTACCCATAAATCTGTACATATGTAGATATCGGGTCAATTATACCTTCCGCTTGCTCGAGATGCATTCCACTTTAGTGATGAGGCGAGCTGCAGCTTCATTCGTTCCTACAAACCCTTACCTATCGCTCAATGGCTGTATATTCAAACGGCACTCCTCCGACGTATCTGAGCTCAAAGCAGAAATGACTGCTCGCAAACTTGCCACTGTATCGGATGTTCTTACAGCTACCCCCACGCGGCTCCTCAACGCTAGTCTTGCCGACTTTCTTCCCAATCAATTCAAAGCACAACCAAGTATTCTCCCCTATGGGTACCACCTGGTTCACTTCCCACCGCCCATCAGATCCTCTAAGCTTCTACCAGATGGGACCGACCCTATGCAATCTCCTGGAGGTCTGTTTACCCGTCGAATGTGGGCAGGTGGTGATATAACCTTTGGTCAGAGGGGGAAATTAGACAACTCGTACGTCCATTGCGTAGAGCGCATTAGCGATGTTCAGATTCGGGGTCTTGAAGAGGATCAGAAAATCTTCGTCAGCATCGAACGAAGCGTGTTCCCCGGTAAAAGGGCTGGAGCCTCGCGAGACCAGACTGGCCGTTGGACTGGAGGCCTTTTGAAGGAGATACGCACCTTAGTTTTCATGCGCAGTGACCGGCCTAAAGCACCTGTGGACCCAAGTAACACGTCTGATAAGGTCCTGAAAACCGCACAAAGTCCCGACTATTCCCACCACCTGGTCCCAACACCTACCTTACTTTTTCGATTCTCTGCCCTTACCTTCAATGCTCACGCCATTCACCTTGATAAGCAATACTGTCAGGAGGTTGAAGGGCATCGAAATTTGCTGGTACATGGTCCTTTGAGTCTAGTACTGATGCTGCAATATCTGCAACATTGTCTTACGAAACAGAACCAAGAGAGAAAAGATGGAAAGCGCGAATCGATTCGCAGCATACAGTATCGTAATTTAGCACCTCTGTATGCTGAGGAAGATATGAGAATATGTCTCAAGAGAAAAGGGCAAGGGAACTTGAAGGCCAACTGGGATATTTGGATTGAGGGCAGAGATGGCGGGTATGCTGTTAAAGGGGCTGTCACTACCAGAATATCTGCCATTGATGAAGATGAAGTCAATCACCAGGTGCACAACTCTGGGTGACGATAACACGCGAGAGTACGAAGAAGCTTCACAATCTGAGACAACCCGATAATGGAAGCCTTCTTATCTTCTCAATTTAACAACCAATAGTTCTACACAAGGACCATTACTCCCTACTTACCGATCGGGGCCAAAGCCTACACTACCCATTTTACCCGCGAGCAGTAGTAAGATCTTGTGATCAGGGGCTTTTGCGACTAGGAAAGAGCTGTTACAACAGTTGTCATTCCAGGTCCAGTCCTTGCTGACGTCACGTGCGTGGATTGAGGGTAAAGGTGTCAGCAAGACCATGGAGGCGGGCTACAATCGCCGCTTCCGTGAGTCAAATGAACATAAGTCCAGTCCTAGTGACCACGTTCACAATCCATCACATTAAGGTGCTATAAGGTGGAGAATCGAATGAATGAGACTGTTACGCTCTCGGGATTACTAGTCGTGTAACACACCAAAGTCTCAAACCATTCATGCTCCTTGCCTCAACATCTTTGCATCTGATCTCAGGGGTGACAGCAGTCTGGTGTACCTAAGCTGTCTTCACAAGAATCTTTTGGCCTTCTCCAAGCTCTTAACCTCACGTTCCAACTCAGCGCGCTTCCTCTTCCTGGATATGTCCTCTCCAGCGATAGTCTCAAGCTGCTCCGTAGACAGCTTGCTGACGAACCTCGGTGAGAAGACTCTGACTGGCGTATCTGGCCCCGTGACAAGGTGGAAATCGGCGGCTTGCATACATACGTTGTCCACGAAGCGTTTGCGAGCAACCTTATAGTACGACTTCAAGATATCATGTAGATCGCAGACCGTGTGCTCTAGGTTGCTGGAGTTTGACATATTCGCGGTTACAGTGTCGACATTTGCGAACATTTGCGAATTGCTGCCCTCGACTTGATGCTTTTTCAAATGAAGTTTCAGCCGTTCCGCTCTACTGTCAAGGTGTCAGTCCATTGACTTATATTTAATGGGCCTTATCTGAACTCACGATTTCTCTAGATTTTCAGCGAAGTAGTGGTTCGTCGTCAAAGGCGTACCCGATCTCTCGACCGTTAGGAGATAATCGGTGTGGTCAATGGCCTTTCTGTACCGCTTGGCCAGCTCCTCATGGAGGATTGCAGCTAGTCCGCGTCGTATCCGCTCGTCCTTGCAAATTTTTGACAACAAGGTCACTGTAAAACGGTGAACTATCGCTATGATATCGTCGATATATGCATGTGCCAGGGTATCCCAATTGCTTGACTGCTTTTTCCACACGATAGGCAGCAAGGCCGGGTCAAACGTCCCGAGTTCGAACCCTTGAGATGTCTTGTACACCGCTGCAAGCCATTCCTTGATTCCAGATTCCTTGGGTTTGGGAACCTCGGTATTGTCGTGCATAAGATCGTTAAGCTCACGGTCATGCTCTTCATACCGGACTTCAGAACGGGTTTCCTCGTCGTCCGAAACGTCTGAATCTTCCCTTGGGGTAAGGCTTTCCTCGGTTTCTTCTTCCCCTGTAAAGCCCGCCTGCTGACTGAACTCCATCGTGTGGCCTTTGTGATGAACATCGTCTGAGAATACAGCGTTCCGGTGCACAACCTGGGTAGCCAGTTTAAGAGCTTTCGATTTATCAAAGATCTCGTCAGCTCCGTAGTATGCCCTGAGAGCATGCGCTGTTATAGCTTGAAATTGTGTTGCTAGCTCGAGTAGATAGTCGTATTGCTGTTCCTTGGTGGCTCGGTCGGGTCCTAGCCCGGCAATGACTTGTTTGCACTTTTTCAATCGCATGTTTATGTCCGCTCTCACCTGCAAAGAAGAATTATTAACCAGAGATTGGGCAAGTGGCCCGGATAGTACTCACATTGGGAAATTCACGACGTATCAGCTCACTAAGAATATCCACGAGACGAGTATGCAGTGCGGGAATTCCAACTCGATCTTTGGAAAGCTTGTTCCAAGGCGCTTCACTCGTGAAGAACAACTTCTCTCTAGCATGGCGCTCCGCAGTAGAGTCTTTCGACTGCTGCTGACCAGAATTGCGGACTATGCACCAGCCGAGGTTAAGGGGGTGGCTCCTACCCTCAATAATGTCCATGATCGCTACTTCAGCACCCTCATCGACCAAATCTGGCTTGGTCAACACGCCCAAAGTACGCTCACCCCTAGGATCGCATTGCTCAGCCATATCCAGGATCTCTTGAGTGCCTATGTCGATATTGGCAGGGATTACTGCAAGCATTGCTGATCTAGGATTCTGCATGTACGAAGACACCATGTTTCGAACCATGGCCATGTCTGCCTTGGTCGTGACACCAGGGGTGGTTTTTCTGAAGATCCCCGGGACATCGATAACGCTCAGGTGTTGTTGCTCTGGACCGCAAATCTCGATTCTGAGGACATCATCAGCAAAACTCTTCTGAGTTCCACCAACGCCGGAACTCTCAGCTTCTGCAAGACCCATGAGGTCATAGACCTAGGGAGCTCATCTACGTCAGCCTTGTAAATCAAGCTAGTCAGGAGTAGGTTGGCAAGAGATTGGAGAATTATGCCTTACCTCACGCAAAATCTGCCCGAAAACCTCACTATTGAAGTCCTTGAGGTCGTCTTTCTTCCATTTGCGGAGCTTTTCCGCGTATTCAGCCTGGGCGTTGGCAGCAGGGATTACAGAGACCGAAGTCTTCTGCACCGGTGATCGTCTGAATGTTATTTGTGTCGCGAAACGGGTGCACAAAGTGCTAGCTCGAGGGTATGGAATCCCGGTCAGACCCTCGAGTACGGAACTCTTCCCGCTATAGAGCTTGTCAGTTCAGCATTGGTGAGCAGAGAACAGGCTTGCTTACCTAGACTGGTCCCCGACAACCAGGAGCTGTATAGCTGTCAGTCTTGCTACGTGATATCGGTGATGCTATGCTTTACCTGTGGAAGTGCCACATATTCGCCTATGTTCAACTCAAATAGTTTGTCGATGGCTTCTAGTAGCGTTGGATCAGCGAGTTTGCCAGTGCCTGAGAGGTCTGCCATCGCTATCAAGCTAAGGAGATGCTTTTCTAACAGCAGTAGAATTGAGTATGTGAGTGGAAGCAAGAGTAAGTGAGAGAGATCACAGACGGTAGGCAGAGATTAGGCTGCCAGTGAGCGGTAAGTGAGGTACGTACCTGAAACGCACGCAAACAAAAGCGGAGTTTACAGGGGTCCGGTCTTAGGATTCGGATCCCTGCGTTGCCGCCAGGCTGTGACGGCCTGTGCAAAATGGGGGACGTTCAACCACCTATCATGTTCATTACCCAGCAGAAACATGCACCAAGCCTTGTTACTGCCCTGGATTGCTGTGGTCATCCACAGAATGAAGCTGAGGTTGTACACAAGGTGCTGTACAATCGCACGAATATAATAGATTCAATTTATAACTAGAATTGAGTCTCAAATATTTCATTAAGTGCTAGAGTTTGCAATCTGGAGGACTTCGTTCCATAAAAGAGCTGTTCGACAAGGTTACGCAAGAAAAAGTGGCCTAGATCCACTACTCCATAATATGTGGCTAGCCTTGCGTGTTTCTGGTATTCTTCCACTGTCAATCAAGCATAATCTTTTGGCTTCGACTCGTTCTTGCGAGGTCAGAATGAATGATCCGCTGGGATGCTCCAGGACAAATCGGTTCATGGAAACCCCAAGTACTTGGACGCTCGTGATCTCGGTTATACGGCCAGATGGGGATGTTACCCGAGCGGCTAACATCAGAGTAGGCCTAGCAATGAAATCATGGTGCTACCTTTTGGTTACCGAACACAGGTCCCGCACCGAAGGAATTCAGGTATGAGTCATGTAGATGGATTCTCAGCTTTTCAGGCTAAATTATGAAAAAGTTGCTTGAGCCTTGGTATCCCAGGCAGGCAAGGCGTGAGGGACTGCGATGAGGCTGACGCGGTCCTCTGCAGAGGAATTGGTAGTCTGAGGACCACCATTATCTATTTTCGGGAGCACACATTGTGAACAGCCTGGTGCTTCTGTGTCTGAATAACGGGGGTGTCATTGACAGAGCAATACACGGATGCATAGGATACCTGCATAATTCCTTTTCCAAGGAATCTCCCATATGTGGAGGCACCTCGCCTATGCAGAATGGATGCCCGTGGCTTCATAAGACCTGTTGTATCAAATCCATTACATCGTAGAAGACGTCTCGCTTAACTTTGGTATTACTGAGTCCAAGACCGACTACAACTGTCCTCTTCTCCTCAGGGTTTCGAGTTAGGATAGCACTGGCAATTTGTGTAGCGTATAGCTGGCTGACTGTCTCTCGTTCCGAGGTAGATCCTCCGAGCAGTGTCTTTGGGGTCAACTGGGCTATTGGTAGAAGAGAACCTTCCTCGTCACTAGAAGGTATATACTGTTCCGCGAAGCAAGGGTTAGGCGAGTCCAGAGATACATGAATCTAGAGGGTTTTAGCACTGCAAATCGTACCAGAGCTGTTGAAAGCTATACCCATTGAGCAAGCCGTCCATTCTGTATTACAGTAACCATGATCTTGTCGGAGAACGTTATGGTTGTTATATCGGTGAGTACGCCATCAATCAGGCCAGCTGACTGCTTAGTGGTAGCAGGGTATGTGGCTGGTATATGGGGAATCTGGCTCAAGTCTGTAGCAATCGGAACAGGCATGGCGGCCAATAGAACCACCGCGACTTTGACGTGAAGTCTTGGAGCCGGCGAATGAATCAACTCGCACCTTCTGCGGACACCTCAACGTGGTATAATAGGACGAGACTGAAATCGTACGGGTAGCCCGAAAGGCCTCCAGGGTGTTAGGAACGACGTGCAATACTAGAAAATCCAAGCGTAAAAATGCGACTAAATTATGGAGTTGGGTTTTTACGGACTAGCGTGTGTGTTCCGACTAATTAACTTAGTCCTGCGGGCAAAAGAAAACCGGAAAAACATTGCTAGCAACTATGCTTGTCCAAGTCTAAATTCACCAGATGCCTAAATTCGTGCCGAGAGAGCGCAAGCACAAAGTAAGGAAAAGACTTGAAGAAAATGGCAACGGTGATAGAAATGGTCACCTTGCAAGTGACCCAAATGCGGTGGAGATTCTATCAAGCACCTCGAGAGAGAGGGAGGACAGAAGGAAGGCGATGAAGGATGCTATGCGTTCTCAACAACCTCAGATGTCCAGCAAAAAGCAGAAAAGACTTGACAAGTATATTGTATGTATAATATAAGTATCTCCTGAAGTAATTCAGCCAACGCGTTTTCCAGGAGAAAAAGTTGAAAAAGGAAGAAAACCTTGACTTGATCAAAAAGCTGGCCCATGCTAAAGTGGATACTTCTCTATTGAGTAGCTCTCGGAGCCTGGGAGTTCTCAAGCCGCGAAAGCGGGAAGATTCCGAGTCCAGGCGCAAAGTATTGGACGAGCAAGAAGACGGTGATTATGAGAGTGAGAACTCTGATTCATCTGATGAGTCCGCACTACGAAGTATCTCTCATCCTATTCTCCAGGACTCCAACAAGCCAGCTTTTGGGAGCGGCTTGAAACGGCCATTGGATACTAATGGTGACTGTCAACCGATGATTAAAAGACGTCGGCGTCAGAAGCAAGTTAGCCATATATTCCAAAAAGAAATCAGCGACGAGTCTTTCGAAGGCTTCAGCTCAGACGAGGCCACAGACTTGTCGCCGTTGCACCCACCATCTCCTGCCTCTTCTACTAGGGCGCACTCTGGATCTGAGTCGGATGTTAGCCATGAGTCTGCGACTTCCCAAGCGCAAGAAGACTCTGATGGTTCCTTGGACGATGAGAACACTAACTTTGAAGAGCGTGAAAAGCGTAAGGAAAGGTCGTCGGCTTTCAAAGCTTGGGCTACGCACCAAGTCAACGAGGCTCTAGGGTTTACTGCTACCGCTGAATCTGTGTCAAGGGCGAGCAACTTCGAGTCAAATCTAGGCGTAGCTAAATCAGAAGTTCCGAAACCCAGAGCACCAGAGCAAGATCCGCTCCCTCCAGAGCTAAATATCAATAGCGATACTCAGGAGCGAAAAGCCTTTAGCGTAGAGGTGGCTCGCTCACCAGAGATCCAAGAAACTCGTTTAGGCCTGCCCATCGTTGCAGAGGAGCAGAAGGTCATGGAAGCGATCTACAATCACCCTGTCGTTGTCATTTGGGGAGCCACCGGCAGTGGAAAGACTACCCAGGTACCCCAGTTTCTGTACGAGGCAGGCTTCGGAAATCCAAGCAGCCCTAACCCAGGGATGATCGGTATCACGCAACCTCGAAGAGTCGCAGCTGTTAGCATGGCAAATAGAGTCTGTGACGAATTGAATAGTGCAAAAGAAAAGGTAGCTTACCAAATCCGATTTGATAGCTCAGTCAGCAGCAAGACTGCCATCAAATTCATGACAGACGGCATCCTAATCAGAGAGATCGCAAATGACTTTGCATTGCTCAAATACTCAGTCATCATCATTGACGAAGCACACGAGCGGAGCGCCAACACTGATATATTAATTGGTATGGTGAGTAGAATCGTTGACCTACGGGCTTCTATGAGTAAGGAAGATTCCCAAATCAAGCCTTTGAAGCTTTTGATAATGTCGGCGACTCTAAGAATCTCTGACTTCTTAGAGAATCCAAATCTATTCCGCAGCGGTACACCACCTATGGTACAAGTCGAAGGTCGCCATTACCCCGTCACAATACACTTTGCACGCAAGACTCAAAGAGACTACGTTGACGAGGCGTTCCATAAGGTTTGTAGAGGTCACAAGAAACTTCCTCCTGGGGGAATGCTGGTTTTCCTAACGGGGCAGAATGAAATTACCGCATTAGTTAAGCGGCTCAAAGAGGCTTTCTCAAACACCGAAGCCTCTCAGACAGCTAGTCATAGGGTAAGGCTCACTGCTAGTGATGCACCTTTGGAGACGGAGGATCTAGAGCTCGGAACTGGATATTCCCAATACGATGATGTAGGAGAGGTTGACGAGGAAGAAGACGATGTTTTCGTGGATGATCACGAGTTTGATGTGGAAGACCCAGCAGCAGCATCTTCTAGGATTCGAGTGCTTCCGCTGTATTCGCAGCTGCAGACAAAAGACCAACTGCGAGTATTCGAGCCCCCTCCTGAGAATATAAGGCTGATTGTGTTGGCTACCAATGTTGCGGAGACTAGTATAACAATCCCGGGCATACGATATGTTTTTGATACAGGACGGGGAAAAGAAAGGAAGTACGATCGGCTCACTGGCGTCCAAAGCTTCGAGGTAGGTTGGATAAGCAAAGCGAGCGCAAGTCAACGTGCTGGACGTGCCGGGCGCACAGGACCAGGACATTGCTACAGGCTGTACTCATCAGCTGTCTATGAGCGAGACTTCGAGGAGCATGCGGAGCCTGAGATCCTGCGGATGCCTGTCGAGGGCGTTGTGCTACAGCTGAAGAGCATGGATCTGCAGCATGTGGTGAACTTCCCTTTTCCAACGCCTCCAGATCGTCGAAGTCTTGCGCAAGCTGAAAAGCTGCTGAGGTATCTGGGTGCCCTCTCACCGGAAGGTAAAATCACTGATGTCGGCCGCGAATTATCGAATTATCCTCTCTCGCCACGATTCTCCAAAATGCTCACGATCGGCCACCAACATGACTGCATGCCCTACACAGTCGCCCTTGTCGCGGCCCTAGCCACTCCCAGCATCTTCATCCCGGAGAACCAACTCGATCTCTCCGCAACGCCTAAACCTGAAATTTACACCACCGCAGACCGCCTCGCCGACGAAGCCCGCACCAAGCTCAAATCCGCCTACAACCACGCCCACCATCTCTTCAGCCGGCATTCCTCAACCTCCGACGCTCTGAAACTCCTCACAGCCCTCTGCGCCTACGCACATGCTCCCTCCAAACCCACTTTCTGCGAGCAAATGTTCCTCCATCCCAAAGCCCTCGCCGAAGCCACCCTACTCCGCAGCCAACTCTCCTCCCTCATCCACAACAACAATCACTCCCTTCTCCCAAATCCCCACCAACTCGATCTCCCCTCCCCATCCAAAGCCCAAATCTCAGCCCTCCAACAATTCACCGCCGCAGCTTTCATAGACCAGATCGCCATCCACCACTCCCTCCACCCCACTCCACCCGACCTCCCTCGCACCCCCAAACGCGCCATCGACGTCCCCTACCTTCCCCTCTTCCCCATCAACCAAACCCGCACCTCCACCCCAGACCTCACAGATACAGCCGTATTCATCCACCCCTCCTCCATCCTCGCCCACACACCCATCAAAGACCTCCCCGCCTACATAGTCTACAGCCACCTCCAGCGCGCCGCTCCCTCTACCATCAACATCAATGAATCAGAAACGAACACAACGAAAACGCGCATGTATGCCCTCACAGCTGTAACTGGGAAACAGATCCTTGGCTTGGCGAAGGGAACACCGCTTTTAAGATATGGCAAGCCTGTAGGGAAGATTGTGGAAGAGAAGATTGGGGATGATGGGAAGAGGAGGAGGGAGTGCTGGGTGGTGCCGGAGTTGGTGGGGGAGAAGGGGAATTTAGGGTGGCCGTTGCCGGCGCAGAGGGTTGTGCAGAGGAGGGATGGGAGGGAGGTGTGGGGGGTTGAGAGGGTTGTTGGGTGAGTGTTGTTTATATAGTGTTCATTCCTTTGCGCACTGCGGAATTGATGGGATGATTGATTGATGGAGTTCGTCGTATATACGTCTATACATAAGTCATATGTCTCTCACATCATCTATCCAAAACCTCGTAAAAACTTTCATCATTCCTTCATCTATCTATCCTATTCTTCATCATCCCTCTCCTCCCTCTCCTGCCTCGCAACAATCTCCCTCCACGTGCCCATAAACTCTCTCAACCCCGCCTCCCCATCCGCAGAAGCATCAACCACATCTCTAGGCAGTTTATGCGCGCTATACTGTGGTGTATTGAAACTATATGCTTCGGGGTCGTCACGGTTGATGAGGCGGAATTCAGGGGTGGTGGAGAGGAGTCCTTGGTCTATATCATCCTCTTCTTCTTCTTCTGAGGATGATGATGGCTCATCTTCATGTATTTGTGGGTTCGGTGCATTGCTCAGGATACCGTTTCCATTCAACGAAAGTCTAACAACCCCTTCATCCATCCAATTACTTTGATCATAACCCCGCATATTCAATATCTCCAACCAAGAGAAAAGCAGGGGATCAGTTCTCGGTGCCCAGGGATTAATATCCACCAACCAAACCCTCTTATACGGTCCTGGGACATAAACATCGAAAACAAAATTGTCGTCAGGAAATGTATCCTTTAAGTTCTTATCGAAAAAGCTTTGTATGCTAGAACGCAGTTTGGGGAGTAGGGGCGCGAGGAAGGAGTAGTGGTTTAGGTCGCGTTGACAGATGCAGAGGAGGTGGCGCGAGCGTACGAAGCAGCGGAATTCGAGGGCGGGGTTCCAGTTTGGGACGGTTTTGCGGAGGATTAGGTGGTATGGTATCTTTGAGAGCTCGTTGTCGTGTTCTTCTAAGGTGTCTTCTGAACCGTTTGTTTGAGATGAGGTTTCACTGGCGTCGGAGCTATCATCGTCTTCACAGTCGTGGAATACCTGCTCTAAGTCGTGGGTTATGAAGTCTGAGCTTTTTAGGAGGAGGTAGATGTCGTTGGGGGTGCGACATTCCATGCTGTTTGTTGCTGCTATCCAGGTGGCGTCTTTGGGCGCGGACCAGTTCAATTTGGGCATTACGGAGCCGTCGAGTTCGGCTATGGTAGACTTTATTTTTGCGTGTACGTCACTCCAGGTGAGGGATGGGTCTGGCGGTTCCTCGTCGTCGGAATCTGAGCTGGAAGAGTCGGAGATTGAATTGTTTTGGGGAGCATCTTCTGGTGGTAGTCTGATGCCGTCGGCGCGGAGATAGGAGAGGAATTCGTTATTGAGGGGAATGAGACGGGCTTTAGGGGTCGAAGAACGGTATCTGATTAACTGTTAGTGAAGGGTTTGCTATGCTCACGGCAGAGACGTACTTGGGATACCATGAATGGTATGAGCAGTTGATAATATGTGATTTAGTTACTGGCGGAAAAGGGAGTCTTGGAGGCGCCTCTGGCGAGGGAGATCGGGCAACAAGATCTGCATGTGCAATAGGCATCTTAGAGTCAATATGTGTACACGAACTGTGAAAAGATTGAGAAGACTGTCTTGATATTTGGAGAGATATCACCGTCGCGATGACTCGCATAACGACGAAATTTAAGCTCTGTCGATCTCCCGCGATGACAGCGCCAAGACCTCCAGGGACCATCTCGAGCATCAGAGTGCTTCACGTTCCGCATCTTTACAAACGAAGCTTCATATTACCTTTCCCACATACTCACATTATCATGTCCTCTAATGTTGGTCTCACAACTCCCCGTGGTTCAGGAACGTCCGGCTACGTCCAACGCAACCTCTCCCACCTAAAACCCCGCGACAACTTCGCCCCATACCCAAAAGATTACGACAGCTTAAAGCACCGACAACGAAAACCCGATAAAGACATCCTAAACCACGATCGCCTAAGAGAAATAGAAGTCAAGGTATTCGACCTGCGAGATAAACTCGAAGAAGAAGGGTACGTTCCTCTTTTCCCAGTCCACTCACTCCCCCCCTTCCTCCCTTTTCCCCCTTCCCCAAACCTACAACTAACACCCCTGCCCACTCCCCAGCGTCTCCGAAGAAGAAATCGAACTCCAAACCTCCACCCTCCGCGAAAAACTCACATCATCCTCCACGTCCCCCTCTATCGAAGAGAAGAAAGGCCAATTCAAACCGCATGAAGTACATAGGCTGGCTGAAGCGAAGATCGTGGAGAGCGAGAAGTTGAGGAAAGCCTTGGGAATAAGACAGGATTATGAGGAGGGGGGGCATTGGAAGAAGCAGGAGGAGAGGTTGAGGGAGGGGGTGGGGAAAGGGGATGGGCAGGTGAAAGAGGGGAGGAGGGAGAGGGGACGGTGATATGGGGTACGAAAATGGTAGACGATGGTTGGCGTTGGGGGCTGGGGTACGGAGAGGTGGCGCGTGTCTTGCGAAGGGGTCGGCAGGTGTGGAAGTACTAACGTGAATTTCCAGGCATAACCAGGACAGAGGCCGTCACACTTGGCTTTGAAATCCAATGGAACCGCTTCGTGCTAAGGGAACGGGCCACAATCATGCGTAGAGGGTCAAGAATTGTCCTCCACTAATCGGTTGGGGATTGACATGCATTGATACCGATCTCAGGACTTTAGAAGGAATACCAAAAGAAATCGGGTCTAGCGCTTGACAACCACGAGAAAGGCACCTTTTGCCTTAGAAAAAGGCAGGATACCCCGTTTTGGAGGTTCATGCCCCTAAATCATAGCCATATACAGAAATGATGAAGTTTCGCTGGACCCCCAGTTCGTTGCGCTATAATCCATTTATATCGACAACTTTTGCCAGGTGGGGTGACAGATGCAGCATCTGCGTTACGACATGAGTCATTTAAAACCAAAACCTTGCGTTGTGGACTCAACTTATATTCATGTCAACCATCTTCCATCAGACACCCAGAAACTCTTATTCCACCACACGTAGCCCTTCTGCGTCAAAGCTTATGCCTCTTCTCCCCACTCGCAATCTTCCTAAACTCCTCCTGCGGCACCCCCGCCGCAAACCTCTCCAAACCCCCCATCACCTCCGCCACCGTCTGCCCATCCAGCATCTCCCTCTCCGGCTTCCTAATAATCGCCTTCACCTTCACCAAACTCTCCGCATTCAAATGATCCCCCAACCTCTCCCTCACCTCCTCCAACACCTTCTCCAAAAACATCCCCTCTGGCGCATCTTTCCCTCCAACATCAAATATCTTGTTAATAAACCCCACCTGCAACATCTCCTCGCTCGTTATCCGCTTGCTCATGATCAGCGCTTCATTCGCTTTGCTGATGCCTAGTCGCTGTACGAAGCCGTAGCTGGCGCCGCCTTCGGCTACTAACCCGAGAGAGGTGAAGGGTGTGAGGAGGAAGGCGTGGGGAGCGGCGTAGATGAAATCGGAGAAGGAGATGAGAGCGGCGGAGAGGCCGATGGCGGGGCCGTTGAGGGCTGTGATGAGGATTTTGGGGTGCGTGTAGAAGGCGTTTGTTATTTCGAGGTTGTTGGAGACGAAGTTTTTGAGGGTGTTGCGGCGGATGTCGACGTCGGGGGGGAGGGAGCGGGAGATTGTTACGTCGGCGCCGCTGGAGGTTGGTCAGTAAAGCCAATTGACAATTTGCTGCACAATCAAGAAGTAAACATACGCGGAGAAGTAGCGGCCTTTGCCTGTGAGGATGGTGATGTAGATGTCTTCACGCTTAGCTACCTCTCGCATACGACAGGAGAGGAGGTAGTAGAGATCTTGGGTGAGGGCATTGAGCTTGTGTGGTAGGTTGAGGGTGATGATTGCAATCTTGCCCTGGGTGGACAGGGTGATTTGTTCTTCTAGACTCGACATTTCGTCTGAGCTCTCTGCTGTTGGTGGATCTTAAGAGGCAGGCATATACAATATATATACGACATGTACAAATTAATAAATTTGCAAAGACAGATACTCAAGTGAAAATACAATTGACTTTTTATCAACAAAAATGTGAGAAACCACGTACAGGACCTGCCTGACGGGCGGGGAAGTATTGCTGGGTGTTCATCAACCGGCGTAAGCAGAGGAGCTCCGGACCTCGGTAAAGATGATTAGGGCTTCAACAGACATGAACCCTAACTGTGCTTGATGTATCGTCTTGCGCGAGAAAACATTTATTTCACTATCATGCAATGGCATCGATAATATTCCAACAATTATGCCTGGCTGCGAGATCCTCTCATCTCCGCCTTCCCCCAACGCGGCCAACCCACTTAAGTGGCGGAACGAATCTAGAAATATTCAAGGTACACATGATCAATCGTCAACCCCCCCAACATCTAGCGATCCCCAGCTAAGGCTTCAAAGTTCGGCATGTACATCATGTTCCCCATTGGCTGGATGTACTACTTCGGCACCAACCTCGAATCCCGTTTCTCAGTCCCCGATTTCTGGCCGGCGCCCGAAACGACACATAGAATTCCATTTGAGAGGGAAGAATTAGATCAGATGGCTGAACAGCTGAAGGGGGAGAGGTTGGAAAGGAGGAGGAGGAGGTTGGAGCAGGCGAGGGTGGAGATTAGAGAGGGTGCGACTGATGGGATACGGGCGGGTGAGCAAAGTGAGGAGGAGGAGCGGGCAGGCAGGGTTGAGGTTTCGAGGGGGACGTTTGGACGGGGGGCGATTGAGAAATGGGCAAGGGGGCAGGCGTGAGTGCTTACAGTATTAGATGAGGTAAAGGGATATTGCATAGCGCGGAGTTACCCTGCATTACGGGCGTTGTTACGGTTTCTATCGTTTTCAATGCATTCGCCTCTCAACATCGAGCTATGAGAAGTCCAGGCTTCTTCTTTTTGTAACCTGATTGCGTTCCTGGCAAGTCCAGCGCTTTTGAGACACAGTTCAATTGCTTCGCGACTGCATTCGAGAAAGACCTGTCTGAGAGGCCCATTTCGCATTTATCGATTACTCCCAGCAGCATCTGATATATACAACTTTAGCAGACAATGAAAGCCACAAAAGACAGCGATGTGAATTCAGGCCGCAGTACCGGCGTGAGAACCGATATTGGAGTTGGCGCCGGTGCTACTGTCGTCAGAATTGGAATCCTCACAGGAATGATCCTCCTTATCCAATGAGGATCACGGCGCTAGAGGTCAAGAATCCAGGGCAAAAGACATATTAGAAATGCGACTCATGTCTCACGTCCGCATAGTCAAGGCGTATAGGGGATGTGAACGGCTGTAGGAGGGCTGGAACGATACAATCACTTGTTGAGCTTCTATGCGTTGTGTACCCCGAGAAGCAACACACCACTCAGCACCTTCGAGCTGGTATGCTGTATTGATAATATCCATGCAACTGCAATAGTCCGACAATTTAAAAGTATAATACAAAGCCATTGTTATTGAGAAAAAGTTGGTCCTGAGATCTTGATCTAATAACCGAAAATTGGGATGAAGAGACTTAAGGTATCTTCGAGGTAGCATGATTAAGAATCATATTAGTTATATCAATACAAATGCACATTTATGACGACAAACTTTTGGTAGCGCCGGCGGCTAATGGCCCGTGCCGAAGAGGGCCCCGCTAACCCGAGGAATATTTCGCCGTTAAACCAAACCAATTCACTTTTGCTGCCAGAACAAACAAACATGTCAATACCGCGTCTCACCTTCTTGTACCCTCATCTGTTTAAGTCACTACGGGCACATCAGCCAGGACTGGTCTCGCAACCTCTGCGCATTGGGCCCAATCATCTCTCGAAAGCCGCATTCAGCACCACCATTGCCCCCACGCAGGAGGCCTATCCTCAGCGATATGGCACTGCAGCAGAGCCTCAACCGCCTCCCCCGGGCACCCCAATGCCAGAAAAGCCCCCGAATGACAACTCTCTCGCGGGTGCTATCGAAAAAGAAGTAAACACTCCAAACAAGCAGGAAGAGAAAAATCAAACAACAGCCCCACCAAAGAAAGACCCGGAAAAGAAAGAACCAGACAAGACAGCCCCCGAGCCCAAGGACGAAGGCGACAAAAGCCGGGATGGAGAAATAGATGCCGCATTGCGAGATCCGTCCAAACATGCAACAGAGCTCGAGGCCTCGGAGTCGACCCCAAAAGATGCTGCACAGGCAGCAGAGGCCGCTGAGACAGCGCGCAAAACCAAACCATTAGAAACCGTTCTCCAAATGGGTCCACCAACTGAAGAGAAGGCCGAAGATCACAAAGCGCCTCATCTCCAAGCACCACCTTACGTCCATCACTTCGATACATTCAGCCTAGTAAAAGACCTCGAAGGCGGCGGCTTCTCCGAGGACCAAAGCGTCACAATCATGAAAGCGATCCGCGGTCTCCTAGCACTAAACCTCGATGTCGCGAAAGAAGGCCTAGTCTCTAAATCAGACGTCGAGAACGTATGCTACCCTCCTTTCTCCCCCCATCCAATCCCACTATACTAACAATAAACAACAGGAAACATACCTCTTCCGCGCCGCCTGCTCCGAACTCCGCACCGAAATCCTCAACACCCGCAAATCCTCCTCCACCAAAACCCGCACCCAACTCTCCCACCTCCAACACACCTACGACATCCTCTCCCAACGCACCACACAGGAAACCCAAGCGCTCAAAGACGATCTCAAAGGCATGCTCAATGACCGCCGCATGGCGGTCCGCATGCAGCAACAATCGCGGGACTCGGAAATCTCAGAACTCAATTATAAAATTTCCGTGGCGTTGAATAGCGATAGTAAGAGCGAGGTGGAGGGGTTGAGATGGGTGTTGACGAGACGGGCGGCGATGGCGATTGCGACGATGGCGTTGTTGATTTTGGGGAGTTTGCGGTATGGGAGTTATAAGATCCATGAGCAGGAGATGGAGCAGAGGAGGGCGGAGATGAATAAGAGCCGTGGGGGGAGCTCGAGTGGGAGTAGCAGTGGAAGTGGTGGGGGGATGAGCTTTACGGTACCGAGTCGGGATGTGGGAACGCAGGCGGGGGGGGAGGGGGGGAAGGATGCGGGTGTGGGGAGTGAGAAGGCGGAGAATGTGGGATATGTGTCTCTAGGGTAGGGAGAATGGGGGGTTGTGTTCACAATGGTGGCATTTATTGATTGATTGCTTTTGGAGTTTTATATACCCTATTCGTTCAACCGGATTCTGCTCATGCTTTTACATTGAGCATAGATAGACAGATAAAACATTGTTGCTGTGGTATGATACCGCTCCAGGATCTTTATTCGAAATGATATAAAAAACAAATGCACACGGTGCTCCAGGCTATGCCTCCCAGAAAGATGACACAATAATCGAACAACGCAGCCTAACTACCACCAAAATTCAATTTCAGCGCAATCCTCGGTTCCTCCTTCCCCTCCCTACTAACCTTCCTCCCCACCTCCCCCCTCCCCACCACTCCCCCCTCTCTTATCACACTCTCCATAAACGCCTTCTGCTCCGGGCTCATTTTCGCCACCACGCCCCTAAACACCGGCATCAATGGTTCCCCCGCCAACTCCAATAACCTCGTTGCAGTTTCCGCATATACAGCCTTCCCTTCCGCCGAAGCGCGAGTCAATAGCATAGGGATAACGAAGGACATAGCTGCAGCTGCCGCATGTCCTGAGGTGGTAGTGACGAAGGAAGTAACCGCGTGGGCGGTAAGGGATCTTGCGTTCTCGGGATCAGGGAGAGAGGTGTCTGCTGTGAAGCGGAGGAGGTGGGGCAGCAGGTAGCGGGCGATGGCTTCATCCGTTTCGTTTTTTGGAGATATCATTAGTAGGGAGCGAAGACAGCTGGCGACTACCTTTGCGAGACCGAGATCTTGTAAGCAGTCGAGCATGGAGTCGAGAGCGCGGGTGATGAGGGGGTCGTTGGGGACGAGAGAGCGGGAGGCGGTGGTGAGGAGGATGGTGCATGCTAAGAGTGTGTTTTTGGCGCAGGGGAGGGCGGTCTCTGATTCTCTGCGTTGGGCGTGGGAGAGGATGGTGAGGAAGCGGTGGAGGCAGCCGCGGATCAGGTCGTGGCTCGTGGTCAATTGTGAGGAGGTTGTTGAGCTTGGAGAATTGAGGGTTTGGAGGAAGCGTTTGAAGACTGGGAAGGCTTGGGGGACGACATTGGCTTGGCAGGCGCCAGTGCTGAGAATGCTGGCAAAGATGTGGAGGATGCTGGCGTGGAGGTCGGCTTTAATTATTGAGGGGAATATATCTGACGCGTCTACGAGAGCTTCTAGGGAGTTTTGGATTAGGTGAACAGCTTCGTCAGGAAGTTGCTGTCGAGCGGAGGGGTTTTGCTCTGCAAGGTTTGGAAGGACGCCAGCTAATACCAGCACGATGATTCGTGTAAGCTCGAACAATTGCTCAATGTCATCAGATAGATGGTCTGCATTGTCACCTTCCTCTCTCGCCGATGGGTGGGTCAAGCACAGATTCCTTGCTATATCCACGATGACCATCTGGACATCAAGGCCTTCTGTAAGCGCCAGTCGGTCGAAAAGCTCGGTAGTCTCTGCAAACACCGCTTCTTGAAATACGGCGTTGCCAGAGACTGACGGCCGAAGTATTCGTTTAAGCGCAGAGAGAACTTCGAGGGTCTGAGCTTCGGAATTAGGCGCATCATTAGTCGGTCTCGTGGTTAATGCCTCGATGACAATGCCGAAGAGTACGAAGAAGAAGGCAGCAGGCTCATCGCGATAATTGATGTCATGTCGGTCCGTACCGAAGTCGTCCAGCTTTGGCTCGTTAGTGTTCGACTTACCGTCTAGTGCGTCAAACACAAAGTCACTGTCTTGGTCGATTAGACTTGCAATGGCATCGACCAGCTTCAGCCATGAATCTTGGTAGAACTGTCGAGCAAGTAAGCGCGTGTCCTCTGATATCAATGGAAAGTCAACTCACCTTCAATAGCGTTTGCCGATTGAAAGCGGCATACACCACGTCTAGGCCCTCATCCGGTCTTGCTGGTCCGGTACTATTCGAAATATCGGGCTCGAACCTCAAGCGTGCAAATTCTTGCAGCGAAGAAAGCCACAGTGGAGTCAACTTGGCTACGTGTGGCTTCATGACTTTCACAAGATACTGCTGTTCCGTACTCGCGACTTGTAACTCAGCCCAGGCTGATAAGACTGCCATTCGGACCATGGTCTGTGCGTTAGGACTAAGGCCACGTAGATCGCCAATAGCTGAGTCTTGAGCTTCATCTACAATTGCCATCAGCATAATATTAACGTTAAGGCACTACATACATACCCGTGAAACTTTCCAATGCTGTCACCAGAAGCTTGAGGATTCTGCCCATACGGTCGACATCAGTGACCAGGCCCGCAGCGATGAAAGTAGCACAGACATCCACTGCCGCAGCGGCGAGATCAGGAGACGAGTCAGCACCGAATGCAGGCGTCAATGCCGAGCTGACCTGAGCTTGATACTGCTCGAGTAGAAGAGCTTCAGAGAAGTCCGGGTCTGGCTTAGAACCGAAGATCTGTTTTTTGATGAGCCAATTGCATCAGATCTAGGAAGATCAACTAGGGGTCTTACCCTCAAGACTTGATCGATCAACCGTAGGCCTGAAACTTGTAATTCAACTACAGAAGCTGTTGACGCAAGAAATGCTAGCCGGATCACATCTGCGATCTTATCCTGCAAGACATGGCCCGCTGGAGACTCCGGGTCCAATTCCATGTCTTTACCAATGATGGCGGTCAAGTCACTTAGACACTGCAGCGCGAAAGCTCTTGTCTGCCATCGCAGAAGCTCCTGAGTCGCTCCTGGGACAGTGGATGAGTTTTGATCTTTCCCATCGCTAGCGGCAAACCCAGCAACCTCTTCATCCTGCAAGTCGGGTTGGGTGGAAGGCTTTGCTTCCGGCTGTGGTCTAGTTTCAACCTGCTTTGCAGCGCTCATAGTAAGTACGTGATGGCACCGCGATACCCATTTATCGGCTTCCGTCAAGCACGATTGACCGAGCCAAGATTGGACAAGATTCCGAATACCATCATGGCTGGGATTTTCATTCAGGGTCAGCCAGATTTGATCCTCGAGGCCTTCATTAGATACCGCCAGTATCTGTTCTGCATCCCGTCGCATTAGATTATAGAGACCGTCGACAGCAATGTCACGGATCATGGCGTTAGGTGATTCTAGATTCCTCTGAAGGCGATGCACATAAGATACTAAGTCAACGTGAGCTGAATCGTACAGATTCATGTGCTCCCATGCTCGCAAACACTCCGCTTGCACCATTGCAACTTCGTCAATTGCAAATTGCTTCATGAGTATGAGCATGAGCTCTCTTACCTTGCCCATGTCCTGCAGATCTGGACCGAGGACGTTGACCAACGAGTCGATGCAATGTGCAATCACAACTGCTGTAGGCTGTTCAAACTCAACGTTTGACGTCGCTGTTGACGCGCTTTCTTCGTTGTGGCTGTCGCATGTCCACAGCTGTGCCAACAAGCCAAGTGTGCTCGATACATGCCCAGAAAAGGTCAGACCTGCAGAGTCAGCAATGTGAGACAGGGCCTCAATTGCCGAGTGATGAACAACAGGGCTTGGATCGCCGCAAAGCGACATCAACACCCCGTGGATCTTCTTCAAGTGAAAGCCAGCTGCCATTCCACCTACTTGAGAATGGATAGACCCAAGAGCCATTGCGCATCCGGCACGAGCATTTGGATCTCTGTTAGAGACAATAGTGTCGATCAGACCGTTAACTTCATTTGTTGTAAAGGTATTGCCAGAATTATCGCAGAGCTTGGCCAAGGCTTCATAAGAAATAGATCTGATAGTACGGTCGGAATCCATCACCAATCCCTGGCGGTTGTTAGTCCCCATCTAGACAGTTCAAAGTGATTTCACGAACTCTCAATATCTCCTCGATCGTCCTTTCCACCGTGGGTTGTCTGAGATCTCCTTTTTCTGCGATGGTTTCGTTGACAGCGACCTTCAGTAGTCCTAGGAGTGCCATAGCAGTATTGACAGTAACAGCTGCTCTCCGTCCAGGATCTCTCTGTACACTAGTTGACGAAAGAAAAGTGGCTAATTGCTCAAGTACCCCTTCCTGGATTCTCGGGCTCTGAAGAGGAAGGGCAGTGGCGAAGAGAACAATCGCCGAATTGACCACCTCTGTTGCTGGAGGATCTGGTAGGTCGCACGCCTCCTCATGATCGGCCGTATATAGACAGACAGAGTCGTGCTCCTGAGCGCCACATATTGGACTCATGAGCTACAATTGTTAGCTAGAATGGGAAGCAAGGTCGGTATGTAGACATACTGCTTCGTCAATCTCCAAGTACTCATTACTATGGTACGTTCGGAAACGCTTCTTATCAATGCCGTGCTCCCCTGGCAAAGCCTTGATGATTGAACCCGAGACAAGGCCGGTGATACCAAATCCAGAATTGTCAGCGACATCCCAGATACTTTCGAACGTGCCTGCAGTATTTGCGATCGAGGACCCTAGTGTGCCGGGCGAGTAGCTATCAGGATCAGCGAACAAAGTCACTGCAAGTGTGAGAAGATTAGATTGCGTAAGGATCTCGCCACTTGCATGTGGGCTGAAACTAATCAACCTCGAATAGCATTGAAGAACTCTCCGCCTGACCATAAGTACTATGTCCTGCAATTTAAGCGAGGAGAAGAGTTTCTGAGATGTTTCATCGATTTGTTTTCTGCTCGGTAGATTGTCGAGATACTCAACAGTATTCTGCAGCATTGTTGCAATCCTTTTTGCAACATCAGTGGTAATCAACCTGTTGTTAAATTCGAGGAATGAAAGTATTGATCCAAGTGCGCATTCGCGGACATGTGTAAGATAGGATATCTCGAATGACTGCCGCTGCGCAGTGTTTTCTTTGGTTAATGGTTTTGGCAGAGCATTTCGCCAAAGCAAGAGGAATTGTGATAAGTGGATTTTCACGAAGTTTGGTCCTAGAGCCATGAGACCACCTATTAAGATCCAGGCTACTTGAATCTGGATACCAGCTTCCCGAAGCTCAGCCTGGCTACTGGATTTAAGCAAGTCTGTTGCTGTAGACAAAACGCGTGAGCTTATTTCCAACGAACTGTACAGGGGCTGCGATGGTGAGATGCTTATGACAGCGGCAAGACCGTTAGCATATCCAACACACCGACGAGGTGACTGGCGGCCTGTGGTTAACACACCAACCTCTCTGGTGACACTGTTCATGCAGATGGAAGCGCACGAGAGGAGTTGCTGCGGACATGCAAGTACGAATATTCGCAGGCACTGGGAAGCGTGTATCTGCACACTGTAGCTCGGATGTTGAAGAACCTGGACGAGTGCTTCTCGACAGCTGTCACCCAAGGTGATGAAAGCTGATCCAAGAGACTTTATAATTGAAGCTAAGGCATCAAGTGCGCCTATTAGAGAGTGCTTGGAAGGCTCTGGCACCTCTTTAAGGACTTGCGGATAGTTCTTCAGCACACTGTTGATCAATATCCTAGCAGCATTTATTCGGCCGGCCTCGCCAAGTACCTTTGAGCCAATGCAATCGGCTAAAATTTTCTGAACATATCTTCGAGTGAGTAGTAGCCGGTAGCGATCGTGAGTGACGGAATTATTGCTTAAGAGCTCTGTCAAGAGATGATCCACGACTCGCCCATAGTTTGACTCGATGACTGAAGGCTTTAACCCGGAAATGACCTTGATGTAGCAATGTGTAATGGCGGCCCTGACCCTATCACTGGTGCTCGGTCGGTGATACTGAGACGACAGCTGTCTGAAGACATCTGGTAAAGACAATTCGAGCTTGGAGACGGTCCTTTTTGTTGAAGGTGATCCAGGTCTGGAGATATCTTCGTCACCGTCGTCAAGGACGGCTTGCTGGTTTCTGTTTGCCTTTTTCGATTTCTTAGCCTTGGGCGACGACTTAGATGGTGTATTTTCTGAATGGGATTTGACAAGAGCTGAAGCCAAGCATGAAGCAGCTGCATGTCTAGTAGCGGGCATGGGGCTGTCGCATGCTTTCCAGATTGCAGTCTTCAGGTTCTCATATTCGTTGGTTGTATCGAAGTACGTCGTGCGGCTGATCAACTGCTCCAAACACACACATGCTCTTGCTTGTACCAAAGCCGCCTTGTCCCCTGCAGCTGCAGCCCTTCCCTGTTTCCAGATATCTCGTGCTGTGGTTTCCTCAATTGAACCTTCGATAGCCCCAACTATCTTGCCCAAAGCCCTGAAAATAGAGGCTCTCAGTCCAGCATGGCTCTGTGCGGACTTCAGGAGCCGCAGAAGACTTGTGCAGGCAAGACTTGACAGGTTGATAGCACTGTCTCCTGCGGCCCTGTAGATCTCACCCAAGCAATGTGCAGCGGCATGCTTGTTCTGTAGCTCTTTGTCTCCTTTGCCCGTACTGATCAACGTCGACAGTTGGTTGACGGTCTCGAAGAGTACTTTCCTGTTGCCTCTGCCCAATATGCAAGCGTAACACCTACCAACATTGTTCTTCATTGCCTTCGAGATAGCTGGGGACGAGAGGCCAATTATCTGCAGAAGCTCTTTTGCTAGTTCAGTCTGCTGAGCGCACAGCACATCATATTCTAACGAGCTCACGTAGCCTTCGAGGTCCACTGAGTATGTGAAGAGGTGTAGATCTTGCTGTTCTGAGGGTAAGGAGTGCAACTTGGGCACGTCCAGTCTAAATCTGCCGGGTAAAGACCCTTTCTCTGGTTCCTTAACTGATCCATTGCCGTTCGTGACCGGTGCACCATTCTGAGTGTTTGACATCAGTCACGTAAATGGTAATCATAAGTTTCTGCTCATCAATTGCTGCTCTCTATGCTTCAGATAGAACTAGTCGGCGTGGTCTGTAGGGCTGAACGTGAATACGGCTAAGCAGCCTCGACCTTTTCAATCACTTGAATGTATACATTACATGTACCGATCACGGTCATGCAGGGTCTTCCTTCCCTACGGAAGACGAAGCTTTTCCACCGCAAACAGGCTTCGCTCTGGCCATAACCGCTGGTCCACGATCAAACATGATAAGGCTAAAGCAGATGTACGTTGAGCTCAGGGAACGATTACAAAGCTAAACTTCATGCAAGGCGTCCACATCGAAGCAGCGCATGGCTATAGCAAAAGAACTTGCCAATGCGTCTAAGAGTATGCCTGTCACCTCTTCTGTTGAAGCGCAGAATCTAAATTCTTATATAGGCCATGGACCTGACCCACGAATGAACCCTCGTCTTGCGACGGTCATATCAGCTGCAAAGAAAATGGGCACTCCCAAAGCAACTATTGAGAAGTCTATAGCTATCGGTCAAGGGATCTCACTAAGTGGCGCAACACTTGAGAATGTTATGGTTGAAGCAATGATACCTCCTTCAGTTGCCCTCATCATTGAATGTCAAACCGACTCGAGAAAAAGGACGCTTGAGAACCTACGATACGTAATCAATAAGGCTGGCGGCTCAGTAACACCCACGAGCCATCTTTTCAAACGGAAGGGAAGGGTTGTCTTCGAAAAGTCTGAACAGGTTGGGGAAGTGGAAGCTATTGATCTGGCTATAGAGGCGGGGGCTCTTGACGTAGATGTCTCGTCAGAGGATGGCAACGAAGAACTCATTGTCCTCACTGAACCGACTGAGCTCACGGAAGTTGCAAA
The DNA here is from genome assembly GCA_000482085.2 of Cladonia metacorallifera KoLRI002260. Lineage (NCBI taxonomy): Eukaryota > Fungi > Ascomycota > Lecanoromycetes > Lecanorales > Cladoniaceae > Cladonia > Cladonia metacorallifera. The sequence goes on along the minus strand of KI911116.1, from coordinate 1,484,484 downwards.
TGCTTTAGCTCAGTCATCAGGGCTGAACTTGAAGAGCTCGGACATAATCTGGGATCCTAGGGAGGATCTCACCGTCAATGTAGAGTTTTCAGAGGAGCTCAACGGGCTTGTCGGTAAGTGTTGCGCGTGGTATAAAGCCGCATGAATGAAGCGGCTAACCATTTCCCTAGAGCGTGTTTACGAAGAAGCAACAGTACAAGAGGTATATACAAATGCAAGATAATCACACCAGCATCCTTTAATCCATCATGCATAAGCTCCTATCTTGAACTACCGCTCTATAGATCTGTCACACGCCAGCTTGCTCACTGAGTCGGCCTAGATTGCGTTGAGTGGGGTATGTGAGCATTGTAGGGGTTAAGGTCTACCCTGATAGCATTTAGATTGAATAAGGGTGGCAATACGCCCTGTACGATGGACAGAGTCCCGTGAAGCCAAGTGTCTCTTTTCAGCAAAACTATCCCACTTCTATCGTGTCGATACAAGCAGGAAGCTCGAATATCGCTCTCGAGTCCAACTCTACTGACCTTTTCGTATGCAGTTCTCCACCAAATGGCGCCTCCTTAGATGTGCAGCCACTGGCAACCCCTGAGTCACTAAGGTTTGGTTTTCGAAGTCTTGCTTGCCGAATCAGAAGATAAAATATCGCTGCCAGTAACGCGAGTCCTGCGACAATACCTGTAACGGTGATAGCTGCTTTAGCACCGGTTCTAAGGCCAGTGCTTGGAGCGGACGATGGTTGTGGAAAAACCGTTGTTATCAGTGGCGAAGTGTTGGACGAGAAGTCTTTTAAGGATTCCAAAGAACTGGATGCTGGAGATGTCATGGTCGAGGCTTGAGATGTCGTGGTCGAGGCTTGAGATGTCATGGTCGAGGCTTGAGATGTCATGGTCGAGGCTTGAGGTGTCATGCTTGAGGCTAGAGACGGTGTCGTCGAGGCTAGAAATAGCTTTGACGAGGAAGAAACCAACGAGTCAGATGGTACAGCGATGTACAAAGACGCAGCCAATTGTTCTGGCGAAGGCGCCTCGAAACTCTCGTTGGTAGGTTTCGAACAATCAAGTCCACTTGAGCCCCAACAACAGGACCACAAACTGCTGGCCGCGTTGTATACAATATCTTGAACTGCAAGATCCGCTGCGCAAATCGGTCAGATATACTGTCCTTCTATACATGTAGACATGCGAGAGCTCACAGCATTCCCTTGAACATTCGGGACTAGAGAAACTTTCATCTGTGCAGCTGCCAATATAGTAGCCACTCGAGTTGCCGTAGCCTTCGCTAGGACGCGTGAAGTAGCAGATGGAGCTTCCTACACAGAAGTCGTTGTTCGCACAACAGTATTGGGCGACCCCGGTGTAACTCCCGCAATATTTGGTACCACCACCAGCGACCTGCGCAGTGCCATTGTTAACGCTATAACATAGCATCATGGGAAGCTTGCATCCAGAACTATCTAGTAGGAAGGATTGAGAACAAGACAGATGGTTGTCAAAGCTCTGAGACAACGTCGCTCAATCCGTTACTCCCTTTTGCATCATATCAAAGGGGGTCGCGCCCGGTTGTACAACGCCATTTGCCTTTCAGCCTGATTGGTCGGTCTCGAAGGCAGCCTCGTCAGTTCGTCACCGTGACCTATCATTGCGCTTTCCAAAGTGAACATCCCCAGTCCCGCATATGGCGTCTGAGTTTCATATTACAGAGGGAACGTGGCTCTAATCAAATGATTCGGATCATTCAGTGCTACACCCTGATGCAGATCACTGTAATGTTTTCAGTCATTCCACAGTCGCTCGCTGTGCCGACTGTGAATATTGATGTCCCTCGTTCTTGTCCAATCCTCTCACCTTGAGTACACGCTACCTAAGACCACTTATACCGATATTCTTTTTAACGACATTTATCTGTGACCGCCGTGTGTAGAGCAACAGATAATTATAGCGCCAGGTTCCCTGCAGTTGGATATACAACTCTGTAAATTCCTCGTAGAACGAATAGAATAGTAAAGACTGACCGCATTCAGTAGCTTTACTTGACATACCTTATTATCTTTTTGACCCAATTATCAGCATTGAGGAAACTCAAGCCCATATCTTCAGCCTAAAGTCAACTGTATTCGTTAATGATAGAGGCCAGAGCAGGTCACAGCGAAAACTCGGATTTTTAATTTAATATGGAAACTACAGCATTTGGCTTGCTGCCCTGTGATGATATCTGAGCATCAAACGTTTAAAAAGATGCAATAACTCACCAAATTAACACAGTCCAGAATTATATAGTTTTGAAAAGCATAGAACATTTCAATGATTGCTTTGTAAGGATAGTCATCATTGAAGACTGACACCCAAAATTGAGATGGGAGTGACGAGTTCGTAAGTACCTTAGCATTTTGGGAGCCGGCGTCCGTTAAGCGTGCACGTTGTATACCTAGCCAGCTCGATCATCAAGGCTTAACCAGTCCCAAAGAGAAAACCCCAGTACATTGCGTTTGCCACTTCAGTATCTTCCGAGGGTTCGAATCCAGTTGTAGTTATCCCATGCCAGCCCCACGTCTTCAAAACATTAATGTACTTGCCACATAACAAAATCAAATGTTCAATTTCTGCAGATCAAAGTGAAGAGTCAAATAGCAACATACTCCGCAAACACCTCATCAACCAAACCCTCGCACCCTTACTCAAACACATTTCACTCCCATCAGTACCCACCTCTCACGATATCACTTCCGGCCTATCCCCACTAAACATCCCCATTCCTCACCCCATACGCCTCGCTCTCAAACCCCGTATACCTTAAAATACTATCCCACCCCTTCAACATCCACCAACCGCAAAACCTCGCATGTCTGTTCAATCCAAACCGCTTCCTCAACCTATCATAATCCCATTCCATAGCCATCTCCCTCTACACCAACCCCCATCAGCATCAGGCCCACTTCAGACTCCCTGGCCCCCCCAAAGCACTTCAATACAGCATGCATGACTAGAACAACTCCACATACCTCAATACTCCCCCCCTCAAACCTCCACTGAATAAACACCACCCCATCCCCCTCACCCGCCTTTCCTTTCCCATCTCCAAGATCAATTTCCACCACCCCACCCTTCCTCACTCTCCCCCTACTCACATCAACAACAAGATACTTCGCCCCTCCACTCCGCAGTCTCGGGTGCTTATACAGACTCGTACAGTCCTCGTGCGGTGCGGCTTCGTAATCAACGGTTATGGATTCGCAGGTCGGAGAGTGGACGTATATTGCGAATGCTATTTCTTTGTTGAGGACGCGGTGGAGAGCGGTGAGACAGGAGGGGTGGATGGAGGAGGGGGGGACTGGTTTGGGTAGTTGGGTGCTTGCCATGGTGGGATAGGGGGTTGGGGATGTGGGTATGGAGAGGTTGGATGTATAGGAGGAAGAATTTCATAAGGAGACGAGGGGACAGGAACGCAGGGGATAATAGAGGAGGAGAAAATATAGATGGAGAATGGAAATGATGACCCGTTATCTAGTCACATTTTGTGACACGATGAGAAAGAGTGGGTATTCCGAGTTTCGTTGTGTTCGTACCACACAATTTTTTTCGTTATCCCTGCGGGGTTCGGAATAAGGATAACGTATGGCAGTACCAAAGAAGCTGAGACTGGGTTGAGGCAACATGAAACATCAGTAGATGGTATCGGAGGTGATTCTGAAGCTGGAATCGCCTAGAATATGCCCAAACTGTTTCCACCCTCAGGTAGACTGTTGGATTGCCTTCCATGGATTCTTAAATTACCGTCATCCCAGGCATCGCCCCAGGCATATTCTCATACGCTCTATTTCTCAACCTCAGTCCCTCTTCAAATTCACTAACGTCCGCACTCCCACCCAAACCATCTTCCCTTTCCCTCCTTTCTCTCTCCCTCCTCCTCTCCTCTTCAACCTCCCTTCTTGCTTCCTCCCTCACATCCCTCACCGCCTCTTTCACAGCATCAACAACATCCTCATCCGCAGACCCCGGTCCCCTAGTATTTTTCTTTCTCGGCCACAAGCTTGGAAGCACGACTTGCTGTACCCTAGGCTCCACGCACCTCTCGTCAATCCACGCATGGAGTCTGCTTTCCACCAGCTGCGCAATTTTGGGAATATCTTGTAGTCTGGAACGGGAGCCGACAAGAGAGCGGACGCTGAGATCGAGGCGGTAGTCTGGGAGGAAGGAGAATGCTAGGCTTGTGGGGGTCACAGAAGGAGGTTGCTGGGGCGTGGAGTCGGGAGTGTTGGAAGGTGTGGGATGGGAGGGAAGGAAGGAGATAGAAAGCGTTCCGGAGAAGCGGACGACAGAGACTGAGAGCGCGATGGGGAGGACGGCGGTGAGGGGTTTCGGGTAGTTGAGAATCATTCTTGTTTCTATACCCAGCGTCATGAAATCGCTTAGATCCACGTCCATACGGGCCTGGAGCCTGGGTCCTTCCGGGCCACTTGCCTCGTCATTGCCGACAGGGTGGATTTGGCAGTTACTGAAAATCGGAAATTCTTCGCCAAGACTTATTTCGGTAACTTTGATGTCAGATACAAAGTCTGGTTTCTGAGGCCCGTTGAGTATGCCAGTCAATGAAGTGAGAATAGCGTCATCGTCATGAGCATCGTCACGGAACTGTGCAATCGTCTGCGCAATCAAGACATTGAACCAGTCAAGGCTCTCTGGCTGATGCGAATTAACATTATAGTATGTTTTCGACAAGATAGTCGCAGTTGTGAGCCGTGGGGGAGGCCGTAGTACGTGGGAAGCAGAGCGTCTGCCGTTCAGCTTCTGCGGCGTAGACGAAGACGAGGTTAGAGATATAGACCGCCGGTGTACAGAGTTTCGATCTCGGCGGGCAAGGGCGCGGGCTGAAGCTGTGGTTTCAGGAGATGGTGGCTCGCCGAAGATGAAGAACTTGATAAAAGCACCTATGAGGATCACGACGGATAGCTGACCGAGGAGGAAACCCTCCGTGAAAGACAGCCTGCATTGCTATCAGTTCAGCGCTGTCTTACAAGTCCTCATGAGCACCTACGAGGACTGCTGCGTTGAGGGTTGCTGAGATGCATCTAGACGGCCATTAGACATGAGCTTCGCAGAAACTCGGACTTTGCATACGTTGGTGACTACTCATGCTATCGGGAATTGTTGCGGTGTGTAGAGCATCCACCCATCATGAGTGTTCCGAGCAACGATCAAGGACATTGTGGGGTATGTAAGGTAGGGATGGCCGTTTCCCGCTACGAAAACTACTGGCAAGGCTGCCTTTTCATTGGTTGTCCAATTCCAATGAAATGTAGGAGCCGATCTCTGATATTATCAAGCTCCTATATATTCTAGATGCCATTAATTTTCTATTTGGATTTCCGAAGAACAGAGCATACATTAGTCTATGAAGTTGTAACGTGACAAAATAGCACGATATACCCTATTGATACACCGAATCGAAAACCCAGTAACATGAATCAGACATATTCTAGCAGCGTTGAACGAGAAACAGCCATCCCAATGGCATGTGGAATGAAGCTATCCAGCAGCTGCGGTCACGTATGTGTCCTATTACCTAACGCCATGCTCCTCAATAGATGTCCGTCAAAAATGTCTATTCCATCTCCACATGCCATCGCCAAATTTTGATAGACTTTGACCGATAATTTGGATTCTCCAAAGGAACGCCTAGGACTTGAATGAATCTCTTGCACTCTGCATGCTCGCACTCATCGTGGTCGGATTGCTTGTAGGCAATCCCTGGCCCATCTTCGCTTGTGCCTGCTGCTTGACCTTGGCAAGTGCATAGACAATACCACTGACGAAACCCACAGCGATGGCGGAAACACTGGGTATCGTGACTGGCGCATCGAAGAAGATGAGACCGCTCACTGCGATGGGTAATTTATTGAGGGCGCCGACCATTGAGTAGGTGGTTGAAGAAGTGACTCGCACACACCAGGCTGAAGTGTACGAAATGAAAACAGAAGAGAGACCGGAAAAGACCATGGCGCTGATGATGTTTGTGCGTCGGTCAGGAGGGAAGTTGCTCTCCACGTTCTCACCAGACCAATTCTCCACAAAGATGGAGGCCACGAGTAGAATGGGAATAGAAAGGACATTGTTGTAGAACATGGCTGTAATGGTATTAGCAATCGATGCGCAAGTTCTTTACGTCCCACATACTGTCAAAGTCCTTGAAGTTTGTCAATTTTATCCTCTTCCGCATTCCCAACACATAAGCGGCGCTGCAGAGACAATTAAACATCATCCACATGTATCCCGCGTTGAGCGTTGAGATCTTCGCTGAGGCTACATCACTCTCATGACCACCGAAACTTTGCAGTGCATGCTGAATATCTGCCCAGGCTGCAATGACCGAGCTAAGGACCATCAAGCCGAAAGAGAAAAGAGCCATTCCAGTCACAGAGCCGCCAAACCATAAGACCTCGCCGTAGGCGATCAGGATGATCGTCAAGTTTTTGAAGATAGTGTAGACAGGAATCGACAGATATTGGAGAGCCTTGGTGCTGGTATATATCATAACGATGAGAGATAATGATACAGGGAACCCTGACCGCTGTCAATTGCTGAAACTTTGGTGCTGGGGGAACACTCTGCTCACATTTCTTCGCTTCGTCCACATTAAAATCCCGGTACTGTATGATGCCAAAGCTTTTGCAGGCTTGAATCGCAATCACGCAAACAACCGACTGGCCATCCATCAGCATCGTTCCCGCTCCCTGCCATCCAGCTTCCCACTCACCTGAACGCATAGCAAGAAAAAGTTAAGATTAAATCCTGTGCCCGAAAGAACAAATTTATTCGTCACAGTCATCATGATCGAAGAAGCGCAGTAACTCAGCACCGGGAAGATCGGGTTGTTCGAGACAGCAGCTGGCATCTGCGGCGGTGCTATCCCTGGGGTTCTTGGATGATCAATCATAGGTGATCGCATCGGAGAATTATAGCCTTGTTTCTCGCCCAAGTCGATGACAAGGTCATCGCGCTTCTTGTTATCGGCCATGGTGGCTGGCCCGGATGGTTGCGGTGGTCAGGAGATGTGGACGTGAAGATTATCGTGGATACTCAAGCAGCTTGAGGAAGAGTAGCGACAATGCTAGACGAATGCGATTGCGTCCAAACGACACGTATCAGCAATGGGGCTGCGCTGCAGATGATACGTTGGTGTAATAGAGAAAGTTGTATATCGTTGCAGGTCAGAGTGTTGGTTTTGCGGCGTCCCGTATCAAAAATTTGACTTCGTTGTGAGAACAAAAGCGGTTAATTTCCATTTCCAAATCAGGGGTCCAATGCCTTGGCAATATACCGCTAGGGACGCGTACTTTGGTACTGCAGCCGCGTCGCTCCGAATATCCCACTTACCTGCATATACTCTTCCGCACAATGGTTTGAAGACGTCACAGGCCGCAAGGCGAACCTCTTAGTCGCACACAACTCTCCCAGCATCATGCCTGCCCCGTCCTCAGACGACGAAGACGCCCTCCTCGAGTCCCTCGAACATGAAACCGACAACGACCCCTCCATAGCCCATCTCCGAGAAGCTCGCATCCAACAGCTAGCCACAGAGCTCTCCCGAGCTAAACAGCAGCGCAATGAGGGGTTCGGCACATACAATCAGATTACCGACGAGAAACGGCTTATGGAAATTACGACATCTGCCAAGAAGTGCATAGTTCATTTCTACAAGCCGGATTTCAATCGCTGTAGAATTATGGATGGCCATTTGGAAGCATTGGCGAGCATACATCTGGAGGCGAGGTTTTTAAGGATTGATGTCGAACATGCACCTTTCTTGGTAACGAAGTTGGGGGTAAAGGTGTTGCCTTGTGTTATTGCGTTCATGGATGGGATTAGTGTGGATCGGGTGGTTGGATTTGAAGGATTGGGGTATAATCCGGATAATTTTGAGACGGCGGATTTGGAGAGGAGACTGGTGGCTGCTGGGGTTTTGGACAGGGGGACGGGTATTTTGGGGAAAGATGTGGCTGTGGGGACACAGCGAACTAGGAAAGAAGAGCAAAGGGGCTGATGAAGGGGATGACGATGAATGGGATTGAAACGCTGGAACGTCAGATACGATTGGCTCTATGAATGCGGTGCAGGCTTTGTGACCGCCATGAACAGACCAGGGAGTGAAGCAGTACAGACAGTAGGTGCAGGTTAGCAAACTGCCTACGCAGCTCTCAGTGGATGTCTTGGAAAGGGTTGAGAAGCCTGAGGGCTCAGAAGAATGGCAAATGATCGTTGCAGGCGATGGGGACGTGACGTGGACGAGAAATCGCTACTGTTAGAAGCTGTCCCTGTTCAGGCAGATAAAGTCAATGAAGAAGCATGAGAGAACTCTAAGCGTGATAGACAATTCTGTTAATGTTACTTTAATGGGTATGCTACCCGCCCGTTGAAGACACACTCAAACTCTTCTATCCTCGATCCCGCAGCGACAAAACCTCGCTCGCACTCAAGTCGTTCCACCGCTTAGAATTCGTGTGTACGTAAAAATACAAAAGGAAGATCTACTCGAGCTTCGACTTGACCTCCAGCGGCCTCAGAATTGGCCAGCTAAGCTCATGCAAAACGCCGGAAATGCTCTGACGAACGTCTATAGCCATATTACTGGAGCGAAGGATGCCTTGTGCTGACAAGGCTCATGTGGCTGTGACTTTAGGTGTAGATATGCGAGGCAGTGTACGATGGCAGTCAGGATTCAGATCTCCACGCTTTTCATCTCGTCAACGCCTTCGACTCCTAAGCCCGTCACTAGATGCTTTGGTTCGCTTTGTCCATTTGTTGCATCCTTCAGCACCGATGGGATATCAGCCTCCAATACCTTGCCCAGGGGTTCTTGCGTGTAGCCATCATTGGGTCCGGTTGGGCTTCCAACTTCAACCAAATCACCGTCCCGTTCGCTGGCTGCCGAATTTTGAGCAAATGCATCCTTGTTAGCATCGCCGCCAGTGTGCACTTTTGGTACGACGCTTTCTTCAGCCACTTGTGCCAGAGGGCTAGGCTTGCCCAGAGCGCCACGAGGACTTTGAGTACTTGTCGGACCCCGGCTTGGAAACCTTTGGGGTGAACGGCCTCGTTCTTCTGTGGGACTGCCATATGGTGAACCGGTGTGACCATTTGGATGCCCGTGCGGATTGACACCAGGGCCCATGCCCGGCTTTCTTCGAGGACCTTTCCGACCATACTTTTGATCCGCTCTCCAGCGGAGAATATCAAGATAGGCTGGTTCAACATTAGTAGTCTTGAATTCCCTTAATTTGAGCTCTTGAGTCTCTTCATCTACAAAGACCTTTTCACTACACATATCATCTGCAACAGTTGCGAGAAATGCTGCCCAAGACCGAGCAACAACATACTTGCAATCATAGTCACGGCCGAATATGATGATTTGTCCCCACTTCCCTTGCGGACCAGGCGAAAGGTCGACAGCAAGGTTGTTTCCTCCCCAATCGCGTGCAAGAGGGATCCAGCCTGGGTGGGCGTAGGCCTTTTGAATGGCTCTCGATGGCTGAGAGTCCTGTCGATCAAGTAGTTCCTGCCTCCAGAGTGGATTTGTGGCGTGTTGTGCTACCGGTTGCGAAGAAGACGATGCGCTACCAAAAGCTTTGGGAGGAAATTGAGGCTGAATATTTGGCGGGCTTGTGAGATATTCCTCGTTTACTACCCTCCAGTTTTTCCACTCCTGGACAATCTCCTCACAGTCCAGAAGCATGCAACCGAAGATGATGCCGGTAGGTCTGCCGCCTCTTTCTTGGCCATCATGTATTTGTAGAGACTCCCGAACTTCCATGGGTAATGAGCAATCGAGCTCATGTTCCAATTCATTAACATCATTCTGGGTAGCTGGTTCTGACAGTTGATCAAAGAGCTCTTCGTAGTTGTCTTCGACCCAGCGGTCGATCTTCTTCCATGAATGGGAGACTGGCGGTGGTGGTGGAAGACCTTCTTGAAAGCTTTGCATTTGAATTTCACCGGCTGTTATCGTTTCGAAAGGGTTCTGTTCGTTAGATTGTTTCCGCTGCAATGCTGCACTCGATCGCATGCCAGGCGAGTAGGGTGAAGTGGGTGACTGTAGGGGACCAGCCCCAGGAATACCCGGTGCCGCTGCATTGCCATTTTGTAGAGCGGGGATAAATTGCCCTGATGGTTCTTCGCCATAAGGAGAATTGAGGTCGGCACGCGAATCTATGGCACTTGTTGCCACAGACGTAAGAGGAGCATGACGGCTTTGGTTGAGAGGCATATGTTGACCGGTTCGGTAAGGGGAGTCGTGGGAAGCATGGCGGTCACTGGAGGTCATTGTATGCCAAAAGTCACGAAAGACCGCCCCAAACCTATACGAGTCGAGTATTAGCATACAATCGCTGAAAGCGGGGGTGCGATGGTGGCGGAGTGGTTCTTACGAGGGCATGTTGGGCGGTAGTGTTTTGTTTGTCGCAGACAACGCGGAGAGCATCAGTTGAAACGCATGTCACTGTGAAGAGAAATTGAAACGATAATATAATTTCGAGAGTCTGATTATAAGATGTGTTGATGATGCGTCTTAACGTGGGTTTGGGTCACTTGTGGCAAGGGTTGCGCAGTCGAATTGGAGGAGTGCATATGAATTAGATGCATCACAAAAGGAGTGGTATTACGGATAGTCGTTACAAGGCTGTTTTCGTTGCTAGGCCCCTGTCTCCTACCGACCAGTGGTACCCAAATTTAGATAAGACGCGCTAAAAGGTCGGCCAAGTTTTTGCCGACCGTCCAACCACTTGCCCCCGTGGCGAAAGCATCAATGATATGATATGATATGACATTTCCTGACCTTATATGGGTGACACTACAGGCCTGCGCTATTGGTATTGGGATTGCAAGAATATAGGGATCTGCTATACCAAGTGAAGGCCTTCAATGCTCACTTTGAACATTCACACTAGGATATGCGTGGGTTCGTGGCCCGGCGCAACAGCCGCCATTACACACTGCAGATACTGCTGATCGTGCAGATCGGCCCTCACAACGACCCCAAGTACGCGTTGACCTTTCATTGTCCTAGCGTTCGTCGAAGAAGCTATTGAAATGCAGATCGGCTAACCATTCCTACCAATTGACGTTGTTATTTTTGGCAATTCCAGAAATTCTAGGCTACGGTACTCGATATCGGTCACCGACTGCTCTTTTCAACCAACTCTGAGATACACTGATAAGAAACAGCTGAGGGGAGAAGGGCATCCCCGATAACCGTCAGCCTGTCAGTCCAGTGTTGCGGAGAAATAGTGCTTTTGGTGATTCTCCAACCAAATGAACCACCCGAGAAATGTCTACTCTCTACGCTATCAGCCTGGTAATATGGCAAGGTGAGTTTGAATACACCGTACTGGTGATTTTAAGGCTTTGAAAGGAACTTCACTATTCCTCCAATATTAATGGTGTCGGCGTCGACAGCGTATCAAGCTTATACTTTGTATGGTGGTGTCACATCGAGGACGTTACCAAGTAAGAGATCACGTTATCTAAAAAGACATTGGTACCGATTCTGCAATCTCGACCAATAAGCGAACGAGTTACGTACCGAGAAGGTCATTGACCGGCTTCAATTACTCTACTTATGGTAATTCCTCCAAGCTGAACATACGTATCCAACCCCAGCGCGGGGTATAGGAACGCCTCTCATCCAAGTCAAAGCCATACAGTATCAGTGTGGCTCAACAGAGATCGGGAAGATTGCACGATCAAGTTACACGAATACAAGTATCGCTCGTCCCGCTTAAACATCACTTTGTTCTGCTTTCGGACTACGTATAGACATCCACTTGAACCATGCCAACACCCTGAAGAGGAATGCCTGTTGTTGTCTCAAGAGTTCCTATCTCGACACTTTGGTCGCCTATCGCTGCCGCTCTCATAGGGGCCTTGATGCCTGCGAATAAATGAAAGATGCTTTTTGGGTGCCTATGGTGCTTGCTGACTTCATAGAGATGATACTATCACCAAATCTGCGACATTTGAAATCGCTTGGTTTTAGACGAAAAAGCCTGACAGGCGCAGATTCCTCCGCTCTCGGAGGACCTGTTTATGGCTTTCGCTCCTTAACATGCAATCACTCAGGGCGTTGAGGTAGTCTCCAGCGCGTGCAGGTATCTTTCCGAGTCTTGTGATAATTTAAGTATGAGGAGCTAAACGCCTGAATCTTACCTCATGTGGCCGGCCTGCAAACAAGCCTGAGCAGAATGAAATAGACGGGTTCCTATAGATTGAGGCTATGTTTGGACGCCAAAATTGTTCTCTGGAGACTGTTCGACAGATTTTGAGCCTTATATCAAGAATCCGAGAGCCGCCTCCGTCTTGAACATTGACCCGGGAAATTTCAACTCTGCAAAGAGACAAACGCACGAAGTGACGAAGCCCGTTCTCATGAATATGCGCAAAAGATGTTGCGAGAACCGCCGCATAACCAAAGCAATTTGCCGGGGTAGGCTGCAATTGATGTTGGTTACAAGCCTTTCATGGAACGGGCTTGGAGGGAAGAAGAGAATAAAGAAATGAACCATGAGACACGTAAAGCGTGAAGTCCAGGCAACCTGGAGTTTCCAAATTCTCAAAGAAGAGATTTCGCTTCGATTAAGGGTTGGAAGGGCTATTTCCTAGCTATAGCCCTTGACCAACCTGAGGTGCCTTGCCCTCATAATCCATCTATTTGCATGGCTTATACTGCATTCTCTACATTGACCTGATTCGAAAGTGGCTGATGCTTCTTCAGTGCTTCACATAAGGCTTATTGACGGACCTGAGCCAACCGTTAGCACAGACGAAGATCGTATTTTCCCATAGATTGGTAGGTACACGGTAGCTGTCGTTGAAAAATCATGCACACAACCCCAATGTAACTATTCTACTAATTGCAGCTCCAACACACTTCCACCAGGACGAATCGAATTGGATGATAGCACGCGGCATGGGGTTGTGGTTTTAGTCCTTTCATATGCACAGAAGTATCATACGCAATCAAGTATCGTTCCGTCTCACTCATTACTCAGAGGATCCAGTTCCTGTCGACTCAAAAGCTCTCAATAGCCTCGATTACTGGGATGACATGAAGAGCTATACCTATGGTTCTTCCTGCTATTACGCTCATAACCACCATAATCAGCTCGCTTCTCGGTTATGTTGTCCTGCTTGATCTCTTTGTGCCGATGCTTGTAGCTGTTATGGACTACTTCCGGCAGGCTTTTTGATCTTTCAATGCAGTGCGGTAGCGTTGTTCGAATGATGAGCTAACATTTGGGTGGATTGTCAGTGCTTGGTGCGGCAACCTAGTCTTGAGAAAGGAGTACCTGGTCTTCACTGATAGTAGGAATCCACCATCATACTCAATGAGATTGAAAGCTACAATACGATCGTCTTGTCTTCCGATACCACGCTGTGCCGTTCTCTTGCAGTGACGATACTCTTTGTCCTTTTCGCTCGAGGAGTCTTTCCGGAGTTTTCTAGGGTATCCGTTGGTATATGATGAGCATTCGTGATTCTCGGTTCGACTGTTCCAGCTTGGCTTCCACTTAGGGACCATCGGCCCGTGTTGCGGCAGGTAAGCTTTGCTCAGACAACGGCGATAGTCGCTCGAACGCGGGCGACATGGCTTGCCAGCGTCCTACTCCATCGCTTCAGAAAGACCATGATTCCAGCTCGCGTTTCATGACACATTGTCGGACGCGGGTTACGGCCAGTCTGCACCATGAGCCGGTATGGTATCTTCTAGCCAGTCAGTCCGTCTCGAAAGGCTTGAACAAAAGTTGTGTTTAAGCAATACCAGTAGATTCCACTAAGAGTTGCAAGGATCCAAATAACTAAGCTATAATGAATGCTTCTTTCCCAAGCCGTGGTGTAACAGTCTTGCAGAGGTGAGTTACAGAAATCTACGAGCTGCATCGGCTGATACTGCTACGCAAGGTAGTTGAGCATAGACTTATCAACGGCCTCGAGCATACCAGTACTGTCCATCACATAGGGAAGATTGTGCCTTCATCTGTAGCCCCAATCGGTCTGTATAACAGGACGTGCCGATGAATTTCCGGGGGAACATTAATGTAAAAGATCAAGGAATGGAGCTTTGAAGCCCGGAGCTTGGTCTGCATAGCTGCACGACTAGCTTGGCATTCTGGTTGACGAGTATTCCGCTTCTTGCTTAATATGCACCAATTTCAGTCCACCATTACATCCATCATCGCACATCACGCATCACTCAGCAGGATCATTATCAATTGCAAGGCAGGCGTACAATAAGCCTCTTATTTCTCGACAGCATGAATCCAGATTCAATCATCTAAAGAAAAAAGAAGCCAAAACGCGAAGTCGGGGAACCACGAGATCTCCGCCATGCTTCTGTTACATAGTGAACATATCTTTTCATGAGGAATACTGAGGACTAATAATCACGAGCCCACCAAGCAGCAACCAGCATGTGCAGATGTATTACCGGTGGAGGCCAAAACGATGATGCTCGAAGAAATATCTGATTTGCACTCCTTGCAGAGCATCTTCTATGCCTAGATATAGATAGATCTCCTAGACCCGTGAACGGCCATCGAAGCCACACCAATTAACAAAGAAAGAACGAACCGGGGTCCAAGGACCCAAGAAGTGCCAAACAGATTCCAGTGGAATCGCCAAAGTACTCCGCGATTAATTCTCGATTTTATTTTGACGAAAGCCTTATTTCATCTCATCAGCATCATATTATCGAGTCACTCACAGTAAACTTCATGAGTGGGCAATATCAAAATACCCCTGCTCCAGCAAATCAATTGAAAAGATGAAGTTGTCGCCTGCAGAAAACCAGCATAGTTAAAGAGTTATGTACTGTTGGGAATCTACGGTTGATTATATGCAAATCAGCACAAGCCGACAGTACAAAGGATTGAAAAGTGTTTTCTGTTAAGGAGCAGGAAAGGCTCATGGAAACTTGCTACAGTACGAAGTAGACGATCAATCTACCAAGCTCTTCACGAATGCTCATAACGCGGCGACATTAGCCGCTGCTATGATATGAAGGTGTTGGACACTCAGCATCAGTGAGCTAATTTGCTATCTGCCATTTTCGCATTTTCTACCACCATTCATAGATGTTGACCCCATCACATATGTATATTAGGAGCTTCACTCCGTGACATAAATCCTTGCACCACAGGCTATCTCTTGCATTAGAAGGCGTACCCCGTAAATCATCCCCGAGACGTTGAGCAAACAGCATATATCAACCGATGCGTTTGTGTGAACATTCCACTTAATGGCACAAAAGTCTCGGAGTAGGCGCGCAGTGTTGATGGCACCGTTTGTTTAGGAACAGCCGTATCATCTCTGGCAGGTATCTAGCTAGGTTCGTAACATCGTATTTTGAGGATTAGCGGTGTTAGCAAATGATCATTAGGAGTGCAGGGTCGGATTAGCATGCTATAAACAATTATAAACCAGAGAGCGATTATGATAGAAGAAAGTGATTTATGCACGTGAGGGTTCGGGAGGCATCAACGAGGAATGAGCGTTTTGTAAAGGTATGTACAATTATATGTCACCAACATTACTCTCGGACCGATCAATGCTAGGATCTTCTGCACTCAAAAGTTCGCACAGCAGAAGGACTGTAATACCTCATTATGCCAAAATGTGTCGTGCATATTTTTGATTTGAGCATTTGGCTGACAAGTGGAATGTCACCATATAGAAATGGACAAAAAGCATGCATCATATCCGCAAAACCCCCTCAATGACAATATTTTCAAGGGTTAAACTACCAAAAGTTTCACAACATTCACGACTCCCACCAACATACCTACCCTGAGTGCTACACCAAGGACGATTCTACTACAACCCGCAGTGACTCTTCGTTCATTGAAAAATCATCTCAAGCACTCATATTGCAAGCTGGGGATCCCTCTCCTGATGGAACGTAAGTAGTCCAGCAATGCCGGTCTAACATTGCTGGTTCAACTTATGAATGAGAAGAGGAATAGTAAGCAAAATATATACGGCAAGATATGTGAGCATAGGACAGAGGCGAGACTGGTGGGCTGGCTTCTTCTTCTTCAAATTTTCGAGCACTTTTCAGCTTGACTTTCCCCTCAAAGAAGCGTTACAAAATTCGAACGAAGCACGTGCAAGATAACACCCGCATGGAGGGATATTAGCCAGCAAGGGCATTTGTGCGGGATGCTTGGTTGCGGTGAGAAAGGCTGGGGAAGGGAAGGGGAAATAATGGATCCTTCAACGGAAGGATGGCGGTGACGAAGGAAAGATTTAGATCATTCAATGGCAGGATGGGATACTTGAAAGCGGTGAGAAAGGTTGGGAAACGGGAGTATGCGGATTGTACAATGGAAGTCTCGGAGGCTTGGTGGATAAATCAATCCATGGGATTGAATCTTGGCTTGATAGCAATAGTGGAGCATGTGGCGCTCTGCCAATGTCCGCATTGGCGCCATGGCGCAAATGTGGTGGAGTTGTGGAAGCCACAGTGGAATAGCGGTGTGATGCTATTCCCGTGCCTACTGAAGTTCTTCCACGCTCACATCCACAGAGACATTGTGCACAACCATCGGATGCTTTGAGCATGATGTTGCTCCGATGGAAGCTAGACGTAGCGTTAGGCCTCTGTGGCTCCTGTTGAGCGAATGCAGATAGCGAGGGTTGGAACGACTTGAGTAGACGATTCGCTGTTGTGCTGGAACCAGCCCTGATCGCCACCTTGCCACCTCCTCACCGCCTTCAGGCTGCCCAAAACATGGCTAACGCCACAGCTGCGCGCCTTTCGTAGCCTTCATAGATAGTATCCTATCACATCTGCATCAACCTATCACAGGTCCATTGCATTCCTCAGGCAGCTGAGGGAGGGTCTCGTTGGCGCAGGAAGAAGGAGAGGCGGGCCGCAGCGGTGAAATGTCGGTGCTGTTGGGGTCGTGTATGGAAGATGATTGGCGGTGGTTCTGGGGGGTTAGCGGAGGTATTTACAACAGCAGACGCTCTCTGTGGAGCGTGTATGTGAGAGCGAGAGTGAAAAGAATATGGAGAAAGGGGAGAGTTGGAATCGCGTCGCCCTGGATAAAAGGGGGATTCGCATTGACGGTGGGAGACCCTTGATCACGACTTGAGTGATGTATATATTTGTATGCAGTATCCTTGTATAGTATTACTGCGCGTGATATCGCTTGTATGTAATCCTTTCTCCCAGCAACGACGATTGATTCAACCCAACGCGACGGTCAATTGCTGACTTGTGTGGATACAGCGATTCCAAATCCCTGAGACACTGCATTGGTATTTGTGGTTACCAAGCGGAAATGGCTTGCATAGATATGTACTGCGGCATTTTTTGTGTCGGCATTGCATATTAGCGTACCATACCCATCAAGCATGCACGATCCTGGGCTTTGGTTTGATTTGTGGCTGGCTTTGGGGACATCTCGAACTTGGAAAACTGATCCTGATCACGCAAATCAAGGAAAAAGTATGCAGTGGAGATTGAGGTCCTCCATTGGGATTGCTGATGGTGAATTGTTAGGTCTGGTTGCGCAGGCAATGGAGACTGTCGGAACAATGACTGCAACGCT
The DNA here is from genome assembly GCA_000482085.2 of Cladonia metacorallifera KoLRI002260. Lineage (NCBI taxonomy): Eukaryota > Fungi > Ascomycota > Lecanoromycetes > Lecanorales > Cladoniaceae > Cladonia > Cladonia metacorallifera. The sequence goes on along the minus strand of KI911116.1, from coordinate 1,466,882 downwards.
CCCTTCACCATTTGTGGAGGCCCAGTATGCAGATGGCGCACCTCACGGAAGGATCGTCGGGAAAGCCTTCCCCAGATGGGGCGCTTCGACATGTAATCGTCGCATGTGGGCTTAGGAATATCATACCCCCAGCAACAATACTCTCGTTCCCTCCTTCGTCTTGTTCCATTTGTTCTCTGACCGCTTTGCTCCTGAATTCGGCCACCTGGCTCGTAATCCAGGGTCAGTGTATTTGCGTAGTAATGATCGTAGTATGAGCGAAGAAATGCTGGGAGACGACTGTAATTGGCCTCTTCTCCGAGACTTGTTCGTTGTTCCAGTCGAATTGAGAAATACCAAGGAAAATGTGATTGGCGTGGGAGAAGGCCAAATCTTCTTGAGCGTCTTCTGTCTTCGGATCAGTTATAGGTGCAGTTCGAGAGTTCCTCTCATTAGACCTACATCTTTGATTGTAATCACCGGGATGAAACGAAACGTATGTGCAACATTAGCAGAGGCGCGTTGGATTGCTTGTGGTGCTCCCTAGAAGATCAAACTTCTAGGGTGATTCTGGGCGCTCTTGGAGGAGGATGGAAGGATTGTAGAATGGGTGCCCAAAGATCCAATATGGTCAGGTTGCAGGACCCGCGCATGACCATCGTGCTAAGCCGGTCGCTCGTTGAGCTCCGAAGTTCGAGATCTGCTGTGTCTTCCGCTAACATGTCTTGAGTCTGGAGATCAGACTACAGCTGGAGGCTTTGATCAAGACAGTGTATTGGGGGGCCAGTGTGTAAGCGCTGCCATAAGCAAGCGACAATTGGTCATCGTATGGCACAATCACCAGACAGTCTCGATCCCCTGGTATTCTATTGGTATCAAGCAGTCTTGTCACCACCTTTACCCATCCCGAGCACTGCTAGCTACGAGCAGCGGCGACCCATTAAGGTGCTTCGAACGACATCTTCGATCGAAACACGAGCGTTTCTGACGTAAATTCTCCTGTCATCCTTGTCTTACTCGCTCTATTCGTTTACACATTCACTCATTGCGCAACAGTACCAGCTCATTGTCCATGTGTCCACGCGTACCATCGCCCTCGTATGTTTGCCGCGGTGGCAACGACCCCAACGCATTATAGAATCTGATGGCTTTGCCACCACTCATGTCCTTCCAGTAGGTCTTCTCTTTCGATATGGAATGATTCGGCGATGCACAGACACGGTCCAGCTGGGATTAGGTAGCTGTGTCTCGAATGCGTCCTCTGTAGAGGATCTTGCCATTTGTTCGTATCTTCAGTGTCGGTGATGCCTCTGTTGTTCTTCCAGCCCGAACCACTTTCTAATTGCAGCAGAGCAAGGAAGTAGATACAGTGTAAGTAAGCAACGCTTTGATACAACTCCAATTTCGATAGAGTGTGCAATGCCTCGCTCAGAGGCAGTGCTTGCTGGATAGTGCCATTGCTGATCCCATGCAGTCAGATTAAGGTGGGTAATCAGAATTCATGCTTCGTAGTGGAATAGGCATGGTCGTGGGGTCTGACAGGGTTGCCATAAAGCAAAATGCACGTGGCAAGCTTGACAACCGACCCCCGCGCTTTGGGGTATGAGGAGCTGTCCGGGGACTGTGACGATGCATAAGGTAGTGTCGACATAAGGGGCGAAGTGGTGATTTCGTTTCATATTGACACAGAAGATGGAAGTGGAGTCCAGGAGCACCATTCCTCACGTAATGCTCAGGCATCTTAGAAGTGCAACACAATACTTCTAGACGAGGTGCGTGCTTTGCACCGTGGCTCGAGCGTAGGTTCAGTAGCGTAGCAGAGCCAGCATCCGTTCGGAGAATATACCTTATTGATCAAGGTTCAGATCCTCATAACCTTATCCCGGTACAATTAAACGGAAGTTACCCCAATGACTCCAATGCTCTCACCCTTTTCAATAGTGTGACAGTCCATTTCGCTTAGCTTGAAGTTGGCTTGTTGCTGTTCTGGAAATACGTCCGGTGACATGCCATCGGATGCTGCTCTCATCCCTGACAATGACTGCCGTACAACTTTCCGTACCGAGGGTACACCGTACATTGCTCAGCTCGTGACCTCGCAATCTACTTCCATCCGAATCGGACCGGCGCTATTGAAGTCTTGGTCTTTGCAAGACCATGGCACTCCATGCTCCGTCAAAAACGGAAATTCACCGCGAGCATCGGTCCGTATTGGCCGAATTGAGGCTCAATATTGAAGGAGTCGATGCCTGTGGCTGAGAAATCGAGTCACTTTGGTACTCCCCACTAGCACTCCAGTGTTGGCTTCACTCACCTGGTGGAGGGTTGAGATGGCTGTATATTAAATGTCTTTGGCGTTCAAGGAGAGTGAAAATTAGGCTGAGTAAAGTTGAATAGGGAAGACCAGCGCAGGGCATCATTTCAGTCTCGAAATATATCTAGACGGCTAAAGGTGCCGTCCTTCCCTGCTACTCATGCCAGATGAACTGGAAACGTCGGTCTTGCCAGATATCCCAGTCCCCACGGCTCTTTGTTCACCAGATTTCTTAAGCCTGAAGTCTGCTACCAGGCTAATCTGGATTTTCTAGATATGTAGATAAAGAACACACATGCTCTTCGCCTTAGACGAGACAATTGAGAAACCTCATATCGACGCATTCCGTCCAGAGGGCACTACTGTGAACAGAAGTGAATATTGATGGTAGCGGCGGGGATTAAGAATGGTTTGATCAGATGACTAGCAATGCTGAGTACTTCGGTCAGGGATCTGTTGTTCTCTCAAATCTTTGCAAGAAAGAAACAGGGCGAACAATTTGAATCATCTAGTCTACTAATAAATCATCCACGGGGAATTGTTGTAAACAGTCGAACTTTTATGCCACTCTAGGATATCCAATTAAAAGTATCCAATACATGAGAGACTGTAATGTCTTGCTTAAATAAGCCAGGATCAATTCATACAGAGTTCGTGTCAACACCCTATTCCCATGAGCATGCAGGGGAGAAGAAGCGCTGTGGGCCCAAATGATACACGTGTCCATCACAAGGACAAGTGTAGATCATTTCCCAAGCAGTAAACAGACGGAAAATATGGATGCCTCGGAGCCTGAAGAGAGTCTTGCGGCTTAAACCTGACAGCGGTCAAACTATTCATCCGTCTTCTCTAGTGGTCTTTCAGGCCGCCCAAGGGGCGGTAGCGACGGCTTTGCGTTGGCACTTAAGGCCGCTTCCCTGACTCCTGCAGAATGTTTTGTCATGCCCACCTTGCAGTCTCATGACAAGGCTTTATTTGGTAGCTTTGGCGAGTGCCGAGGAAGTAGAGGTGCCCATCCCAGTTGGCGGGCGTGCTGGCATCCTCAATCCATGCAGCATGTCCTTGTCATGTCACGGTGAAGTCGACGAAAAGGCTTCATGTTGTGGTACTTAAAGATCATCCGCGAAGTGGGCGACTACTATCTGGATCAGAAGTCTTGTGATTTTCTTGATTCTGCAGCCTAGTTTTGTGATGCCATCATGAATTCCACAATTTGGCTTGGCGGTATCCAGTCATCTTTAATGTGCCGCTTCCATTGAGAGGGAATACTGCTACAAGCAAAGCGGACGGATTGACTAATGACCCCTATGGTATTAGTGATATCAGGATGGTGATGCGGTGGCCGGGTCTACCGGATATCTGCGTCTTGCATGCATTAGGGGCCCAAGGTCCAGGATATAATCGAGACAGAGTCGAAGCACCCCAATGACTGGAATATTATGCAGGCAGCCTATCGACATGGAAGACCTTGCAGTGCAGGATGATCGTTACCATGCCCATTCAAGAGATCTGGTGGCACTGCTGTGGTATCCTACCATCTCCTTGCCATCCCCTGTGGCGTGACAAGACCCATGACCTCTTGTCGGACTTTTGGAACTATAACTGGATGCAGGAACAGTCGCTTACCACTGCAGCGTTGACGTGGCTAACAGACGACAACCATGGGTTTCATTGGCGTAATGTTGCCATCCAATGTCTATATCCGTCTTGTCTACACTGCAGCTGAAGAGGAAAATCTGGGATATAATATTCCCAGCATGGTTACGCTCTGCATCCTTTAGGCGCATAACCGACTCAGTAGATAGCAATACGGTACTCGACTATGCATGTTCAACACGGAATTGTCAAAAGAGACAAGCTCAACGTCAAAAGTACGTAATACTTCGCCACTAAGTTTTTACCAAGCGCTTGTAGAGTTGAAGATATCAATAGGGTTGAGTTTCGCCTTCTCCCGCGATACTTTGGATATGGGGAAGGTTAGAAACAGCAATGCTCACGTGATATGCTTGCATGAAACCATTGTAATCTGTAGTGATAATTTCAAGTAATTTGACAATTGAGTGTTGGCACGGCCCGTGCTATGTGTAGCTGTATGCATGAGGGCTGACGTTGATACGAGGGTATACAGCATCAGGTGGCTGCTTTTCACCGCTTTTGTCGACAGTGCTTGACAGTCCTCGGACATGCAAGTTTTGATGAATTGAGCAAGCCTGAAAGAAAGCCTGTCATGATGACCGGTGCCATTTTCCAGCTCACATTTTCCACTTGTGACGCGGCACGAGTTGTTGCAAGTATTAGCGAATGGCGTCCAACGGTCCTGACGAACAATGCGGGTCAGAAACGATGGAGTGATCAAGAGGATTCCTTAGGCTATGAACAGTCCAAGCAGTCACAGGCCGACAAGCCTGAAGGCCTAGAACCCCCAGGTAGCTCTCAGGTATCGTCGTCGAGCGTTGCTGCGGTTGTCCAACACCCTCTATCCCCGCTCAGCCTCTGAAAGCAAACCTGGGTCTTGGTTGGTAGGAGGAGCGAATAGGCTTCCTAGCCAGTGTGCTGGGTAACACCGCCTACCACCTAGCAATCGCGCGGGCACCGGGCGGCTTGGGATGGCTTTATTGGCTTGTTTTGTATGCTGCGCAAGGCCATGGACCTGTATCAAGTGCATCATGAAGTCGAATATAGACATGCGTCCAGAGGAGGAAACCAGAGCAGGATCAGGGGATGTACTTTCCTCATTGGCATACAGGATCCCGCGACACAGCCACAGCGCCTTGGCCAATCAAAGGGAAGATATGGATGGTTTATATGAAGGGGTTATTGAATGTTTCGGTATGTCCGGAAAGACTCGAGGCTGCATAAGGTAGAGTGTTTATGCGCGGCTTGATGAATGCGAGTTTCCCCCCTCCAGAAGCAAAAATGATCGGTGGTATTGGACTGGGATGTGATGAATCAATCGTGCCGACACTAAGATAAGTGTACCCGCGAAGATTTTCCCTACCTCAGCCATTCACGGCAGGGATTTTCGACTTTTATCCCCATCTTATTTTCTCCTCAGCCAGACCCTTCAATATCCTTGAAAGCCTATGCAGCATGCATACGCGTAGGTGCCTATTGCCATCCTAAGCGTACCTTAGGCCTAAGTGGACCTGCATGCTATACGTAGCTGAATCCACCATCAACCCATCTCTCTCCAGTCTCGCATTCTATCCTGTCTCCCAATATATTTTGATGTATCTTCGCCCTGGACAGCGCGGTACCACAGCAGGAACAATCTTCCAAGACGACGGCTAACACGACCAGTCGGCTCTAGAGTACGGGAGATATTAATACTCGAGCTCGTTGAGTGCTAGTCTGTTGGGCTATATAGCCGCACAGACTTCTCGACCAGACTTTGTTCTTTCCATCTCCTTGCTTATCCCCACCTCTTCCCCTACCTAGACTGCCTAGAAGATAGCTATAGTGGGGAAGTCTCCAACTCTAAGTCAAGTGCCACCCGGATCACAACATAAAAGTAAGTCTATCGCTACACTAGCAAACGCCTTGAAGGTAGGTACATTACCTTATGTTGCACATCTCGATTACTGTGCAGTCTTACCACAACAACACCACTACTATCACCACTACTACCACTACCCAGTATCTGCTCAGACTCTAACCTGGCCTTGGGCGTGTTCTAGTACAGCTTGCACACAGTCAGCCTGTCAGCTTGTCGCCTCTCTCTTTGGCCATCCGATACCCCTGACTCCCCCAAAGACCGCCCGGCTTAGATCTACACCAGTGGCTGTTTGACCCGAGGAACTTTTCATCACACGCGTCATTTCTCCCTCCAATTTCCACCTCTCCGCGCCGCGGAAGAGCAGCACCATCCTAAATCAGCAGTACGCACGGAAGCGCGTTTGTTTCACCCTCAACATCTTCTCCTACACCTATTCCACATAGGCGCAGTTCGAATCCTTCCACAGGTTCCAAAGGATCCGTTCACCTCGAACTACTTGACTCACCCGTCCATAAAATCCCTTACCGAAAACTCAATCGCTCGGCAACCTCCTTCACGCTTCCTTTATTCTCGACCCTGTTGTCGATCATACAAATGTCTTTTTCTTGCTATACGCTTTCATAGTGCCGCGATTCACTATTCCCGACTTGTATCGCCGCTCTACTCACCGAGAAGTATCGTCCGACCTCAAGCTGTCTGAGACCTCTTGTCGAGCCTATCCCACTCTGGGAAACTGCGCTATGAACACAGGGAAAGCTCCAGCATGTGTACCCACATGGCGAGGGCACATTGAGACCACGAAGGATGCATTAATAATTTTTGAAGCCTGTTTCACCGGCCAGCTGGCCCATTGCTTCCGGAGGCCGCATGATCGGGAGCGGAACCAGCTCATTGTCAGTGGGAATGTGTTTGTCTATGAAGAGGCAACGTCCGGCATAAAGAGATGGACCGATGGCATACCCTGGAGTCCAAGTCGAATATTAACCAACTTCCTCATCTATCGTCAACTCAACAGCCCCTTCCCTCCAGGGGAGAAGAAGCGAGCCACGAAGCGGAGCCAGAGGCCCATCAAACCCGGCGAACCATACTCGAGCGCGACCTCGACCCCTACAACCGATGAGACCAGGCCCTTCCCCCCTGAGTCGCCAAACGCTTCAACCATCAAAGCAGAGGAGACTCCAGACAAGGATGCCAACCGCGGCTTGGTCGGCTCGTTGGTAGACTCTTACGAATTCAAAGAGAATGGCTTGCTCAAAAAGACTATGACCGTTACCGTCCACAATGTACAACACCACTTGGTTTCTTATTATTCACTTGAGGACGCGAAATACAACCTCAAAACACCCAGGGACGATCCCATGTTAAAAGATATACCGATTAGAGAGGCATTATTGAACCAACCAAAATTCAAGTTTCCCAACCTTGACGACGCCGGTGATGGGACGTACGAACAGATGGAAGGACAACAGAACCCTTATCCTACATACTATCAGAACGGCTACGATGCTAGAATGTTTGCCTCTCCGAGCGCCGGCATTCAAGGCTCACAAAACTCGTCCCCCATGGGTCCATACCCTGGTGTCTATGCGCCTGCACATCCACCTTCTACAAGTTCCGCATATGCTTCGATAGCCCCAACAGCATCTAATTACGCGTCGACGATTGGGCCTGTGCAATATCCGCAGCACCAACCTCTTGGCCATCAACAACCATACCCTCACATAAGCCAACCCGTTGTATCGCCATATCAGGGCCAGCAGCAGCAACATCAATATCAGGGCCAACAGTATCCCGTCCAGCACAGCCATTCTCAGGAGCAGCTTCAGCACTCGAATTATCAAGGGCAATCGGGTGGCCATGCACTGCCGCGGCCCTCCGGAATGATGGAATATCTGCCTCAAGAAGGCGGTGGCTTAAGCCACGATCCATACACGTCGAGCGGAATCAAAACGGAATCTATGGCTCCAGCGAGTCAGTCTCAACAGTGGTCTATGCCGGCCTATTCACAGCAATGGACATCCCGGCCAGAGGGATCGGCGTACTCATCGTACCGTACTCAATCTTGAGAGACATTCTTCAGTGCCGTTACCTTCTGCTTGTCCTGGCTTGCATGGCGCCAAGCTATTTTTCACTCGAATACGATAGGTCTGACTAAGATTGCACGCAAATTTAGGGAGCATTTACAGCGGCGCAAATAATTATTACTGGCTTATTATTACTGGAGCATTAACTATAGTGGTGGGCGGCTTGTGTACAGTACCTATTGCGTTAATGCATCTGCTGGTGTTTGGGAGATGCGCAGCTTGGCGTCGACGTGGACTTTCGCTTCTTTGAACATAATTAATCTACCTCTCTACAGCTCGATTGGTGTGCACGCACATGCTGGAGTACATTTGGCACTGGGGACCTTTTTTCGCTTGTTAGGGCATCAGTATCGTACCGGACCAACAAAAAGTTGCCAAGGGCGTCTTCCAACAGTGGCGATGTCGGCGCTTTGGCTGGACCTTTGTTGTGACACGTATCTCTGACCGCATTGCTCCAACGGGACTACGGAACACTGAGCAGCCGGAAATATCATCAGCAAAAATACCCCATCTGCATCATTTGGCAGCACAAGCATGTAGCTGTTATTGCCGACTACTGGCGGCAGAAAGTGATGGGAGCAGGAGGGAGGTTATTGGCTGTATGCGCCCGCTATTGCGTGCCCGCGATCGCATAAGGGAGGTCTAGCGTGGATTGGAGTGCTGATCGAAATTGATCGACTCGTGCCTGAGGGAGACTAAGGGTTGGGCGAACACCACCTATTATCCCTGGTCAGCCACACAAAATAAGTGGTGCCGAGGCTTCCCACGGAGAGCTCTCCGCTTTTCGGACCCGGGACACATGGCAGGACAGGATGATCAGGCATTAGGCATCAAGTAAGTAAGCAAGGATGGTCCAGTCTGAGAAAACATTGGGCTCGAAAAACGATGCGGAGAGATTAAAAATCCACGGACGGCTAAGGTAGCATGGGGTACCATGACATTATTGTTAGTGTTTATTACTGGGTGATTGGCTGTACTGCGACGCGCAAGAAAGTAGTTCTGGTTGATGTACGTAAGAAAGATTAGCCAATAGAGGTACAGCAAATGGTACATAACACCATAACAAAGTACAGCAAGTACAGCAAAGGGGTGCAGAGCATACGTGTAGTACGAGGTACACACATACACCATATGAACGTTTCGGCCACGAGGCCGAAGAAGAGCGTCAGCTATTCGCTATTCTGGCGTGGAGAAAGAGTTGGGTGCAGTAGAAGGATCTAAGAAGAATGGATCTGCGACGAACCAATTGCTCGGAAAATTTCTTTTAGGGGACCGCATGGCGCTTGGCATGGCCTCAACCTCCATCGCTCCGAATGCCTCCTGGTGAAATGTGAAATGATAGAAGCGGCAGAACACAAGGTTGATTCCGTCTCACTTCGCATGCCAAATGACTCGTTCCAACAAGCACTGATCGCGGGGGGGCTTGACCCTTGGCCGTTCGCGTCCAACTCTCTCTCGGATGCGGATGACAACGTGGCAGGGAAAGGATAAAACGAACCATTCAGCCTTACACTTTAGCCTTCTATCCTCGATCCAGAACAAGGAGACTAGAATCCAACAGACTATACATGAGACAGGCAGCTGTATCCGACTACACGCTAGGTGTGTAGGTAAGGATCCTGAATCTGAAACGAGTTACATCACGTACACAGTACACCAACCGTGAAACAGGAACTGCAGGTCTGTCCAATCATCACCAACCATCCGCCAATACCCTGCACTTGCCGACTCCTCTCTGCAGCACATCTCATAGCGCTAACCCTTTGGCGACAGTTGAAGGCCTTGGCTGGCTTGTGCCGGGAGCCGCACCACAAGTCATCTGACCGGCACGCTGTCCAACATGCCATGGCATTACTGCAAGCTGCAACTTCTGCATCGCGCAGTCCACTATCAACCAATGCCTCTCTACCTGCCTTGTTGAGGACGGCTAGCTCAAGATTCTTCTCCTCAGCCACGGCAATTTCCCGGAGGCCGAAGATAGGGAACTGGACGGGTCATGAAAGAATATGTTGTGTAAGAATTGAGCCAAGATGGAGGTGGCGCGCCGAGTCTATATCCAAGACTGGCGCTCAAATCCCGATACTACAGAGTCAATGGAAGGCGGGACGAAAGGGACAACAGCAGCTGAGATGGCTGTCAGATGGTCCACGTAATGTGGAGCCTCAAGACCAAAAGAAGTACGCCACCACCCCGCCACGGCCCACCACCATCATCATCATTACAACGAAAATTCACTAATACTGTCCAACAGAAAAACGCCCCTCTCAGCTCTCATCCCCTCCCATGAGAACATCTACACCCTTCCCAACATCCTAACCTTCTCTCGTCTAATCGCCGCCCCGATAGTCGGCTACCTAATCATCCACGACCTCCACATCCCTGCTCTTGGCCTCTTCATCTATGCAGGAGTCACGGACCTGGTCGACGGCTGGATCGCCAGGAAATGGGGTCTACAAACAGTGGTGGGGACGGTGATCGACCCAATGGCTGACAAGGCTCTCATGACGGTCGTGACTATCTGTTTAGCCGTGAAGGAAGTTCTGCCTGGTAAGTCCACTAAGCCTGTCTCCTCCAGCCACCCGTATAACTCATGCAACCAACCAACAAACACTAACGCCTTTCCTCTATCTAGTCCCCCTAGCAATTATAATCCTTGGCCGAGACGTTCTCCTCGGCCTGTCAGCCTTCTACTATCGCTACATCTCTCTCCCACCTCCCCGCACCTTCGCACGATATTGGGACTTCTCTCTCCCGAGCGCTGAAGTGCGCCCAACGCAGATATCGAAGATCAATACCTTTCTGCAGTTGGGATTGTTGGGGGGTACGATGGGTGGGTTGGCGGTGGGCGGGCTAGGAGAAACGGCGCAGGCGGCTATGGAGGTCAGTTGGTGGATTGTGGGGCTGACGACGGTATGGAGTGGGGGGAGTTATATTTGGGGAAGGGATACGGTTAGGATTCTGAGGAAGCATAGGAAATGAAGTATTTCAAAGAGCGGAGGAGAAGCCAGCATGGCTGAGTGGAGGTTACTGGTGGATGCGAAGAACTGCGTGTTTGTACTTGGCTGAGACCGGAGTTGATGCATGACACGATCCGTATACATTTGCATTTGAGAGCTGCTACCTTATAAAAGAATTGGCATCCTTCCCTGCAGCAGTCATCAAAGTTGCATCAATAGCTGTATATATCTTATCTTTAAAGTACCTCTCTCTTATCAAGTAAAGCCAAAAGGGACTATAGTCAAAAGCTTTGGCTTACTGCAAAGCTTCGTGTCGCTCGTTCACGTTAATTTATGCCATTCCCCGGCACAGCGGGAGTATCCACTTCCTACCCTTATGTTCTAACCACCACCACAACCAAGCACAACCCAGTTCATTGGTTTGACAACAACAACGATATCGTGACTACCTGCTTGTCCGTAATTAAGTGAACTTTCACTCAGCTCTTTACTCTTTACCCACTATGCTGCAACTATTCCACCATATCCCATGATGATCCCTCTCCATAGTTGTTCAACCCTTGCAGAACGATAAGCATTACCAACACACGGGTTGGGATAACCATGGAAGCTACACATAGATGCTCGGAGAAAGGATTGCGATAAAATCTTCCTGACGCTAGCCTCATCAAGATTCCAAGAATGGCACTTCAACCGACCCAGCTGTGCAGACCACAGTGGGAGACCGTGCCTACCGAAGTGCTTAACAAGATGCGACGAAGACCCTTTCCTGAGATGGGTTCATTCCTAGACATTTTGGGAAGAGGCTAGGACAACTGACCAATGATGGCCTCTTGGATGACTTTAAGAGCAATCATGCTGACCTATTCCCAATTGATGAGATGGAGCCTGTTGACTTGCCTATGGCTTACGTCAAGTCTTGTTGATGTTGACCATGTTCGAAGCGATGAGGGTCGATATTGATTAAAGTACGTAGGAAGGGAATGGAGCAAAAGCAATATATAGGGTCAACATTTGCCGACCTACCGCTTCAGCATCACATAACAGAAAAGAAACTCACGAGTAAGAATTCTTTAGAGAGGACTTGTAAGATTCAATGAGCTCCGGAAAGAATGTTCCTACCGAAAATCCTAGTCATAGCATTATTGTGCTTGCTGAACATTACGATCGCTGTCTATGGATCATTCTTTCATTTCCCTTCATCTTTCCTGACTGCTAAGGGTGGTGAGGACTCTAATCTGAAGCCTAAGCTCTCTGACAAGCTCGCTCGCCTCTATAGGAGCCAGCCCAGTTACATACACGGTAGAATTGTATCAGCATTTCTATGTTCCTCTGACCGTTGACAGCTGCTGCCAGTATTGTTTTGCTCACCCCTCAGCGTCGCTAAATGCGGCAATCTGTTTAAGAAACTCGACACGAGGTTGAGGAAGCTATTAACAGGGCCTAATTCGCACGTGGTTGGATGACAGTCACCTTCGGATCTGATAGCTATCCAGGACTGATAAGGAGGGGTCAGTGATTTCGGCATGCGTGGCCGTTAGCAATTCGAATTCTTACAGTCTTGGCTCAAGGTTCCACAGTGCCCAGTTCGTTCAAACCTGCCTGTCCGAGTCAGGAACCAGCTCCTTCCCACGACCTTTCATACTATCCGTATGTGATAGATGATCAAGTCAGCCTGATTCTAAATCTCCACCATATTCCGCAGTCTATTTGTCAGTCAGCTGCTCGGGCTTCCTCGATGCTGTTTGGTCGCCTTTCTGTCATTCCAATCTGCTTATGGTGGAGCAATAAGACATGCAGAGAACCTTAAGCGATCATTTGCGCCAAGATCGTGGAATCTCCGTGCAACTAGCTTAATGAAGGTATCGGGGTGGTCAACGCCTCTGGCTCCTGAATATCATTGGACTCTACTTCGTACGTTGACTGCATTCCAATTGCAATACTATATAACCTTCCCAGACGTCGACCATGTTCGCATTTTTGCAACTTTTGGGCAAGCCACATTGCATTGACCTTTTCTCTATCAAATATACGAGCTGAACATCTTGTTGACGTTCTCCAAACATGCGAGATCGCAATTTTTGCGCTTGATAGCCGTCAACATTGGGACAATCTACTCTTCTGCTGTATCTTATCCTAGAGATGATTCGTTCTATGGCCAGAACCGTGCAGCGTATTTCCAGGACAATGACTCTGCTGGTAAGTCGCTCGTTGCCTTGCAGATCTCTAAGTATGATGGTACTCTCTCCAATCGTGTTAAAACCTCGACTGGTGGAAAGGGTCTAGCTGGTCTGGCTGCCGTCAGTCAAGACTCCGTCGTCGTAGATGGCAATGTAAAGCTCCCTGTGTAGCAAACTCGTCCCATCGAGCTTGGGGACTGACAGTGTACAGTACATTTTCACGGTTAACGCGGGAGACGACACCTCCCTTTCTACACTCGATGGTCGTGATCCAACACATCCCAAGCTCGTCGGGAACGCACTGCCTACTCTAGGCTAAACACCCGTATCAGTGGCCTACTCTGACAAGCTGAAGACAGCCTGTGCCATCAACTCCGGCTCCACGGCGGGAGTCACCTGCTTTAAGATCTCACTCAATGGTCCCACTCCCCAAGGTGGTGTGTGTTTCATTTCCCAAACCGAGTTCAATGACTCCAGCCCGTATGTATCCACCGTCAACTGCTCTTAAACCAAACAGAAAGGGGATTCACTAACCCTTGCGTCCTCCCCGGCCAACACCAGGTCCCCTAGTCCTCAGTGCTGACATAGCCTTTAATCCGACCTCCACTGCCCTCTTCGCTACCGTCCGTTTCAACGGTTCCCTCGACTTCTTTCCCAGCGAACAACGGAATGGAGTCTGGCGGAAGTGACGCGAGGGTTGATCGTGACTGGCTATACATTCTCTCCGACGACCAAATGGATCCTAAAGTCATTGTTATGGAAGTGGGACTGGAGCAGGTTCCAACCACGACACAAGAACTCGATATATTCCAGCAGGTGGGAACGATCCCGGGGTGGATGGGTATGGCTGTTTATCTTACTGATTACTAGTTCGTATGGATGAACTCGGGACGGAAAAGATAGCATTGATTTGGTAGGATTGGTAAGTAATAAAGCTGCTTAATCAAGAGTCAGACTTTACTTCAAAGAGACACCCATCCACACATCCCCTCCCCCCCCCGGCCCCCCACCATCACCCACCACCCCTCACCCAAAAACCTCCTTCTGCTCCGCCCCCCCCACAGGGGTCTCATACCCCATCCGATCCTTGGTATAAAACTCCACCCCCGTCTTCCCATGCAGCTCTCTCGCAGCCTTATCATCAATGCCCCCAGCTTTAATACACACATTATCCGGCATCACTTCCAGGAGCGTGTAGAGCGAGGAACCGCAATCTATCACGGAATTTCTGGCATTAGCGGGTCGTGAAAGGGAAGAAGAGGTGTGTATAAGGAAAACGGAGGGGAGGATGAAATGGGGGAATCGAGAAATTGGGAAATGTGCATTGGGGCATTGGGAGAAATCCTCACCACCACAAAACCAATGATCATTCATCTTCCCGCTATCACCCTTGATGTTATAGTTTTTGGGCGAGCCTTTTGTGATGTGGAAATCGGAGCGGGGGACAACGACGTTGGAGGTGCAGGGGCCGCCGGACCATTTTTGGCAGTCCAGGCAGTGGCATCTGTGGTTTGTGTCAGTATTTGGGGGTGGATTCCGGGTGGGAAGGGATGGAAGGGGGAGGGAACGGTTTGGGAAGGGATAGGGATGAGGGAGGAGGGAATGGGGATGGGGGGAGGAGGGAATGGAGGAAGAGAGAAGAGGCATACAGAGCAGTGACTTTTGGTTCACCAGTATATTCGTACGCGACAGCGCCGCACATACAAGAACCTTTTGTCATGTTTGCAGTTGGTGTCGTAGTACTTTGTTTCGTTTGTGTGTAAAAAGCTTTTTGACTGGGGATGAAGGACTATGAGACAAGAATTCGGTTTCTTTATAATAGAGCCTTATGAATATGCGGAGCCTTTATAAACAAGTCGTTTGTGATAAAACAAGAAAGGAAGGGTCCATCCATGACATAGCATCGATCAACGGGCAAACATCTCTGGATGGCAACTAAAGTGCGGGGTCCTTTCACCCCTCCAAAAAACCCCGATTTATGTGAAAAAAGGCCGTCTGGACCCCTTTAGCCCGACGCATGAAGCACTGATTTTCAGGAACAGGCTTAGTTCTCAAGAGTATTTGTCAAGGCTCGGGACTTCGTTTTTGGTGGGGAGGTTAAGGAGATCAAAGACGGGATGTGAACGCATTGTGCATGAATTAGCTTGGCTGGGGGATCTTGATCTTGAGCAATATGAGAGAGACGTGCGCGGAGGCGGGGAAGTGATTCGATGAATTAGAGGGATTGGGCGGTCTTGAATATTGGTGAATAGATTAAGGTGGAGTGTGAGTGGCTGTTCGATGACCGATCATACATGCGCCTACTGTAGTTAGTATGGAAACCTGCCCGCGCTATCATCTATGCGTCTAATGCTCTTCTGAGTGCGCTTCCCAACCACGCTATGCTTGAGAGGACCATATGCTCTGCGTATGCTGTCCTCTCCCGGCCGTCCTTGTACTCCTTAAAGCCAGATCGATCTATGTCACATTATCGACGGTCTATCTATGAACGAGGTTGCAGTGGATCAGAAGGAAGTACTGCCCCCGGTTCGCGAGAAGTCGAAGACTGTTGTCCAGCGGTTTTGAGTACCATCTTGGGGAAATATTGAACCACCATTGCTTCGGTGTAATAAGAATGTTGTGCAGAATGATCAGAGACAAGGTTATGCGCCAGCTCATGCGCCATCACCACGCTCCAATATACAATCGCATCAGCCTTGTTACCTTGCTGCACTACAGGGAGATGCAGATTGTCAAAGTATCGATAATTGAAGAAAAGTGCCCGATCCTGGTTGAATGCAATTGTGCTGCCGGCATCGTCGTAGAACATGTGTACTGTACTTCGTTTGAGTGAAAAGACGTCAGCACAATCCATTAGGACAGCCGCGAACAGCTTCAAAGCGGAAGCATTGGCCTCTAAGAACTTTGCTGCGGGCATGCCATTGGTGACCACAGTTTTGGAAAGGAAAACTCGAACACCGGTGATCTCTCCAATCAATGAGATATCTTGGCCGGGTCTGGAATCGCAGTAAGAAGTCGTCTCTTTCACCTCGTTAACGCTCGGCTGGCTTGCTACGCTGGTTGAGTTGTGGGCGCGAGAGCGCTGGATTGCATTTACTAGACTGCGGAGATTGTCAGCATTTTGTACAGAAAATGTAGGACGGGAGCTTACTTTTGTTGTAATTGATGCGGTGCTGTCACAGTCTCAGGCTGCGGAATCTTTGTCTGTGACTTTTGGCCATCCTGCTGCGAGTAAGGCGGCGGTGCATCTTCTTGTGGAGCCTCAATAGCCCTATCACTACCCCTATTTGTGCTATGGTGAGGCAAGTGCCTATCAAATCCAAACTGCCGGCTGATGCCCGAGAGGAAACCTCGTGGCCTCGATCTCAATGGCTCATCCTCGGCTGCGGGAGTCTGCCTACTGCTCTCTGCATGTTGACGATCTGGTGAGTCTGGGAATACACCTGGCATCGAAATTTGCGTTTGTGCTTTCGCAGCATTCGCCGCTTGCGACTGTTTCCAGGCGGTTTCACGCTCTTTCAGCTCCCGCTCTTCTTCGGCTAATTGCCGCATGCGGGCTTCCTCTGCAATACGTGCTTCGGTTGCTTTTTGGTTCAACAGACGGGCCACGTTGTATCCTCTCGACCTAAGTTTCGGCAAAGTAGACTCTAGGATCATTTCGAACATGAACATTGCTTGCGGCTTTGCGCGATGCAATAACACAGGTACCAAAGCCTGGCTGACTTCCAGCATCTCGTAGTGACCAGTAGTGACATAAAGTATTGGCTTATCGTTGTGGAGCACTGCGCTCCTGGGCTCAGTGTGGCTGAGTTGGTACCCCTTCAGAGACCTCCGTAGCAAGATGGATTTCACACATTTGACCCTGAGATTTTGCTCTATCCATTTAGCATCATGCTTGATTGACTCTCGCTGATAGTCAGCCAAAAACAGCCTAGCACGTTCTGTAATCAATTGCTGGAGCTTCAAGGCTTGTGTTTCATCCTTTTCAATCATCCCAATACTTTGGTGTTCTTCAAGTAGACTTGCAAGTTCGGGGGACTCCAAGCTATGGTAGAAATCTTCGAGGGTCTCCTCCATGGGGCAGGCTAGAAGACTTGATTTAAACAGCTTGTAGGCAATGATATCGTCAACAATCACAATTTGCTTAGCTGTTGCCAGTTCCCACACTTTGATCCCAGAATCCTCGTCTTCTTCCTGGTCCGACGGTGTATGAATCTCCCGATATGCTAGTAGACATT
Organism: Cladonia metacorallifera KoLRI002260; assembly: GCA_000482085.2. Lineage (NCBI taxonomy): Eukaryota > Fungi > Ascomycota > Lecanoromycetes > Lecanorales > Cladoniaceae > Cladonia > Cladonia metacorallifera. The sequence continues at coordinate 1,449,634 of KI911116.1, read as the reverse complement.
TCGAATTCTTTATATCTTTGACTAAAGTCTTATCTTTCCTCAGAGTGCGCCAGGACGCAGCAACACTACGTAACAATTCCAGATACCTAGAATCGCCAAGCACAGAAAAGATCCTCGCAGGCTCACGTACTAGTAGCCTAGTCAATTCAGCCGTGCTGGGTTCATGTTTGGAACCAGTCCTCAAGAGAAATAAGTTGGCTTCCGGACCGAAATCCACATAATCGAAAATATCAGCATATTTTTCACCATTGCCAAGGAAGCAAATTTGTGGAGCTATGTGTACAAGGCTTTCCGAATTGTGGGATCCTGCCGTGGTGAAATTCTGCGCTCTGGATTCAATTGGCACTATTTTAGCTTGACCAAGTCTTTCTGCTTGTTCGTTGCTGAGATGCGATAGTCGGCTGGCAAAGTAAGAGAATTTCTCGCGTGCGTCTCGCCTAGACCGCGGCGGACTCTGTATCAAACGGTTGATGCATTCCGACATGGGAGGGTCAGGTTTGACACCAAATTTTGAGGCGTGAGCATGTAGGTCATGACGCAGAATGTCGAACCCTAATAGACTTGCTCGTTCGTTTGAGAAACAAGTGTTAGGGGTTGCCAATTTCTTTTCCTCACCTTGGACAGGTAAGTAAGGTGTGGAAACACTTGAATGATCGGCCTGTGCATAGCCTTTTGTCTGGTGATGATCAACGAAATACCTCAAAGCACGATCTCGGAGTTCGAAGTCTTGATTCCGCGCTGCGGTTGATACAAGTTTGACAAGATCGTCATAGCTTGGTGCTGCACGTAGACCAAGGAACGTTAAGAAACGGCCTTCATTACTTTCCGGTCGATATATGCCGGGCCATTGTAAGGTGCGCAGCTTCAACCGTCTTATTGCTTGATCAGGCTCGAACAGCTCAGATACAAGACAGCGTTCTTTGGTGGGTTGGAGAGACTCCGTCTCTGCCGGGCAGATCTTCATACTTCTCAGACGAGTGATGTCTGCAGGAGGTATGTCGTCCTTGACTGAAGCAAGATATTTGATAAGGTCGACATGACTCCATTTGCTGGAAGATGCAGGAATCTGCGTCTTGGATGAGGGCGCTGCGTCAATCAGGCGCTCAAAGACCACACCAATCTCCACGGTTTTGCGAACCTAAACTGTCAATGAAGTGGTCACCAAATTAGATGAAAGGGAATTTGTGCTTACTCCAAGTTGCGATAAAAACTTCTCCTTGACACCCTGCATAGTATGAACAGCCAGGTCATCAAAAAGTTTTACCGAGGGAAAGTATGCTTCAGCTGGTTTCTTCATGCCCAATTTGGTCGGTATTACAGTTCGCGAAGCTAGCAATTGAGTCACAGTTTGCTTGGACGATGGGCTCAAACCGTCCCATTGCTTCGAGATGACCTGTAACACGGAATTGGCAAATCCTGGCGACTTAGTTATATCGTAGTCCGCTGAAAGATCAGAGCTGCCACCAATGTTGGCCACAAGCCATCGGAGCCATGGCACTATCTTCAGGTCTTCAAAGCCAAGATGCTCCAAGTCTGTTTTACTCATCTTCATAGTGTATTTGAAAGGCAACGTAGTGGGAGGTACGGGCATCTCTGGGGAGATCCGTGAGACATTCACATAGTTCTCCATCTTCCCAAGTTCAATCAACTTTCCATCCAGGTATTCCTCGTCGGTTGCTAATGTTACATCTAGTAAGGATCGAATCGCTATCCTATCGATTTCTTCCTTACGCGCTTTTTGCCCAAGCCACTCCAAGAATCTTTGAAGCTGCACCCCGCTCAAGGCTTTCCTTTCGAGTTCTGATTTGATGTCTGTCATCGTTATAGGCGTAATAACACCATATTCGATCAGCTTCTTGATGAGCCCGACCCCTGCCAGAGCTTCCGGCAGAGTAGGTATGCCGTCCACAAATCCAAGTTCTTCAGAGATGCGTACATTTGATGAGGACAGCACTCCTTGAGTAGAAAGTGTAGCTATTGTTGTCTTCTGATTACATGTCCAGAAAGCCTCCTCAATCAGAGTCCCAACTTCCGCGGATGGTGTGGACTCATTGAAATTGAAAGTATTGTGGAGGAACAATGCTTCAGGGAGTACTGCATCAATATTTCCTTTCGATATCAGCCGTCTTCCTGCCACATCTTCTTTCCCTGTCAGCTTCACACTTCGAGCAAGTTTTTCCCTCAATTCCATCATCTCATGACCCCAGGATACTCTAGCTACTATTCCAGCAATTCGAAGAAGTTCAACGTTCCACACCCTAACAAACCGGTTGTTCAAGTCAATCGACTCTCGCTCGACTGTAGGTATGACAGACGGTGTACTAATGTGAATATTGAGCCCTGTTGTTTGGTTGGTTGTAAAGCCAATGAAGATTTTTCCTTTACCATTAGTTGGAACGAACGTGCTGAAGATTTTGGGTACCTCGGAAGCCTTATCTGTATTTGAAGATGAAGCTACCTGCTCATCATATGATGTACTGAGAAGCGAAACTGTCGTGTACTTTGGTGGAGGCTTTTTTGTGGCTCGTTCTAGCTCAATAGCAAAGTTTGGGTTGACGGCAGTCCGTACATTAGCCTTGTTGACATGGATAAAAACCGTGGCAGTAGCCTCGCCCAAAAGGTCTTCTTCAAGGCTTTCCTGGAGAAGTTGCTCCTCTTTCGCTGCTTTCTCTAGGGCCGCATGATTAGAGACGCCTGGAGCTAACCTGGAAAAGAAGCCGCGAAGCGAATGAGCTTGGTAAGCTGCCTTAACGGTAGAGCCAGAGCCGGCGTCCTTCAGATTGTCGGAGGCGGCTTTAGGCTTCCATTCTGCTACCTTAAGCCATCGTGCATCGATCTGAGCAGCTTCCTTAGTAACAGTTGTCAACTGCATCAAGCCTTCACGAGACTTTTTATCCACTTCCTTCGGTATCTGCAACTCTAGACTAGGTGCAATCTTTTTATTAAGGGTAGCGATCATCCACCCATCAATACTCATCTCAATCGACTCTAGCCCTACAAATGTAAGACTGCTGGTAAGAAATTGACATAACGATAGCAGTGGCGGGATGGGAGAGGTTTGATTGCGCATAGGCAGGACGAAGGTGGTATTGGTGCTCTGACCATTAGGCAGTGTCATTCTTTTTGTAAACAGTGCGTCTTTCTGCCAATAAAATGCCAGAGCCTGCTGTCCAGATGAGACAAATGGTTCCTCGCAGTCAGCGAAGACACTGTAGAATCCCACGCCAAATGCTCCGATCTTGGTCTCGTCTGGGTTCCCTTCTGCTATCTTTTTCAACCTCGCCCAGTCATGCTCTTGGAAAGCGTCTCCATTGTTTTCCACGATCATAGACTTCAGAGTATGGTGTACAAGCACGTGTTTTAATCGAGCTGAAGATTCGGAGCTCTGCGGTACGGGGACTGTAGGTGAAGGAAGAGTTTCGAACTTGATGGAGACTTTCGAGGCGGACGCATCTGCAGCATTCTGTAGCAGCTCACGCAAAGTTGTCCATTCTCCTGAATAACGGGCTAACACTTTATCGATCAAAGCGCGAGTGTTGACGGTGACGGCCTCGTCATCACCAGCTCCCATTGTTTGCGCTCTCAGCGCGTCATAATCGAGCTTGGAAGTCATGATGGAGTCCCGGCGAGATACCGGGTGGCTGCTGGAAAGCTGTTATGCTTCAAGATCACCCATACTTGTAATAACACTCCAAATGCCCCTAGACTGCGTGATCTCCGCTTGTTGTAGATGGATGAACGTCAAAGAATGACCAACTGGCACAGAGTAAGATAATGTGAAAGAGTGAAGAGCTAAATATGCAGGCAAGAAATAGTACTTAAAATGGGACAAGGCAAACAATAAATGACACCGCCGCCACCGTGTCAGGCTACCATAACCCCATAGTTTCATTAACTCCGAACGCGCGTGGACATAGCAATAGGGCTTGTAGTGATATCAACAGTGTAGGCGAGTGACCTTCGCATTCAATATTGGAAGGTGATCTCGATTTCTTGAGGATCTAGAAGCTTTTTGGGGAGTCCAATGATAGAAGCTTCTTCTGGAGTTTTCTCTCCAGAGAAGAGGTCATGGACTCTCACCTAGTCCGGGCTCCTCCTTGTTCTATCTCGAGGGCGCCACGAACGATACCACGAATACACCCATGCCATGGACCTTGACCCGTTATCTATTATCGCTCCGGCTCGAGTCAAAGTCTTGCTATTACCTCTTGGATGTGTTCGAAAGTCGAGGTTTGGGGCCTTTGTAGAAAGACTACAACACGTCAATGTTGTGCGCCTGGGCGATGTCAGTCCTGATAGCAGACCGCATAGAAGTACGCTCCACCTCCACAACCTCCGTACAGGAATGTGCTAATGATCCTTCAAAAGCTATGTTCTCACCACTTGCCTTTCCGGAGGGTCTAGTTCTTTACGATCTGTCGACCACACTTCCTCCACCATCTCATCTGGCCTTGGCTCCGTTTGAAATCTATAGAGAGCCTTTAGTCGTCGTGGGCATAGCTGATGGTAGAGAATTGGCAGTGGACGGCGTCAAAGCACATAGTTCCAAAGGGCACGGGAGCGCAGGCGCTAGCATCGATGGACATGCAAACAATGGGTACGATTTGGACTCTCTGTCACGCGACTTCACTGGGCTGCAAGAAAAGTACTCCAGAGCTCTTTTACATCAAGTCCTTGTATTTGATCATGATTCCTCGTTACTGCCAAAGGACATCTATCCTGTTCCATCACCGGAAAAGTCGAGGACAACGACTGTAAAGACAGTTATGTGCGACCTGACATCTCGTCTACTAGCCGAAATGACCACGTTCGCAAAGTCTTTACAGAACCTTGCTTCTTTGGACACGCCAACGGTGCCCCCAGGATCTGCTTCTCTCAATGGAATTGCTTCTTCATTGCCAGCTCACATGGCTGGACTGTCACGACCTGGTTCATTGATTGAGAATTCGAGATCATCTTCACCAATTGATGATCGTCCAGGACCAAGTCATCGAATGTCAACGCCAGCTATTATGCCATCAAACACTGTGTCGCAGACACCTCCCCCTGACAGTCGAGCTACGTCTCCGCCCAGCGGGGCACGTTCTCCTCCAAGGACTTTTAATGAGATAAATGGAATTCCAGCCAACCAATCACCGCCAAAGCCATCCAGTCATGGCAATTCAAGAGCAGGAAGCCGTGATAGAATGTCCGTGAACGGACTCGGCGCCAATAGTCTTGGAGAGAGGGAAAGAAAAAAAACCAAATGCCGCGTGGGCGTCGTTGTTGGTGCAATGTACCTGCTCGCTGGACGGTGGCCTGATGCTGTCAAAGAGTTGGTACAAAGTGCAACAGTTGCTAGGAGTAACAGTGACTACGTATGGTACGCAAAGGCCATGGATTATATCTTGGTCTGTCTTTTGATGTACGCATGGGCAGGCATGGAATTTCGTGTAAGCCTCCACAACATAGATGAATCAAATCTATATGCGCTGGCCCAGATATCCTGAAACGAAGCTGAGCCATCTAGATACCCAATATAATCTTCCCAAATTTGGACAGAACCACTGCAGGCTCCTCAAAATCATCCAACCACGCTCCCTCGAATAGCTTACCTGACATGAGTGGCAGAAAATCACTCGACCCAGCAGACCGTGCTGCACACCTTCGAACTCTTACTGGCCTGTTGCCTGATCTTACGAATAACATCTTGAACCTGTACTCGCGAGCTTGGACGTTCACTGATGACAAAATTCCGCCGCTGGCGTTTTCTGAGTCTGCTATCCGCTTCACCAAGCTCCTGAGCTCTATACACCTATATAGTGGCACATTAGACGATGTCCTCCTAAGACACCTTGTACTTAGTGCAGAGATTCCCCCAGCACGAGAATCGTCCTTAGAACCGTCTCCCTTCATGACTAAAGGGGAGCTCGTCAGCTTACTATTTCGGGCCTATCCCAGACCTCTCTCAGAGTCAGCAATGTCAATTGCAGAGCATACAGCCATTCTTGCTGCTATCGCTTCCATACTCTCTCAACTAGGCTATAATCGGAAGAAAGCGCTCGTTCTGAAAGATCTCATGTCCGGTCTCCTACCAGCCCTTGTGCAGGCGAGGAAGGACGGCGCAGCTGAGATGGGCGTTCATCCTGCCGCCAGCCTTGCAAATATCAACGCTACAGTAAGGGCGATACCTTTAGAGAGTGCTGGCATTGCACCTGACGATTCTGAGCAAGGAATGCATCATCTTTTATCACTTGTCTGCTATGCTTACGGCATCAAGCCGGCCGCATCTGCGCGAGATAATGATCCTGTGACAAGCTCAACCAGAACAGGGAATTCACTAAAACTTTCCTCAACGGCCAATGACACCCAATGTAATAACGCAGTGGTTGCTCGCGCAGTTGAACAAGCGTCCGCAAAGTCATATGGATCTCAAGATTTAAAAATTGATATATTGAGGTCTTGTATCAACTTATGTGAAGCATTGCCTGACCTCAGCGGTGCTTTACGCTACTCTGCAGAGTTGTTGCGTGTAGCTGGAAGTTGTATTGCACCAGGACCCGAAGACTCTGACGGATCACCTGATCTGCCCGTCGAGGAGCAACTGCGCCTTGCCAACAACATTTCTCGTACACTCAGCGCCGCCCGTCAGCTTGGACTCGAGCATCCAGAAGCAGATTACTGGGACGAGTTCCTAGTCAGGGGCATCGAATTGATGGATGCCAATCCGTCAAAATGCCTGCTACCGCATGCCAGCTCAGAGTTGGAGATTGTAGAGGCCTTGGAGACGAAAAAGGAAAAGAACCCATTCATCTACAACCCATTCTTGAAATCCAAAGCCACCGCCTCTCCAAAATCTTCAATAGTCGCTCAGGAGGAAGCTCTCTTTAAAGTGACTTTGCAGAACCTGTACGATTTTGAGTTGGCAATAGAGCGCTTAAAGCTCGAGTCGGATGGTGTGCTTTTCGAAGGCTCGATCCAAGCTACAACGATAGGCCCATACAGGACGCAGACTCTGCTTTTGAGCGGTACACCAAAATCAGCTGGTTCTTTGTCCATAAGGGGATGCAGAGCTAAGATCAAGGGTTGTCGAGAACGAATCTTTGTTACGTTTGGTGATCCGTGGGCTTTGAAATTTGACGTGAAGGGAAGACATGTAGGACTAACGGGCAACGTGAGGCCACTGTCGACTATTTCTGATCCTGGCAAAATTAAAGCATATCGTTCTACGGGGCTGCCTACTGCTTCAATTCTCGCTCTGACCGTCATCGATGCCCAACCCAATATTTTTATGAAATCTATTTCTCTTCCGCAGTCAGCTATTATGCTGCTCGAAGGGGAGACGGAGAGGTTTAGTATTACTCTTAAAAATTTATCAAGCACAGTTGCTGCCGATTTGCTACTTCTCTCCTTCAGCGACTCCACGGCATCGCCCCGACAATCTCTCCTGTCGGATAAGGAGCTTTCTCCCACTGAGCTATACGAGTCAGAGCTCGCATCAGCACATAACCCTTCTTTCCGCTGGGCCCGGGAAGACCTTGATGATAATTTCCGGTTGGATCCTGGTGAGGAGAAGACTGTCGAGATCGAAATACGAGGCAAGCCGAGGCTTTCATACGGCACAATCCAGGTCGATTATGGCTATCTCGGCATACCGAAAGCAGACGTCAAAGACCAATTTTATACTCGTCAACTTGTCATACCAATCACTGTCACTGTCAACGCAAGTATAGACCTTGTCCGTAACGACATCGTGACTTTTCATGAAAAGCTCTCACTGGAGCAACTGAACCTTACCCCCAACCCGACTGATATTGACACAGCTCGCTCCGCTCTACCCCTGGCGCATATAAGCACTCCGAATCTGGATTACCTACAGCCCACACTGAACCTCATCAGACCCACCGCTTCGACCTCTTCCTTCTGCCTCCTCCTACTCGATTTCCGAAATTCCTGGCCCAACCCTATCAGCGTCACCATCTCCCTTTCCAATCTCAATTCCGAAGACAATCCAGAGTTCAATGACACTCTACTCTTGAGCCCTGGCATAACTCGTCGCCTCCCCCTTCCTATCCCCCGCCTCTATATCCCAAATATGCACGCCCCTATCCCATCGCTCAACCCAGCGACCAAGCGTCAATTTGTCGTGTCCGCCACCAAAAGCGCCCCCGAGGCTGAACGTGCTATGCGCGAAGAATTCTGGTATCGTGAAGCGCTGCTTGAGCGCATTAGAGCTACCTGGAGAGACGAAAACACAGGGAGGCGTGGAGAAGTGGAATTGAGGGGGTTGAGACTGAATGCCAGGATGATTGAAGCGATAAGGCTTAAGGAACTGGACGTGAAGATGTCTGTTGCTGCTGCCAACGATGGGAATGGAAATGAGGGAACGGTGAATGAGCTCGCACCATCGAAGTTCTCTGTCCGAACGTCTACATTCGTCGCTCTCCGAGTTACCCTCTACAACCGCTCCTCTGACACTATCGAGCCCCTTCTTCGCTTGCAACCCGCACTGGTAAACGCACCCCACAACATCGCCCTCGATCTCAGTAAACGACTCCTTGTCAACGGCATCTTACAGCACGCCTTGCCCTCTCTCGATCCTGAAAAGACACAGGAAATAGAAACGGGTTTCTGCGTCTTAAGCCCAGGAGTTTACGAATGGGGTGCCACCGTCGAGGAAATTAGAGCAAAGAATCCGCCTGTGAGAACGGACAATAGCAGAGCAAGAGCACAGACCGGGGATCGCGATGTATTGGGACATTTGGGTAGGAGAATTTGGCATGCAGAGGACAAGTGTGTTGTTGTTGTTGGTGGCGGTGAGGGAGTGGATAGCGACGGGCTCTAAAGCTACAGAATATTCTCTAGACATTTCATTGTTGGAGTCCGAGGGAGATTGGCGACAGTGGGACATTGCAACTCAAGAATGGTCAGGTAGCAGCGATTGTTGTTCGCACAAGGCCATTCCTCGAAACCGCGCCGTTTGCTCGGGTTCTAGTGTGGTAGTTCTGAGTAGCACCCGACGGTGACTGCAGAGTCGCAGTCCCTTTACAAGCTGAAATCGTCATCAGCTTCTCATCCCTTGGAAACAGCTAAGAACCGCACCTTGAAAGGACAAAGATCTGGAGTGAAGCCATCAACTGCCTACACCAAAGCAGTTTGTCATTGTCGATCCTGAAGCGAGTCTCGAAATTCGGGTTCCGTTGTTCCTTTGAGCGGTTTGTCGCGCGTTGGGCTCTTCGATTGACAATCCTGTCCTCGGCCCTCTCCTTTCTTGAAGAGAGACGTTGCCCTGGCGCTTTCGGCAAGGGAGTTCTCAGTAATATGCTTTTGCTTTATGGACCGTCACCACGTCGCGCACGGAGATTCTAGCCGCAGAAGGTCACCTGTGATGACACGTTGAAGAATGAGACTTCTATTGATGTTCGAGAAGCTGGGAGTGGGATTATTGGGTTGGGGCGGTGGTCAATGCGGCGTTAGTCAGGGGCTGATCAGTCAAGAGGATTAGAGATGGACTTGGACCGTGGGATGGGTATGACAAGTCTTCGAGGCTGCCGAGACTGCATACCCAAACTTTTTTTCCGTTCTAAGAATTGTTTCGCTACTATAGATGTGTAGTTCACTTAATAGCTGCGAAAAACCATCCGGGATGAGAGCTTCTCAGCAAATGTGGCGGTCTCGGCCGCTTAAAGAATGTGTTCGCCAATGACTAGCTGCGCATTTCTTACGTTCGAACAAGCTCAAGCGGAGTCCAGGTCTACGTGCAGCATCCTGCGCAGATTCGCTGTGTTCTTCTTGCTGCACTCCTGTATAGACTACAACGGCCTGGATCAGATGCGGTGTGTTGAGATGGGTCAATCATCCGACCTGAGTGGAGAACGTCTGCCAAAGTCTCACATCGAGGTTTGGATGCTACTGTTTGGACGCTGATCGCTTAAGCCGTTGATTCATGATTGATTCTCCGAGATAATATAGCCGCTTACCCTAATGTCGCCTGCAGAACCGAGTGTCATACTCCGTTTTGCTGCCCTCACAGTCACCAGTATTCATGCTCTCAATCATAGAAAACCTGTATGGGGTCCTAAGGAGGTGATGTAAAACACCACAAGCAATCTCCATAGTGACTACGGTGCGCATCTAGTGACGGGAGTCTCAGGCGCGCTTAACGGAGAGTTCTATAAGGTAAGACACGAACAAACACGCAATGGTTAGTGTAGGGGAAGGAGTTTATGCGCCTCTCTCTAAATTTGGAATATATGCGATCGCAATCCCCAAAAATGACATTCATCAAATGCCCAGATGGCCTTCGTGTTGCATACTTGAAGGTGATGATGGCTTTCATAGCTCAGATCGTGTTCCTCCACTTGCTACTCTACCCTTTAGTGTTCACAGCTGTGTCTCCAGCGTCATCCAATATCCTTTCAGCACTAGTACCGCAACCTAATTCAAGTTCTACTGTCTCGAATCCTATCAATCAGAGCTCCTCATTCACAGAATTGTAAGAGGCTATGGTGCTATACTTGAATATGAGGCGATATGCAGTTAATCAAGGCGCTCATTACTCACAGAACCCTGCCACCGGATCCCTTCTACTACCATCTACGCAACGACCCTCTTTCTCTCGTATTCTCCGATTACGGCAATACTCTCAGTGTGGACGATGCTATTCTGGCGATAGAAGAGGCATGGGTACAATCAACCACGGTAAAGGCGAAACCAACCGACCCAGTAGGCACAAACCCAAGGGTATATATATATCATGGTGCAAGATTTTATATCGAGCCGCAGGCCCGGCTAAACTGGAAGATGTTCCAGTCCGTGACTTTTACAATCATGCAAATCCTTGATCAGATATTGCACCAAGAAACGAATTTCACAATACTAGGCGACAACTATGAAGGAAACCTTGGTTCGGGTAATGTGCACAACACAAGTTGAAAAGGCTTTGAGAGGTCTTCGAGACGATCACAATTGTGAGTCCGTCAGGTATGTCTCAGCATAGTAGTGAAGAAAATGATATGATTTTTGCAAGCCAAGCCTGCACTTTCATCGAGCACCAATATAGACCACCAAAGAAGGGCAAACAATAGCGAGTGCAAATGATAGTATGCACGGAAATATCTAATTAGATCGTTAGCTGCAAAAGTCCGAAAGATCCACCGCGGTCCTTCACGTTCTGCAAAGTATCTTCATTGTCACTGTTCAATTCGTCGTTGTCTGCATCGCATACAAGACTGACACTTTAACGTCTCCTCTCTTAGGAGGCAAGAGATAATTACCGTCAAAGCCACAAGCGGAACCACCGAACTGCAAGCATTGACTGCACACTGGGACCATAAGAAACCAACGAATCAATCACTTACACCCGCAAAACGAGCGAGGCGCTAGCACTAACTCGCAACAAACGGGTCACCAGACTGCTGTCTTAGATTCACAGCCTCCTTAAACATGGCGCACATTGGGGAACAAACGCGCCAGTCAGTCCGATAGGTGTGGGCAGGGAAGCCCCGGGGGAAGCAGAGCCACTGAGGCTGAGCACCTCTGTCATCGCTAAGAAGCGGTTCAGAGTGTATCACTCTGTCTCTGTGGGTAAATCAATCTCGTGGGTGACGTTGGTGATTCTGGAGCCGCTAGCAGAGCCGTTGCGATCAAATTACCGTAAGCGGTTAGTGTTATTGTGGCGAGTGTGAGGCTTTCAGCTTCGCATGCGCGGACAGGCTTGGTGGGGTAGCAATTGTGGTGGCTAGGGCGGTGAGGAGAGGGAGGGTGGTATAGAGGTAGTGCGTTGTGAGTTGGGGACTCCCTTGGATTGAAGACACTGAACGGTCAAGTGAATTTGTATGGAAAGGTAAAAAAGATCATCTCGTCTGGCATCATGAGACGATAATAAATGTTAAAATATCTTAGGTATGAGAGAAGGCATTAGAAATCGTTTAGGACTTGACCGATGAAATGAAAGCGTCTGAGTAATCTGTCGGAATGACTGAATACACGCCAGGGTAGATATCCCGAGTCTTTTAACAAGCATAGTAGTAAAGATAAGATCGTGACAAGAGTAAGCAAGCAATGTCGAAGAGAATGAACACGTTTAAGGACTTATATCTGCATAAAGCACATGGCGGGCTCCGTGCAACGCATCCACTAGCTTATAATCGGTCGGTCAATCTAACGAGCAAAATAGAAGTCCCATTGCCTACAACAAAAAATGTCGAATTGGTGGAAGAACTAGGTGAAGTACATCGTCACTAATCTCTAGCAGTATGATGACGGGTTAAAAAGAAACCCAGGGAGACGTAAGCGTACTAATACTAGCAATTGTTATCATTGAGTCCGCAAGGGAGGCCCATCAATCAATGCAGAACCACACGAAAACAGCCAAAAGCAAACATAAAGACCACCGGACCGCCAACGAGCCACTCATCAATGGTGGAAGAGTCTGAGGCACTACAAACTAGTGTCAGTAATGACTTGGCAAGATGTTTCTAGACACGGAGACTTACTGATTCACCATTTGCTGCGTAGCATTGTGGTTGCGACGGTGACCCTGATGTCAAAGGCTCCCCCCCGTAACCTGGAGAAACAGTCTTGCTGAACTTTGAACAAGCAGGTGCGATAGAATAGCCGCTCGCCAGCGTTGCGGCTGGTCCATAGGTGCTGAAGTCCATTTGCTCATTAGCGGTCAGGTTGCGGCTAACGTAGTAAGACACGATGCCGGACACTGGGTAATCAGTGTTGTAATCCATATCAATCCCTGTATGCGCGCCGCCAAAGCATTCGTTGGAAGTGGAAAAGATCGTAACCATCAGATTTGCCGTCCCGGAGGGCTGGCTAGATTCAACAACGTCAGGCGAAGCTGCCGGCATGGCAAAAGTGTTGGTGATCAAGGCCATGGTTAGAAGGAGAATGGGAGTCAGTGCTTGCATGATGATGGTGAGCGGGATCTTTTTGGTCGGAATCAAGTTCAAGTACTGGTAGATATTGCGAGATGTTGGGTGAGTAAAGATGTACTAGAGAGGTGCAACCGGACTGGAGTTATGTCAATTGTGACATCTTAGTGAACAAAGCTTGTGGTCCTCGGTCATGTGGCACTCGAGAGGCCCTCCATACAGAAAGCTTTGTCTTCGAAAGTCAGTCCTCTTTCGGTAATTGAATGGACCACGATTTCATTGTTTCACTACCCTCTCAGGCCATTCAAGGGATATGACACCTTCGAAATTAGCATTGCCATCAAGGTCACGGTTCACTTCTCTAATATTACTTATTATTCGTGCTTTATGCTCTTTGATCCCAAAGTCACAATTATGCCAGCAACGCAAAGAGCAGGCTGGTTCGCTTCCAATATTCTTGAGCATTCGTTTTCATCCGTTCGACAGACTGCGTGTCTAGTGCGAGGTCTTCTATTAGCGAATCTTGCAAAGAAATCAGTCCATTGTCGGCGCGGTCCAGCTCCTTGACAGCAGTAGCGTCTACAAGATAGAAGATGTCGAAGAGACGTTGGATCTTATTGTCTCTTTGTTCCTCTTTGTGGTCTGCGGGTTCGCCATTGGCCAATTCACCGTTTGTCTTCTCTGAATTCGAAATTTTCCCCTCCTGTTCTCCTTGCTCATCCTTTTCTCCATTGACTACGTCGTCATTTTCTAAAACTCTCATCTCAGTTTCGCCATCTTTGCCATTTGCATGACCATTCGTCTTAGCCTCTTGGCCCCGCTGTAGTATTGATTCTATGCTAGTAATCAAACCGCATTTGAGTCCGTTAGTGGCTTGTGCAGTCCAGAGATCACTCCCATAATGGCCCATCGACGACACAACGTCAAGAAGGAATTGGTAAGTCCATGCAGAAGGCAACACAGGCAGTTCCGGATCACCCTCCCAGAGTAGTCTTTCTCGAAGACTCTTCCGCAGACTCGTCCTTGCAATGCGCTTTGTACATCGTTCAAGAGGCGTGCGAAGTGCTTCATCAATGACCGTCCTCTGCAAAGTTGGAATGGAGATGAGTCCGAGATCTTTACTTTGATAGCTTTTTGGTAGCCGCTGTCGCACTTCCCTCCATATACGGACTAGAAAGCTGCTTTGTTGGCCACAGTTGGCATCATTATTATGCGGATGCAATCCAATAAGCACACCTTGTAGATCTGCGTATGCCTTGTGGAGGGCGTTGTTGAGCCTTTCTTGCAAATATCCTGGATCGTCTTCGCTGAGCAGTATTTGCTTGTTATCCAAAGGGTCCTCTTCATCATCTACATCATCAGCTCCATCCACCCACTTTGTTTGTCGTATGTTTCTGATCATATCTTCCACTGCCTCTATACGTTCCAGGAAGATCGTGTACCGTTGAGATACTGTGCTAAGCGGTTCGTTTTTGCCAATTGCGCATGTCATAAGGTTTTCCTTGAATGCCTTGCCCACATTTGACATGTCCATGGAGCTCATTGACAATTCCCATAATGAGGGGGTTAGAGCAGATGTATCACTACGCCAGTTCCGCAGGATCTTTTTTACCATTAAACCTATATCAGCCAGGATTGCAGCTCGACTTTCAATGATGCGCGTAGCTTGAGAATTGAATACATCACGAAGACCATCAATTGTCTCTGTCGAATCAATGCCCATTGAATTCTGGCGATTAGACAACCATAGCTTGAGGACTTCTTTTCGAAGTTGCAGAAGTACTATTGGATCTTGTATGTCCAGTATTCGGTTACGAAGTCCATCAAGGAAGGCTGAAAAAGCTCTCTTAGCCCACTGCTTCAGTGATATCTCCACCTCCGCCTTACTCAAATCATCATGACGAATATAGGGCGTGAAAGTTTTTATATCGTCCCCTATCCAACGCCCATGGACGTCCAAATTCAACTCCATCAACGAGTAGACTTCTTTGCTCTTGAAAAGTGACACAGATTTCAGCCGTTCTAATGCATACGCAAGTTGCCCTGGCACAACCGCCCGGGTATCCCTTAGCGTTCTCACGTAAATTCCTAACGCAAGGAGCATGTTCTTATGGTCGGAAGCACCTTGTTCTACCTTCTCAGAGATAGCCTCAAGGCGAATATGGTGATAGTGGCGGAGGACATCCTTAGGCGACGAACTAGTAGCCAGAGAAAAGGCGCACATCGCCTCAACTTGGGCCTCCGCAGATAGCTCTAGAGTCTTGAATCGCCGATCGATTCTTCCCAGTAGCCTTCGTCGTAGACTGCTCAGGCGGATTCTGAGGCTTTCCAAGTACTGGGGTGGGGTCGGTGATTGGGACAGTCTTGTATGTAGTAATCTCGAAATCACTAGCACCTTCGCCGCCAGCAGTACTGAGGAACCTTTTTTAAGGATTCTAGACATTACATCGGGGCAGCTCCGAAGGACATATAGTTGGGAGGCAAAGGCGTAGCGAGCACTATCTACCATGACAGCTGTGAGCATGGAATTCGTAAGATGAGACAGGGTGTAGAAAGCGTGTACCTGGTGCCTCGATCTTCCCAGTCCAGCTTCGTAGATTTACTCCTTTCTTCTCCAATAACCTGGTATTACATCGCTGGCCAATTTCGCCAATGTATGCTTCTACGTCGTGCATCTCCCCGTCCATTTCAATAATCGACTCCGCCGTACCCAAGAGGTCGCGATAGCTCGCTCTGCAAGAGTCACAAAGTATTAGCAATAATGGCATGAGAGTAATATCCTCTTTAAGGTTGTTTTCTTATTTCACAAGCAGGCGATGCTTACCCTACCAGAATGCGCAGCTTCTCACGATTCGAGTCGATATCTCTGCGCAGCATACGTTCCATGCCATGCACCGCGGGAATCGGATACTGAAACGCTTCCTCCCATGACTCGAAAGTCTTGGGATCCGGGGCTTCACCTGCCATGGTAAATGCAGGTAGATCTGTCACAGTACGATGCAGGCCGAAAAGAGGAGTGCTACTGTCTGCATCGACAAGTATTGCTTACATAAGCACATACTTAGAAGCTCGTTCTACATTGGCACTACATTGTCCGGTGAATTACCCTTATGCTAGCTCGAAGACCTTACGACAAAGGTGTGGAATATTGATTGAACAGGCAAGTGCCTACATACCAAAACCTGAGATTTTTTCAGATTCTACAAGATTGTACATGCAGCTCAACCAACTTTCTAATTCCACCCAAACACCTCCGCAATGCTTGCAAAATTCCACCTCAAACTTCCAATGCTGACGAAAATGCCAATAAAATCTACGACTAGTAGTACAGCTGCCCCGGTCATGAACCTGGGACTGAAAATTCTGTAGAGCATAAGATGTCTCCGTAGCCAACCGGCCCACATTGTTGTAGCGAGGTTGATAGTTGCGTAGTACAATAACAGCGTAGCTAGTGCCTTAGCAACGTCTCCGAGTAATTTCGGCTTTTTTGGCGGCTGCTTCCACAGAGCAATCAGAGGGACTGCCACGGTAGTCAATATCTGGGCACCATAGGTGTTGAGAACGACCAATAGTGGGGACCAGGGATAGCGTATCTTCTTCAGAGCGATGAATGCGGACTCCCATTGTATACTTGAGAGCGTCGCTTGGTGGCCTGTTTTGAAGAAGTGAAAACTGCCTAACAAGCCAAGAATGACTGGACCTATGGCACTATGGGAAAGATTGTTAGTGTCGATGATTTCCAAAAGCGCGAATATCTGAATTGTCAAGATGCCGATGGCACCAGCGCCCATAGGCTTTTGCAGGAGAACCAGAGCCATAAGCCAATTAATGACTAAGAGGAAATACCGTGTCCCGTGGACATTGGCATATCCGAACACCTTGACGGACTTTGGCTTGGGCGTAACCTCTCCATCAGCGCTGGCATCGAGCCCTGGCGTGACTTCAATACTAATGCAAGGGTTGCTCCATACGAAAGTTGTCGTTCCCACGACAAGTGCTACTCCAAGTAATAATCGAGCTAAAACAACCTTGCTAGTTTGCAGGGCACCTTTTTGTACGATCCAATCATTGTCGTCCGCGGCGTCGAGAACCCAGTACACGGCTGATGCTAGTAAACCTAGCCTTGCCGCGAAGCCAATCCAAAGAGTCGCCGCCCCCTGATATGATCGAGTACCTTGATAATATGTCTTAATAATGGCAGGTAGCAGCGTCGCCAAGACAATCGGTATGAGCAACTGCCAAGGAGCCGACGTCGAAGATGTGGATGAGGCATAGTACGTGGACCTGCAGTGCGGCATTTGCTCCTCGCGGCAGAGCCGAGAAAGAGAGGCAAAGCGGTTGAGGACCAGAAATATGCCAGCTTGGAACATGCCTAGGACTCGCTCAACGAAGAATTCCTGTCGCATCGAAGAAATAAATGCAACTGATGCAAAAGTGCTGAGAAAACATAGCAGTATCTCATCTTCCCAAATGGTGTAAGAGTTGGAGGCAAATCCGATTGATTGGCTCAAGGTCAGCACGACCGCAAGCCAACCCCAGAAAGAGCGCGGAAAAGGCAATGCAAAGGTCTGCAGTATGTTGACCGTAGCGTAGGTAAATCCAAATACACCGCCAGTGGCAAAGCCAAGCAAAGCGGCATCAAGAAGACCCTCACCGAACATGCCGAACGTGACAATCGCAAATGATACTGTGCCTATAACAGCGTACATTGTCATCTGTGCTAGATAGACCGGTACCAGTTCGGCGTCTATTGAGCGTGACCTCGCGTAAGTTCCTAAAACGGCCACTGCACAGCTCAGAATTGCAATGCCTTGCAACATACTCGGGACATCGAATCTGGCCCAAAGACTTCGACATATCTGCAATGTTTCTTCCTGATATCGTGAAAATGACTCATATGCTTGTGCAAATAGCCCACTACCTTCGCTAGACTGCACTCCGTCTTGCCAATGTTGGAACCCGCCCTTCAAGAAGCCTTGGGGCAAAGAGAAGACGCTATCGTCCAACCCTCGGGCAAGACAATACTCCTTTTGATATCTGCTGATCTGAGCAGCCGCTAAAGCATTCACAGAGGCAAGATTCTGCCAGTCGGGTTTCCCAGCACCAACGAAGGCCTCGGCAATGGGTGCTCCAAGGTTATTGAACGGGATTGGCATACCTAAAAGTAGCGACAAAGTTGGGACAAGGTCGATCTGACCCACAGGACGCTCCTTCGCGGTTGCAGGTGGCGCTATGAAGCCATTGTGGCCCCTCCCAAAGACGCCTTTCTTGGAGAACATCCACAGCGCAGCTTCAATCTCGTCATCTGATTCTCCACCGTGATCACCCTTCACATCCATACCATGATCACCCATGACTACAAGCAAAGTGTTCTTGTCCAGCATTGCAACAACCTCCCGCAGAACATTGTCCATTTCGCGTAATTTCGCATTAGTAGTTGGATGATCTGGACCGTAACGGTGACCAGCATGATCAACACCCAGATAGTGACCAAATATGACATCCCACTTGCTCACATTTTCCGGCTCCAAGAGCGGCAATAGGTGCTCCGTCACGCCATTGTCCACGGTGTATAGATCCCAAACGTTGAACGAGTCATAGGCATGTGTAAGGTTGGCATCGAAGTAGCCGGGGAACAGCGAGTGCCACGTATCATCACCCAAGTGTACTAAGGTTTTGCCTGCATGTCGCAACTGGGCTACAAGATTGTCCTCTTCAATTGCCGTTCCGGCGAAGTTGGATCCTGCATCAATGAATGTAGGAAGAGTTCCCGTGGTCAGACCCTTCAATCTCTGCAGCGTCGTTGTGGGAGGATCGGCTATGAACGGTAGAAGGAATGCATTCTCGGGGGTTTGCCTCGCTGTCTCGTCGAGTACCGTGAGGGCATTGTGGAAGTGGTGTGGTTCACCCGAGAAAGGAACAGTGAAGTCGTAACGTAAAGCATCTATTATAATTATTACAGCTTTGTCGAAGGTCTTGGGATGCCAGCATCCATCTGCGAAAGTCCCAGGGGTGGATTTCCCCAGCTCTGTTGGCCGAGCTGCGCATTCAGATTTGTGGTCGAGAACCAAGCGTGTAAGGAGGAAGCCTTTAGTGAAAAAATAGATACCAATGGCATGGAGCAGACTGGAGGGGTCAGTAAGGGCCTAACAGTCCAAGGGACAGACTTGCAATATCCATAAGAAGAAACCCATAAGGAGGACGTGCGAAGCCTTGAACTGAATTTCCTTTCGCATGTTGACATCCCGTATATCAGCATCTTGCGAGGTTCGTTCTTTAGCATTGTTGTATTGCACTGTGACATCTTTGAACGCCAATGATCCAGCAGCTAAGCCATTGCTCTGTTCCATCGAGATTAACGACTACCATTAGCGCTCACTCCAAATCCCCGGCGCTGTATGACCCTCACGCGAGACTCGAAACAGCGACCAATGGCCATTACCAAGGTGAGAGTGAAGCAGTTCTTCAATATGCCAAAGCGATGGGTAAGACCTGTAGCTAGTCTGACGCGCTAGGATCTTTAGCGCCACGAGCGTGTGTCCCTACCATGGCTTTCTTTTTCCTACTTTCCCTCGGCGTCTCCACAGATGAGCAACGATTATACGCTGCAGGAACCCTGTTCGGGGTTTGAGATATGTTTCAGTATCCTACTACTAGTGATTACCAATTCCGCCTAGTTGCAATACGTCCTATTTCGCTGACTCACTTTTCCACCACCCTATCAGTGTACGAACGAAACTGGCTACTTTACTTGGACTTCGAATGATTACCATCTTTAAGGCGCTCATCTACGCAGTGTAGGTCTCCCTGCTATTGTTAGTCATCTATACCTTGGCGCCTCAACATAGGATTCTTTTTCATGTCCTTCCCGCGCATCGTTTTGGGTGATATCTCCTTCGTCTTTCGCTATTATAAGCCTACTATATGTAGATGCTTTCTGGATATCGGGACTGCTATTATCGCGATGTGGCTTTGTTTTTGTTTCTTGAAGAAGGCATCTCCTTAGCCTACGATGATTGGGTTGCGGTGGGGACGGGCAAAGTTTAAGACTGGATGAGGATGCTTGGCTTCCATCGAAAGGATCGGACTATGGCAGAAACCCGAATCTTGGGTCTGGGACATATGGGGAACGATCATTCTCATTTCTTGGATCATCGGATGAGTTGGTTGAAATCGACGGTGGAACTATCCTAAGAAGCTGATAAGACGCCAAGTTCTGCGCCTCCGGGTCTGGACGCTAGCCCAGCCTTTGCAACGACTCTTTCAACGTGAGCAATCATCACTTTGCTTGTTCTTCGATCTAGAAGCTAGAACGAGTGGCCCCTCCTGGTAAAAGCATGTTTCCCACATGTGTTGTGATTTGTGTCACCTTTTTTGGGTGGCGGATTAGTAACGGTCCGATAATAGAGTGGGGGCCGCATACATAATCTCTTGTGTACATCTGCACAATTCAGGCCCAGTCAGTCCCCAGAGTCACATTATTAATGTACGTCCGCGCAATTCAGGCGTAAATAGTCTTCTCTCGTGTTTTTCAATGCCAGCTTGCAAGCCATCGTTATGTCTCTCCCTCTTTCTTCATCTTTGTTTCACTCTCCGCTTTCCAAATTGTAGTTCTTGACGAAAGATGACTTGCTACGGCGTATATGACAACGTCATCAAGACCCTCTCAGAGAACCATATCCTTTGCAGCAGCAACACTTCATCATCAATCTCGCCCTCACCATATTGCTGCGCAAGAGGTACCACGTGTGTGGGAAATTCGATGTGCCGTTTCACCCCTCCTACGTCGAAGACCAGTGGCTATTACATCGGAAGTTGTACTGATGAGAGCTTTGACAGTCCGGCTTGTTCGAGAGAATGTTGTAAGTTTTACCTCTGCCCAAACCTCTCTGTAGGTTTGCAAAGGTGCAAGATGGGGAATGGATGCTGACCTATTCAGCAAATCACAATACCCAGCATATCGTCTATGATGCCACAAGCGATATGTGGGCTTGTTGTTATGGCTCGGGGAGCTTGAACTGTGCGGTTCCTAGTGAAAATGAGACGTTCGAGGCGCCAGCGCCGGAGCAATTGACGCCGTTGTTGGATAAGCAGGGTTCGCCGAGTACAGTAGTGTCTTCGCTAGTGGTCACCTCACTTGTAACATCATCCCTAGCGGCCTCACCGTTCATGTTCCCGAGCACAGTGAATAGTCTTCCCCAAGCATCGTCCACGGCATGCCCATATGCGGGAAGTTGCACTACGCATGCAGGGCTCGT
This sequence comes from Cladonia metacorallifera KoLRI002260, assembly GCA_000482085.2. Taxonomy (NCBI): domain Eukaryota; kingdom Fungi; phylum Ascomycota; class Lecanoromycetes; order Lecanorales; family Cladoniaceae; genus Cladonia; species Cladonia metacorallifera. The sequence goes on along the minus strand of KI911116.1, from coordinate 1,428,513 downwards.
TATAACCGCTAAAGCTGGTATTGGCGTTGGAGGTTCGATTCTCGGGGTTGCAATCCTTGTAACGATATTCCTTCTTATCGTTCGGAGGTCGAGGCGCAGGGTATCGGATGCTGATAAAGCAACGACAGCTGGGAATGGCGTGGTATATGTAAATAGACAACGGATTGGCGAGCTAGATGCTAAGAGGTCTATAGAATTAGATTCGAAAGTGCAAGTAGAGTTGCCCGGCAGTGATGATAGGGTGGAGCTGGCATAGTCAGAAATGGGATGAGAATCACGATGGTTATCTGCAGACATCTGGGCCGCAGTGGATCAGCACGAATACGAAAACGAGTTTTATAGACTGCCGTTCATTCGGATCATGAGATTCAGAAATGACCTGACCTACAGTGGTTCCATGAATGACCTAGGAGAACCCTCAGATGATTTGAGACAACGCAACGAAACCAGTGTCATACGCAGGCTTCAACTGACCGGACTTCGGCCCTTCTAAACCTGAAGCCTCAGGCCTATTGGCGGTCTTAGCCTCTACTGCCTAAAGCACAGCCATGTCAGGGGATTGATAGCATATTGAAATTTGCTACGCCTCGGGTTTCAGAACTTGCTCCAAGGTCTGTGCCCAAAGCTATGTGTACAACAGCTTTAACAGCGGCTTTGTGAGACCTTTCATGAGCTTCGCTGATCTTTAACTTTGTATATAGTTCGTCGTTGTATCCTTGAGAATGCCGAATGCCATACGCCAGAATGGAACGGGAGGCAACCATTATTACTTTTTGTTTTTTTCTCAAGTAGTATATCGATAGCATCTAATCCAGGTAATTCCCATGCTCGATCGTAGTGCAACCGGCGTGCACAGCTGCTATGATTCGCTTTTTGCCATAGTAGTCAGTGGCAACAATCCGATCAGCTTGCGAAGCTTCTTCTACAATAGCCTTAAGTTCGTGATCCGAGAAGCTTTGGATTTGTAGATTATCAGTCAGGCTTGATACGCCGCCCGACCTTAATGAATTTTACTCCTTAACAAACCCGAATTAGTACAATTCTAATACAATCATCGTCGTCATTATATAGTGAAAAAGTCATCCATGGCTTATATTGTCATGGAGAAGTTCGAGAGGCATACCATAAGCGTCTTCATGCCCAGGTTTTTGACACAGCATACGGTACTGCTTGCAAAGTAGATTTGGGGGCGCAGGAGCCAATCTTCACTGATGGCTCTGATAGTTTAGCCGCATAGCCAGCCATATCTCTGACAGACGTATAGCCCGCATGCGAAGTCGTTGCAACGTCTCTAGCACTGTTAGCGCCTGCCAATGCGGGTACGCTAGCCATGTCATTCATTTCGATGCCAATCAAATGCACATTCCAATCCCACAATTATGCCATTATGATTGGGAACCATTTTAGGCTTATCTGTAGGTTATCGGCATCGAGATTTGATATTTCGCTTACAAAGACGAGTGTATTCTTGTGTGAGATTAGCCCTCTATCCTTTAAGGATTGGCGTCGACCCCGTGGGAGTAAGTTAGTTGTGACAGCTCATGTGAGATGAATGACTCGCGTATGCCCGCGACTGTCATTGACGAAGATACGAGTACCTCAGGCTTCAAGTCGGCAATGACAACCTCGCTATCTCAGAGCGCTCTGCAACGGGACTATCAAGGCCATTGGGAATTCCCAGGCTGAGCTTACAGTCTAAACGACAGAATATAGGCTGCCTTTAGGGCAACCCTACCTTACCGATGGGTATCTCAAAAACAAAATCCAGATTTCTTCGGCATAGCTCATACAGTTCCGCAGTCAATCAGGCAGAACCGCTAATGTCTCTGGTGCGGGGTCATCCATAGTCTGCTCCTAAAAAGACACCTCTGCTTCTGATAAACGTGCAGAATCCTGATCTCCTCTGCATGACCTCGCCAACGTTGGCAAGTCGAGCGCATCGTTGTCGACAGTAAATATATTGGAAGCAATTATAGTGGCTGAGCAGACGGTTCTGCTGGTGGAGCGTATTCATATATTACAGGATCAACATATGAAATACCAATTGGAAGACGAGTGTAGCGAAGCGTCCTTCGCATCTCCCCCAGGCTTTGGCTACGAGGATTTATCACCTCTGATGATTCATGTAGCTTAGCTATCATGAGGAGATGGATCCTGGGCCACCGAATCAGCCCTACACACCCTTGACAGGGTATCGTGATATCCGAGTCATTCATCTACTTCCACGCGCTTCGTCTGATGATCTTGAATGTAAGGTGCAGCATGTTTCGCTTGATGCGAATCCTTCTTACGAATGCCTTTCATACCGTTGGGGGCACGAAGACTCAGGATCAATCATTCTCGGAGAGAATGCGAAATTAGCGCTGAATCAAAATCTGCTGGATGCACTGCACTTTCTTCGGCAGTCTGACAGTACGCGGATTCTATGGGCCGACCAAATCTGTATCAATCAAGCGGACGATTTGGAAAAGACGAAGCAGGTTGGACTCATGGGAGAAATCTACCAGAAGGCTTCCAGGGTAGTTGCCTGGCTAGGGCTCCCCAACGAAAAGACCCCAAGCACTTTCGACTTCCTAAAGAGCCTCGGTGGTTATGTCTTCGCACTTGCGCGAAACGAGGGATTTGGCTCTCCAAATACTGCTGAGGATAACGATAAGTTGCTCGAAGCTATGATCAAGGAATATCCCACCTCCTTGCCGCAGTGGACAGACGTGCAAACTTTCCTAGAGAGGGATTGGTTTTCTAGAGTTTGGATCTTGCAAGAAGTTGTGCTTGCCAATAGCATTCTTATCCAGTGTGGTGACCACACATTGTCCTGGGTAGTCCTGGATGTGTTGGGGTCCCTCCTGATTCATAGACCAAAGAATGACATTGCGCCGATAAGAGACTCGGGCGAATTCATGCTTCAGATGGCACATGCAAGGGTGACCCGTCGTGTTGGTGCTATCGAGCAAAAACGATCTATTCTCTCGTTGACAGCGCTTCTAAGAGATATGCGGGCTCGTAAGGCTACTGACCCTAGGGATAAAGTCTATGGACTTCTCGGCATTGCTCTCGGACAAAGCGAATTGAAATTGCGGCCAGACTATACGAAAGACTGGCCTGAAGTGTATACCAACACGACCAACTCGCTGTTGGCCCACGACAAGAATCTATCGATTCTAAAGCTAGTTGAAGTGAAGGCTAGAATGGAAACTCAAATCCCTTCTTGGGTGCCAGACTTACGCTCCTATGATCACTTAAACCTTTTGTACCAACCAAGGCTAATTATCAGGCCGGAGAACCTCTATCGTAGCGCGGGCAATACATTTACTGTATCTCAAAGCGTTGGGGATGCCAACCTTCTGGCTGTTCGCGGGCTCTGTATCGGATCGATTACGTCAGTCTCTGAGCCTCCGGGCAACTTAACGGGCAATGTAGCTCTTGGTGCTCGCGTTCTGGACGGAGGTGAATGGTTTCAGTTCGCCCAAGGCTGCGCCAAGAATGGTCTGTACCCTCCGACTGGGGAACCGTTAATCGATGCATTCGCGCGTCTGCGAACCGGAGACGGCCTTGGGAGGATAGAACCAGAGCGCACACAAATGCCAAAGCCTGGGGAGTACCTATCACCCGGGAATTTGTCATATTCTGGAACTGGTGACGGGCTTGTGCATGGGGATCGTGACGATGTTGGCTATCGGATCCTTTCCCATACTACACGCAGACGTCTGTTCATCACAGACTCGGGCCATATGGGCCTTACACATCGGTCCAACCGGGTAGGAGATAAAGTCTACGTGCTGTTTGGCGGTGACATGCCATTCGTCCTCAGGCGTAAGAACAACCACTTTTTGTTTCGCGGAGAGGCATATGTCCATGGGATCATGGACGGCGAAGCGCTAATGAATGCACGGCAAAACGCTGATCCAAGCTGGGTGCCGCAAGCTGGATGGTATGAAGAGTTGAAGGGAGGTACAATGCCTTTTGAGACGGAGGAAGTCATTCTCGAGTAGGGCGTGACTGCAGTGTGGGAGATGTCTTGCCTATAAAAGCAGATTCGTAGTGGAACCGTATTTAGAGGATGAGACATGTGTAAGCCTTCGTATACGGTCAAGTCTTGTCGAAATGCTTCTTCAAAGCCTTTATTGAACCGTATTGCTTTTGTAGCAACTGCAGAGATTTAGCGAAGTTCTCGTCAGTGTACGAAAGTCTGTCTCAGAATATTAATATTTCAATCATTTCCCTAAAGAAGCCAGTAATTGCTTCAACGCCTGGCTCGAATTCTCAGGTAACATGTGGAAGACAGCCTTAATTAGTCGCAAGCACTTCGCCAGGTAAGAAGTTGTGAGTACTTTGCGATGAGCACAGACCTCCTCAGCGTCGCAAGTGAGGCCTTGAGGCCTGCAAAGAATGCAGGGTACATAGTGAATGAAACCGGAGAAGGGCCAAGTCCGCAGTTTTGGCATCATTTGAATTTTGTGGAAATTTGTTGGAACAGAATGCTTGTCGTTTTACCGTTGACCGTTAGCGCAGGTAAAGTCTCGGTCCTGACAGGATAAGTCAAGAAATCTTCATTATTGTGAACATTTAGACACACATAAGGAGATTCTATTCCTGCCATACCTATAGCTCGCTTTGAAATAGGGAGATGCTCCATCGTTGATAGATACAACTCGTCTTTCTAGAAAAGTGTGGTGGTTGTTGATAGATAACAGGAAAAAGAACGCGCTAAACGCGTTGATGGGCGCTTCTGCGAACGCCAGCCAACCATCGCTCTTCTTGAATTCCTCTAGAGAACCCGCAGGGTTCGATAAGCATGCCTGCTGCAACTATAGAAGAGGGTCAGTACCTATCAATGTTGTAAAGAGCGCGGCTGACTGCCAAAGGTTCGCGTATGCCTCCAGCGGTGCAAGAAGCTATCAATCGTGTACAGACAGCTGCAGATACACAAACGAAGACGAAGTACTCAATCCTAAAGTCCTTCTTGGACACAATCTCGATCTATGCCGAGAACCATGGGCTATCAAACTCAGCCTTACAAACGTTGGTAGACGTAGTAAAGCGCCCTGTTTCTCTTGATCAAAAGAGTCAAAATGTTATCATCAAGTCTTTATATCCGGCCAGCAATGTTCCTTCTGACTTGATCTGTACCGTTATCGGATGCCTTGGTCATGGTAGTCATAAAGCAGCCGTATCTAGTCAGCAATTGTTGCTTAAATGGATTGTTATGGTCGCGGATTATCTGGAGGAACCATCCCATTTATCAAAATTTTACAGCGTATTGTTCAATCTTCTCGACATGATGAGCATACGTACAGAAATCTGTCATGTACTTGCGCAGATAACCCGAAGAAAACATGTACAGCCATTCCGGATCCACTTCCTTCAAGATCTTTCAAAAACCGCTGGCCAAGACCACGCTCTACTCAAGCTCATGTTTGTGTATGACAAATACGCTCCTGATATCCTAGTACTCGAGAAACCTAGAAAGAATCTGATGGATACTTCACACACGGATCCGGACTGGGTTTCACAACTAGAAAGGATTCACAATAAAACCTCATTTACATCTACGAAGATCAGCAACCGGTTGGCCTCATCGAGGTTCTTACAGCGAAGTTCGAGGAGAGCGAAGGCGCCGAGCACTATGCAAAGCGACGACGATATAGAGAACTTTGTGAACCGGCTTGAAGATATCCGGTTATCAGATATAAACGTCTCTGATTTGAGCGACCCGGTGTTGCAATTATATACGTCGACTGTCCAAAAGGCCTTGGAAGACCAGATCGACGATCCTCTCAGTCCAGTATTTCATGAACAAACGGAAAAGCTGGCCAGCGGTCAGAATATATCCAAGGCATCATCACAAATTCTCAAGAATGTCTTGTCGTACACACGATACACGAAGGTCGGCACACTAGTTGCTATAGCAATCCAATTGCTAACAAATATACATAGAGTCTTCCCCATTCGGTGTTAGAGTTCTTCAAGCACTACTTACCGAAATGGGACGGGCAACAGGACCAGCAACTAATTCTAAACCTCCTAACTTACCTCCCGATACTTCCGTTCGAAGGTAAAACCCTCCCAATGCTTTACCCACACTCAACGCTAACTCCAACCTAGATCTCCAGACCACTCACCTCAATGCTCTCGAAAACGCCATCCTCGCCAATACTCCGAACTCCCACCCGCAAACGATCCTCTTACAGTTCTACACCCCCCTCCTCCACCGCTGGACCGTCCTCCTAACAGCCACTCCCCCCACCCCTTCCCAAACCACCTCCCTAACATCCCTCACAACCCACACCACCCTCCTAACCCACACCCTCCTCACCACCTCCCCCACCCAACACACCACCTCCCTAATCCTCACCCACTTCTCAAGCCACCTTCCCCTCCTCCACCCCCCTCTCTCCCTCCCCATCCCCCCACTCCCCCCTCAACAAATCTACCTCCTCCTCTTCCATTCCCCCCACCTCAGCACCCTCTCCCATCTCTCCTCCCTCCTCGCCTCCCACAAAACAGCCTTCGAATCCACCCCCACCGCCTCCAGACCAGCCGACCACATCCCCCTCCTCAACGCCACCCTAATAGACACATGCAACCTCCTCTTCCGCTCCCGCGCCTTCAACACCACCGACCCCCACGCCCTCGGCTGTCTCCTCCCCCCCACCCTCACACAAACCCTATCCACCTACACCTCCTCCCTATCCCCCCCACAACCCCTCACGGGTCTATTCTCACTATCACACCATCCCGCGCTGGTGGCGCTGAGCATCCATTCTTTTCGAGAGATGGAAGATGAGGCCGAGGAGCAGGCACCGGGGAGCGTGAGGGTGAGGCATGCGGGGCCGATTACGCAGAGGAGTTTGGTGGCGTTGGGGAGGGAGGGGGGGGTGAGGGTTGATTGGAAGGAGTATAGGGTTGCTGTGTTGAGGTGGTTGGAGGGGGTGGGGGTGAAGGGGATTAGGGAGTTGGGTGGGGCGACGATGAAGGGGTTGTCGTTGGGGGGGAGGGATGCTGTGAGTGGAGATGGGGCGAAGGACGGTGGTTCATGAATCTTGCTCCTCAATAAGAAATATATGCACCACATGAATAGGGAACGGGCTGAGTAATATGGACATGTTCTGGTCGTGTATTGAAGGAAGGGAATTATGTACGGTCAAGAGGGGCGGCATGGAAATGAACAGATTTTATCTTCTCTTTTTCGCCAAGCTGCCAGTCTAACGAAATCGTGCTGATGCATGCATGGCCTAGCCATATTGCTACAGCAAAACATGTGAACTCTAAGAAAATTTGCCACACCGCTTCCTACACATCCTAGACCACGCCTCATCTCAAAGTAGCATCTGCAGCTCGTGGTTAACATTATTTAAACGCTTGTCCGTGTCCGAACCCTGGCTTGCAAGATGATCGAAACAATCTCATACACGCTCACAAAGTGGTTGTCACAACACTTAATGCGATCAGCTTCGGCTCGCGAAGATTTCTTTGAATTAAGTCCTATGACATACCTTAGAAGCACTTGCGGTGGACAATGGATGGTCCACTTTCGTCATACTCTTGCTTGGAGATCCACATTTGCTGGAAGGTGGACAGGGAAGCCAAGATGGAACCACCAATCCAGACGGAGTATTTGCGCTCAGGTGGCGCGATGATCTTAACCTTCATCGATGATGGCGCAAGGGCCGTAATTTCCTTCTGCATACGATCTGAGATACCTGGATACATGGTGGTACCACCAGACTAAGAATTATATTAGAAAGCAGAATTTGACAAAGAATGAGAGGATGTATAAGTACCATGACAATATTGCCATAAAGATCCTTTCGGACGTCGACATCACATTTCATGATTGAGTTGAAAGTGGTGACATGGATACCACCGCTCTCAAGACCCAGAACGCTTGGCTGGAAGAGAGCTTCGGGTGCTCGGAATCGCTCGTTACCGATAGTGATAACTTGACCGTCGGGAAGCTCATACGACTTCTCCAAGGTGGAGCTCTGGCTGGCGGTCTGAATTTCCTGTTCGAAATCTAGAGCTACGTAACAGAGCTTTTCCTTCATGTCGCGCACAATCTCGCGCTCAGCGGTAGTCGAGAATGGGTAACCGCGCTCAGCCAAGATCTTCATCAGGTAATCAGTAAGATCACGACCAGCCATATCGATTCGAGAGATGGCGTGAGGAAGAGCGAAACCCTCGTAGATTGGTACTACGTGAGTGACACCGTCTCCGGAATCGAGAACAATACCAGTGGTACGTCCAGAGGCGTACAACGAGAGCACGGCCTGGATAGAGACGTAGAAAGCGGGGGCATTGAAGGTTTCGAATACGATTTGAGTCATCTTTTCTCGGTTCGATTTGGGATTAATAGGCGCCTCGGTCAGTAAGACTGGGTGCTCCTCTGGCGCGACACGAAGCTCATTGTAGAAGGTGTGATGCCAAATTTTTTCCATATCATCCCAGTTTGTGACAACACCGTGCTCGATAGGATATCTGAGGGTTAGGATACCTCGCTTCGATTGTGCCTCATCTCCAACGTAGGAGTCTTTCTGACCCATACCAATCATAATACTGGGGTGTTGTTAGTTGCGGTTTTGACCATATTCGCGGAGCGGCGCATTGGAGGTCATACCCATGATGACGAGGTCTACCGACGATCGAAGCTGCAACACAAATCAGTCTTGTTAATCTCAGACTAATGCAGCATTGGGTTAAGAAATGTGCGAGAATGCGACTTACGAAAAACAGCCCTTGGAGCATCATCACCGGCGAAACCGGCTTTACACATGCCAGAACTGCGCACAGTCAGTCCTGGATACCAAAACCCTATCTCTGCTTTCTTCTAGGCTTATCGCAGCTGTCTAGAAAGATTGCGAGGACAAAGGCTGAGGGTTTGTTGTCTTGAGCTCGAGGCTAGACATACCCATTGTCGATGACGAGAGCTGCAACTTCTTCTGTAGTAACGCAAGAGATAAAGTCAGCATGGCTTCCTCTATTTTCGGCAACCTTTTCAAATTTAAAAGCGATCCCCTGTTCGAGGACAAAGGTGCAGGGAGCATGCAGAGAAGGTCAGCTTACCCTCCATGGCGATGACTTGAGATACGAAAACGGAAGGTTAAGAAGGCGGAATGTGATCTGCGAGAAGCTTGCAGGTAGTGGGCTACAGCAAGCAATGAGAGAAGGTAAGGTAGTGGGAGTGAACGGGGTGTCAAGTCGTTATAAACGGTGGTGACAGGAAAATGCCAGGAGGCTGCCCGTTGTTGGGCTGTCTGTGGGAGTGGATGCCAAGCGACGCTACTAAAAATTTAGTCGACGCTTTGGGTTGCTTGCCGCCATTTCCCCTTCGTGATTCCTATCAGTGGCTGGGAAAGAGCAACGCACGTTTTACTGACTCTACAAATAGCTACAAAGAGATCGCTGGGTTACGCAATGTACAGAGAGCTTCGCAGGCAGCAGAATAACGAGAGAGTACGTTACGCGCGTACAGCTGGAAGATGGCGCAATGGAACGTTCAATTTCCTGCTGCCTCTGGGTGTTGCAAAAAGTCACGAAGCCTTCCATCATACGCTACGCAAGCAATTTGCTTTCTCTACAGCTTACCCTTTCAGCTTTTCTCCTCAGCCTTTCCGATCTCAGCTCAAAATTTGATGCTATCGTGAGGATAAGGAGGGTGGTAGGGTGAGATGGCGGGGAGCGGAATGCCACTAAATGTCGCGGGGCGGGGTTGAGATAGGTGGCAATGCCAGCATCACAAGGTCGATGAGACAACAATAGCATCCAATGCCTCAACAACATGAAACATGTTTTCTAAATGTTTCATGTTCATCTGGGCAGGTGAATCTCAGTGGTCGCGGGGCCGATCTTCACTGTAGGTCCATCTTGAAGGGTCTGGAACTTGGGAGAAGGTTCTCCTCGCCCGCACGCTCTTATCAGATTCAACGTCATCCACAATTTTTGCACAACTGCAATGACATGACCGCAGCTTGCTCTCTTTATCAGTTACTGGGAACCACGTCTTGCTGAAAGCATTTCATAGTTTATGTTTGCTCTTCCGCCACATACAATAAACTTCACTTCGAAAACCGTCAATCTGAAAACGCCACCAGGTGAAGAGACCTTGAGAACATCGTTGCTGCACAAGTCTTGTTCGCAACCAAGATGGATCCAGGCATGAACCAGCTCCTGAAATGGAGCATCGAGAACTC